>OX579654.1:13345558-13877734 GCA_951230895.1 Carpatolechia fugitivella | reverse complement strand
AACTTACACTTTTCTTCTCCTCCAGTGACTTTAGACGATGCTGTTAAGTCTAAAACTATCTCTTTTCTAAGTAGCCAAACATTGCCAGCGTGCTCTTCTTTTTGTTTTCATGCCGTTTCTGAGGAGATCGATATCTGTATTGTTAAAAAGCACGTTCTTTCTATCACTTCTACTGCTGTGGGCAATGATAATCTCAGTTCTCGTATGATTTCTCTTATTCTCCCTGAGCTGCTACCAATTCTCACTCATATTTTTAATTATTCTCTGGTAACTGGCTCATTTCCCTCGGCGTGGAAACTCGCCGATGTAATTCCACTGCCTAAAACAACCAACCCAACGTCTTTTTCTGAATTTTGACCAATATCTATATTACCATTTCTTTCTAAAGTCCTTGAACATATTGTCCACAAGCAATTAGCTGACTTCATCACCTCTAACAGTCTCTTGACTCCTTATCAATCTGGCTTTCGCCCCGGACATAGCACCGTTACAGCACTGCTAAAGGTCACGGATGACATCCGTTACGCAATGGAGAATAAGTCTCTGACTATTCTAACCTTGCTAGACTTTAGCAGTGCTTTTAACTCTGTAGACTTTGATATCTTACTCTCTACCCTTCGCTCTTTTAACATCTCCTCCTCAGCAATGGCTTGGTTCGATTCATATCTTCGGGGTCGTTCGCAGCGAATCCGTTCGGAAGAGGCTTCCTCTGAGTGGTGTGATCTCGTTGCGGGCGTCCCACAGGGCGGCGTTTTATCTCCTCTCCTTTTCTCCATTTTTATCAACACAGTTACTTCTGTCATCTCATCTAGCTTCCATCTCTACGCAGACGACTTGCAAATTTATCGGCATTCCAAATTAGGTAACATCAACAGCACTATTGCAGACATCAACGCTGATCTTGTACGAGTGTCCGATTGGGCAAAATCTTTTGGTCTGTTGGTTAATCCTAAAAAGTTTCAGGCGTTGCTTATTGGTAGTCCTTACATGTACAGACAGTTGGATTTATCTACTTTACCTCCTGTCATCTACAATAATATCCCTATCGCCTTTGTCAATTAGGCGAAGAACTTAGGTCTAGTTATGGACAGCTCACTTTCCTGGAATCGTCATGTCAATGAGGTTAGTAAAAGAGTACATTACTCTTTTCATTCACTTAAGCGTCTCCAAAATTTCTTACCCCGGAAACCAGGATCTCTCTGGCACAATCCTTACTCTTGCCAATTCTTGATTATGCTGACTCCTGCTTCTTGGACGTCACCGAGGAGCTGTTAAACAAACTTGAGCGTCTTCAAAATTTATGCATTCGTTTCATCTTCGGTCTACGCAAGTACGACCACGTCTCCAGCTTTCGTTTCCAACTCAATTCCACTCCATTTGCCTTCGCAGAAATACTCATATCTTGTCTATCCTTTTCAACATCCTTTATAGCCCGTCGTCTCCCACTTATTTAAAAACCCGGTTCTCTTTCATGCACTCCCAGGACAAACCATGACGTCCCCTTGTGCGCAAGTTGCTTGACATTCCTTTGCACCATTCTGGTTTCTACTCCAACTCTTTTACGGTTCACGCAGTTAGACTGTGGAACTCGCTCCCGCACACTATTCGTGAGAGTCCCTCATTATCCGTGTTTAAAAGACGAGTGAAGGAACATTATCTTTCTCTGTGCGAATAATCCGTGTTAGGTTGTTGTATTTATATATGTAATTGTTTATATTTGTGTAATTGTTTATATTTGTATGTATTATAATTTAGTTATGTATTTATTAGTCTATATTATATTTATTATACTTTTTTAGGTTTTATTTTATGTAGGTAGGTTTATCATGTATGTATGTGTAGGTATATACGAGTATTATTAATTGAAACTGTTGTGCACGTTACTATCCGCTTCTTTTCTAAATTCTCACTTCCAAGGTCTGCTGTAAGACATTTCGTTAGAAATAAGCAGTGCCTATTGTGTCGTTTTTCTATGTGATCATTTTCTGTTAACTTTATTGTGTACAATAAATAATAAAATAAATAAATAAGGAATATGAAGACATGGAAAAAATACTCACTCAGTACTCAGTAAACTTCTCCTGACTTCAGCAACGATTCACGACTGCAGCTTGTGCTGTCTGCACAATCTCATCTTAAAGACTGAGACTTATAACTTCTTACCTTCCATCAGAAAAGAGAACAATTTATATAATAACATTCAAGTGCAAAATAGCCGTTATTCCAATTCAATGTTGCCATATTAAATATTGAATACTTACCAAATGGATAGGTTTCGCGATCTTCGCGACACCTACACTGGCTATGTGTTCACTATTGGTAAGTCAATAGTTTCGTGGTAAAGTCGTAAGCGAAAAACAGTAGCTTTGTCAAGCACTGAAGCTGAATACATGTCCCTATCTAATTCATGTAAAGAAGGGTTGTTTATTCGTAAATTTTTAAAAGAAATTGTTAATAAGGATTGTAAAATAACAATTTTCAATGATAACCAATCAGCATTGAAACTGTGTGAACTGAATGAATAACATCATTTTGAATTTTGTTAGATAAATAACTTGGCCCCGGTTTGCCGCTATTTTGGTATTGCATATGTTTTTCCAAGACGAGATCGTATTTCGAAAGCAAAGATACTAATTCTAAGAAATTTCCTTTATCATCATGCCCTCTGAAAGGCAGTTCTTGTTGTGCTAAATGACAAACAATATCTACTAGTCTCTGAAAAACACTACGATTGTGGTCGACGCGCGAGTTACGTTTTGAGATTTCGTCGGATAGGTAACTGACGAGATAAAGAAGCTTCTATACGCTGTTTACCAAAATTACAAAAAGAAATAACAGCGTTCATGTGTTTTGTTAGTTTTGGTGCCTTTTTATGGCATTAGATATGTTATTTAAATCGTCATAACTAAACGTATTCCATGCATTTTTCTCGTTGGAAAAGAATATGCAACACCAACAATATAACTTATTGGAATGCGAGCATCCAGCTACCCAAAGAGTTTTGTACACAGATCTATTAAATTGTCTTTTATGAGACTTACTTGACTGAGAAATCAACAAATCCGGTGTTGATTTTGGCGAAGAAATAAGCTGCTGTTTATCGGAAAAGGTCAATGACTTTACCTTTCCCCCGCTTATTAAACTTTGCACACACTTCAGATCACTACACGGAACAATATCACCCGGATCTACACTCATTTTAAACGCAAATCCTACAAAAAACTAAATTTTCTAACAAGAAAACAGAAATTGCACCAATTATCACCCACTCAAACAACAACTGAAGAAAATTGCAATGTAACCGTCCCGAACATAGGCACATTCGCATTTCAATGTAGTAGTACATTGTGTACGCATTACTCAATTTACCACTACATTCAAATGCGGAAGGCTGTTTCATGCGCAAGCCCGGCTTAATTTTTCCCAAAATCTAGTACACTTTTCAATATTGTTAAAAAAAGTTCATAACACAACGACGTCGCACATCTCCATAAGATTGCGTAAGAGTAAAAGAGACGCAAAAGCATGCCCCATAAAAGCCCACGGGTCGGAGTGAGATGAAGAGTCCCGAGTCACGGGGCGTTCCGAGCTTCCGAACAATTCCGAGACACGTTTCGTGTCGCCTAGAATTATATTTGAGGATGCCGAGGCGAACGCGCGATTGATCCGTTGACGCATTAGGGCATGCCGGGCTTTTTGGCTTGTATGGTGGTCACGCTACTGATCACATGGTGTCAGAAGATCGACGGACCACAACGACCCGTCATCAGAAAAAATGGCGAATTCAGGTGAGGGAGACGCCAAACCGCATGGCACAAAAATATTAGGATCCGTTGGCTCGGGCACACTCAAGCCGCTAGACCTGCGATCGTCCAATCTGCCGCTAACGTGGAAAAACTGGCAAACACAGTTCAAGATTTACTTACACGCAAACGGACTAGAAAATGAGCCAGATCAACGCAAGGTAGCCATCTTGTTGCACTTCATTGGCACAGATTCGCTCTCTTTTCATAGCTTCAACGTAGACATCGACACCGTTAAATATGACACACTGCTGCAAAAATTCGCTGCTCATTTCCTGCCGCAAGTCAATATTACCATGGAACGTCACAAATTACTAAATAGAAGACAACAGCTCAACGAGTCCATCGACGAATATGCCACGGACATAAAAAATATAGCCAAACAATGTGCCTTAGACAAACTAGAAGACAACATAAAAGAAAGGATTCTATCTGAAAAGCCAACAGATCTAGACAAAGCTATCCAGCTGGCGAAGACAATTGAAGCAACCAAAGAACAAACCAGGCAGCTCGAAGAACCAACCATAGAAGTAGCACAAGTCAAAAAACAACACAAAGCAAGGACTTCTTCAAGGCAAGATCCCAGTCGTCCCCGCTCCAGGTCTCAGTCTAGCCTAGTCTGCTCAAGATGTGGACAAATTCATCGATTCAAATGTCCAGCAAGAGGAGTTCGGTGCAAGAAGTGTGGGAACTAATCACCGCTACTCAAGCACAAGAAGATGATTCACAGAAGTCAGAAGACAGTCATCTTTTTATAGGCTCAATTAATTCTGTCAGTAATTCACAGTCACAGTCATGGAAAGCGGACTTGACGATTAATAATAAAAATATTAATTTTATTTTAGATACTGGAGCTGACACAAACATAATTTCGCTAAAAACATTTCAAGATTTCTTGTTCCTCCACAACACATACATAAAAGCACCCACACGCTATCAACCTTCAGTGGTGAAACCATCCCCACAGTAGGGCAATGTCAGCTGGCTGTCAAACATAACCATAAAAACCGTGACATTGTTTTTCATATAGTCGACTTAGATTGTCAAAATATAATAGGACGTGAGACATGCAAGGCCCTTAACTTAATTAAAAGAGTTTTTAAAGTAGGCTTTACACCTCAACTTCCACAGGATTTAATTCAAGGTATAGGGTGCATCAAAGATGTCACTGTCGACCTCAAGCTAAAGGCGGACGCCACACCAGTGGTAGCAGCTTGTAGACGCATTCCTTTTCAACTGGAGCCTCTTAAAGACGAGCTACAGCAGTTGGAGCAGCAGGGCATCATAGAAAAAGTTGAAGAACCTACAGAATGGGTAAGTCCAATAGTAATAACTAATAAGAAAAATGGTAACCTAAGACTGTGCATAGACCCTCGAATACTTAATGAAGCTCTTATGAGACCACATTACCAGTTTCCAACCATAGATGAGATAAAATCAGAACTGTCAGGAGCTAAATACTTCACAACCCTAGATGCAAACAAAGGTTTCTGGATGTTGAGACTGACAGAGGAGTCTTCTAAGCTGTACACTTTCATAACCTCTTTTGGGAGATATAAGTTCACATGCTTGCCCTTTGGCATTAGTTCAGCCCCAGAAATCTTCCACAGTGAAATAGTCACAGTTCAGTGACCTAGAGGGTGTTAAAATAATGATGGATGATTTATTAATATATGGGAAAACTCGTGAGGAACATAATGATAGGATACAAAAGGTCATAGACAGAGCTCGCTTAATTAACCTAAAATTTAACAATGACAAATCTGTAATTTGCGCCACAGAGGGCAAGTATTTGGGACATATCTTCAGTCAGGATGGAGTTAGTGCAGATCCAGCCAAGGTCTAGGCTATCTGTAACATGTCTAACCCAACCAATTTGGCAGAAAAACAAAGGTTCTTAGGCATGGTTAATTATCTAGGATGTTTCATAAAAAATCTTTCACAGGAGACATCACATCTTAGACAACTATTGTCAAATAAAAATGAATGGGTTTGGACCCATAAACATGAACTAGAATTTATAAATATTAAAAAACTAATCAGTACAACACCTGTTCTCACTTACTACAATCCAAATAAGGAAATTACTTTATCAGTAGATGCTTCAAAAGACGCCCTAGGTGCAGTTCTTTCCCATGACAAAAACCCAATAGCATATGCCTCTGCATCATTAACTATATGTCAACAAAACTACTCACAGATAGAAAAAGAGTTATTAGCAGCACTATTCGGTTGCACAAAATTTCATCAATACATTTATGGCATGAAAATTACGGTAGAAACAGATCGCCTTTAATTACTCTTTTTAAAAAAGCACTGTTCGATATTCCTGCTAGACTACAGAGAATCATGCTTAGACTTCAACCCTATGATTTAAAAGTGATATACAAACCTGGCCGTTATTTGTATGTTGCAGATACACTATCAAGAGCAGCCCTTCCCATGGAAACACTATCAGATATAGATGAAGATCTGGACCTGCATGGCAACATGGTATTGTCAAGCCTATCAGTGAGTAAGAAAAAATTAAGTGAAATACAGGAAAACTCTAAAAAAGATATACTATTTGTGCTATATCACTACACAGACTGTAGGTGTAGGTAATACTTAGGTAGGATAATACACAGGAATAAATAAATAATAATTATTAGATTACAATGCGCCTGTGACACACCCGCTCGCCACGACGACCGGTGAAGAGAGAGGTGAGCGGCGAGCGGGCGGTTCGCAGCGGCTGTCTTTATTTTATGCTTATCTATACGGCACATCTCTTCTTTTCAATAAATTTTAAATAAAAAAATTGTTTAACTAAATTAGTTTAAACTAAAAACCATTTTACCCAGTGAATACAACAAAAACGAATTAAATAACAATATTGATTTTATTACGAACACAATATTATGATTAACCCTCTGCCACTGAGGTGACGTTTTTGTATCTATTCTACTGAGGAGTAGTCTGTCAGTCGTATATTCTGGGTAGCATTATTAAAAAAAACTATTTATATTTTTATGAAAATTCCAATATAACCATTTATTTATGACATAACACAATATGTTAGGGTAATTAAATATGGAATGAGACTTATATTTATTGAAAATATTCAGTCTTATTTATTTATGACAAAATTTAGGAACTTTAAACACAGCCGCCATTAAAAATAAAAATAAAAATTAAGAATTATAAAATCAACAAAAGTAACTTAACAATGCCTTCTTCTAGGTTAAACTTATTAGTAAAAAAAAGAAATAAAATATCCTTAGAGTAGTTTTTTTTTTATGTAGCCTTAAAAATCCTCTTTACAGTCAGCACAAATTTGCGCTGCACACTGCAGGCAAATCGGTTTAGCACAAGCAATACAAGTAAATCTTGTTTGCCTTTTCAGCTTGCTTGGACAGATACGACATAATTTTCTTCCGGCTGATGTTTCAGGCTCATTTGGGGTGGAAGGAGCAGATGGTAAATCACGACCTAATACACGACGTATAGTCATCCGTAGTTCTCGGGGTAGCTTTTCATTATACACCCGCAGTTTCAAAGATGGGAGAACTAATTCTCGAGCCAGCTGCAACAAATAGTTGCCTCTTCTCAGTTTTGCCCCTTGATATTGCCCATACAGCACAAATGAGTTAACTCCGGCTAAATCAAGGATACGATAGAATATTGCTTGTGGCCATCGTCGTGTTTTGCGAGAACAAGAATAAATTGCACATTTCTTGTCGACTTCGTCTACGCCGCCCTTAGTTTGATTGTAGTCAACTATCATTGTCGGTTTCCTTGTTTCTTCATCAGTGCTAGCACTGTGGTGACATGAAGAGATAAGGACGACTGCCTTATCCTTTTTAGGAACATAAGACACCAAAGTTAAATCTTTTGTAAACCCATACAAGGAACTTTCAACAGCTCTGGTTTTGTTTGGCTTAAACTCGGGTGGTATCTCGCGTTTATTTTTTTTCAATGTTCCCAAATAAGTCAGACCTTTCTTCAGTAAATGTTCTGCCAGAGGTATTGAGCTAAACCAATTATCGGCTGTTATATTTCGGTTTGTGTTCTCAATCGGCTTTGCGAGACGCAGTACAGACTGTGTAGGTACAGCGAGCTTTTTCTCGGCTTCTGGTAGACCAACACCATCTGATCCCTTTCCGTGATAAATGTACGCATTGTATACGTAGAACTGGCGCGCATCAGCTAAAATCATTATCTTGATCCCATATTTCGCAGGCTTATTTGGCATATATACAACGAATTTGCAACGACCTTTGAAGGCAAGTAACATTTCGTCTATGCAGGTGTATGGTCCTGGAGTGTAATGAGACTGACAGTTTTCTATGAACGTGTTAAAAAAGCAAGAAACTGCAGCAAGAGGGTCAGTTTTTAGACGTTCCTGTCTATCATCAATATTGTCAAGTCTCAAACAGTTAAGAAGGACGTTGAATCTGTATTTTGACATAACACACCGAAAGATTTCGTGTCCTGTTCCGTCAGTCGCAAACAAGTAATTCGAGTCGGAATCATTACACTTGAATACAGATGTGTAATAAAGTAATCCAAGTAAAGATCGCATTTCTACAGCATTGGTATCCTTCAGCTCGTGTTTTGCGTAGTTAGAAAACCGCTGACGATAACTTTCGAGCTTCTTATTTGTGCAAGTTACCAATGTTTCGACCATCTCGTTATCAAACAATTTTTCCCATGTCTTTTCATATCCAGGAAAATGCATCTGATCAGTGTTTTGTCTTGGCAAAGAAACAATGTTACGTGCAGGTGTTCTCGAAGTCCTCGAAAAGTCTGTCTTAGACCAAACGAAACCATTTTTGCTACGAAAACAATGTTGACTAGGCATGCAAGGCTCTGTTTCTCTCTCACTCCTTTCGTTAACTATAACTTCATGGGTAGGCTCCTGCTCTAAGTTTTCTTCACCGCCTAAACTTTCTTCTTCAGCGCCTGAAATTTCACTTTCCTCTTGTATTTGCTCTTCAATGACAAAGTCTTGGTCCACTTCATCATCGTCAAAATCACTAAACTCTTCTTCCTCATCCTCTAACCATTCCTGAATTTGAACTTCATTATTAATATTGAATGATGTTCCAGTCGCTTTTCTTTTCCTTGAGGGTCTACTTTGTTCCATTTTGCTTGCAATCTAAAACAAAAACGCAATAATGAGTTGTACCTATAAATTGCTGTACAGTTTATTTATTTTACTGAGATGACGCCTGGTAGACACTATGACTAAAATTAATTTACTGACGTGACGTCTGTAAGACAGTATGGTATTTTAATTATTTTAATGACGATACGTCTACCAGATCCATCACTTATTACTGACCTTACGTCTCGTGGACACCAAACAGCTCTAACTCCACACGTACGCACGCCGCAGCTGCCGCCGCTGCACTGGCGGGAGGCGCGCGCTCGCGCAAGAAGGTACAGAGAAAGACAGGACGATATGTCGCGAAATGGCAACGTGGCAACGTCGCATAGATATTGCGGTGTCTGACAGACGTAACGTCAGTGGCAGAGAGTTAAGTACCTATATATACTCTTAAACTGTTTCCATCTCCAGACTACAATCGTTTTCATTTTCACAATTTCTACCTTCTACATTTTCTCCCTCATTCTGAATTTTCCATTGTCCTTCAACCTTTTTAAGATGTATTTTGTTCCTTGGTAATTCCTGTCCCGTCTCGTCATTTCTTACACTTATGTCTCCTCCATTGGCACTAATCACCGTGTGCGGTATGGGACTAAAATTCGGTGTTAACTTATTCTCTTTAATCATATTTTTAATGTACACCTTTTCTCCTATATTAATATCATTATCGCTTGCTTTTCTTTTTAGGTCCTCTCTGCTCTTTCCCTTTTCTTTCATCATTTTGTCTCTATCGTATACTTCTAAATTGATTTGCCTGTTTTCAACATCTACAACGGAAGGAATTTTATATCTAAACTGTCAAATTATGTTGGTTTTACTACCCGAGTCAATGAGCATGTTCACGTTGATACCACCAACTTTACATGCTATTTCTGCATCACCGTCTATATGGAACACATAATTTATGTTAGGCAGGGGTGGATCACTTGGCTCTTTGGTTTGTTGATTGCCATATTGCTTAGTACCTATCGGTTGATCATTTGGTTTACTTTTTTTCATATTTTGTGGTTTGTTTGCGTAAGGCGTTGCCTTTCGCTTCTCTTGCCTAGTATGACATTGGTTACGGAAATGGCCTTGAAACCCACACTTTGTGCATATTTTGTCTTTTGATGGACATTTTTCATAATCACTATCGTGATATGAACTTCCACATCTAGTACACCGTATACTGTTGTTGTTAGGTCTAGTTCCAATTTTGTTTATATCAAGGTTCGACTTTCCTTGAAATCCTTTTAATTACCTTTCGACAGTCTCGATCGAGTTTGCTTCCACAATAATTTTGTCAATTGTGACTGAATCTCCTAACGTCAGAATTTTTTTCCTTAGATCAGACGAACTACATTTTTCGACTATTTGATCAATAAGATCATCTTCTTTTTTCGCGAAGTTACATTTGGTGCTCTGATTACGTAGTCTAACTAAAAACTTTTCAAACTTTTCTTCGGTTTCTTGCTTCATAAGTCTGAACACATGCCTTTCGTAGAGGAAACTTTGTTTTGGTGAGAAGTATGCATCGAGCTTCTCTATCGCAGTTTTGAAAACATCATTTGATCCTGTCTGTTCAACATGCGCTCCGGGAAGGTTATAGTAAATATCCTGCAAAGCGAGTCCACCGGTATGCAAAAGAACTGCTCGCTTTTTTTCTGGTTCGTTCACCCCGGTAGCCAAAAGATAAATGTCTAACGCGCGTTTCCATTTTTCCCATCGATTTCCTAACGAACTTGAATCACCATCGCAATCGAAGTTATCTAAAGCCGGTAGCTGAGACATCGTGGGACGATCTGTAAGTACGAAAAACTTGCTTTGGTACGATATTATTTAGATAGGTAGGTATATTATTAATGTTATTGTTGTTACCTATGTTTTTATATCTGTCTATCAAATAGTCTGGTAAAATAAATTTGTTTACTACGTAATCTATTAAAATGGAAGCAAACTATGATTTAAATAGGACATTGACAACTTTAATAATCCAATACAGGAAATGAAATGTAAATAATTATTAGGTAATCAAAGGTTGTTTTCATCTTAGTGGAATTTTCAACTTAGAAAATATTTTTATTACTGGTTTAGTCCACATCACAAAAACTGGCTGACACTGACTATACAACAATGGAACAATTTATTAGGTATATATTAGCTAAAGGTACTATTGTGACTACGCGTATTAGTAAACCATTCGTTATCAGTAAGGATGTTTCACACTATGTTAAATTTAATTCATCTATAAAAAAAAGTTTATTTAAATATCATAGTCATTTACCTTTGTTATGCCAAATCACGATCGACGAAAGATAAATAAGTACGTAAAATTCAAAAATAATGATTGCATGGTACTTAATATTCTATTTAATTAACACTTATCTTTCCTTCTTTTGCAGAAGTTGGAATGTCGAAGATTATCGTTTATTTTAAATATCCTCATCTGATAACTCAAGGTTAATATTATGGGCAGTCATCCGAAACATTTCCATGTTTTTACTCACGTTCTTTTTCCTCGTCGCCAACTTGTGCTGTCTCACTACACAGACTGTAGGTGTAGGTAATACTTAGGTAGGATAATACACAGGAATAAATAAATAATAATTATTAGATTTTAATGCGCCTGTGACACACCTGCTCGCCACGACGACGACCAGTGAAGAGAGAGGTGAGCGGCGAGCGGGCGGTTCGCAGCGGCTGTCTTTATTTTATGCTTATCTATACGGCACACTATTGTCAGTCTGGTTGGCCTGAACACAAAAAGTCAGTAAATTTGCAGGTCAGACCATATTTCTTATTGAAAGATCAATTATATGTCCTAAATAACATGTTGTTTAAAGGTAATAATGTAGTAATTCCTAACAATATGCGTGATTACATACTAAAATTAGTTCATGAAGGTCACCAAGGCATAAACAGTTGTATACGTCTTGCTAAATCAACAGTCTATTGGCCTCACATGGATAGTGACATTGAAAAGTATATAACACAATGTCACACATGTCTTACTTACCGTAGAAACAACTCTAAACAACCTATAATCCACCATGACTATAAAATGCTACGATGGAGTAAAGTAGGTATTGATATCTTTGAATTTGATAACAATAAATATCTTATTGCTGTTGACTATTTTTCTAAGTATATAGAGATTGCTTTACTAAAGTCAGACTCCACGGCTAAAACTTTGATTATACATCTCAAATCTATTTTTGCAAGACACGGCATACCTGAGATTATGAACTCAGATAATGGCCCACCTTTTAACAGTAAAGAATTTAAAGATTTTACCACTGCATGGGGGATAGAACACACTACTTCCAGCCCATACATAAGCAGATCTAATGGCATGGTAGAAAGAGCTATTGGTTCTATTAAATCATTGCTAAGAAAATGTAAAGCCGATAACTCAGACCCATACATAGCTTTGCTCATGTATAGAAGTACACCAAAACAGTCTGGTTTTTCACCTTCTCAATTTTGTATGTCGCGTAGTTTGCGTACTAAAATACCAACCTTAGATAAAAATTTAACTTCACACACTGTAGACATCAGTAAGGTAAAACAAAATATTAATAAACAACAATTAAAAACAACACTTTATTATAATAAACACACAAAACCACTTCCTTCATTAGACATTGGAGATAAAATTTATTTTAAACATAAGCCAAACAGCACTTGGGTCCGTGGGATAGTTTCGCAGAATGACAGCCAGCCTCGCAGCTACATAGTTTCTTCTTCTCAAGGCACCTTCCGTAGAAATCGCGAACACATCTTAAAACCAACTCCAACCGCTACTCCATTGTCTGCTCCTTTGACCGTAGATATACCTGAAAAAGAAAACACAATTAGTATAGAAAATAGTAATCCTAACTCTGTAGAACCTCGCAGAACACGTTCAGGACGTTTAGTAGCGAAACCTAGTAGGTATCGGGACTAGGTTATTTAATTCTTATTTTACATAAATTCTGATTTTGCACTACATATAAACTATGAATTTTCCTTGATAATATTTCAATGTAATTTTGTTGAAAATCAAACGTCAAAATTGCCATATGTCATCTGTCACATGTACATGTACACATGGTAAAAGTTTTCATGGCTCGACTACTTGCAGTTTTTAACTTTATTTTATATTATTTTTTTTTTTATTTAAAAGGAAAGGTAATGAATACTTACTTTTTTAGTCCTGTTTTCTGGCCATGGAATCTTGTAAGGATAAACTTGTAAAATTAAATTTATAAGAAATATTAGATAAGTATTTCTGTTTTTAAAGAATATGGCGTCCTCTTTCTCTATGCCGACAGCCGCCATCGCCAGCACTGTGCTCTCCCATTTATCGTGTGTTTAAAATATATTATTTCTTGGAAGACTGACTTGTAAGTATTCATTCTGCTGCTCCTCACAACGTCCCAACATCACAGTTTCATTGCCGCCTTAAATAGATTTATTGCCCGCAGAGGTAAGCCAGCTACGATATATTCAGATAACGGAACAAATTTCGTGGGGGCTTGCAACGAAATAGCTAGGTTTCTTAAAAAACAATCTAACGATATAATTTCATACTCAGCTGAAAGCGAAATCAATTTCAAATTTAGTCCAGCTTATAGTCCACATTTTAACGGTGTAGCAGAGGGGTCAATTAAATCAATAAAAAAACATTTAAATCATTATTGCCAATGGCTCATCTAGATTACGAAGAGATGAACACTGTGTTGGTTCAAATTGAGGCAATACTGAATTCTAGACCTTTCACCCCTATTTCATCTGATCCATCAGATTTAGTTCCTCTCGAACCTGCGCATTTCTTAATTGGACGTACGCTCACAATGCTGCCTGCTCCCCAGGTCGACCAGACTCCACTCCATACGCTCTCCACATATAAAAGGATACAATCATTAAAAACTCATTTTTGGAATCGGTACTACAAGGAGTACGTTTCAGAATTGCAGATCAGAAACAAATGGCGCACAGACAGAAGACAACCACAGCCAGGAGACATGGTTCTCATCAAAGACGATCGACTGCCCCCCAACAGATGGCTGCTGGGACGTGTCACCACCGTATATCCAGGCACCGACGGCGTCAACCGGGTGGCCGACGTAGCAACGACTTCAGGAACCTTACGCAGAGCTTGGAACAGGCTCTGCCCACTACCAACGAAGTTGGACCAGGATGCTGCTCCTGCTCCAAGGGGGCCAGACTGTTAACGCGTGACCTCGCTCCTCGCCCCGCGCCCGCGCCCCGCGTCCGCCTTCGCGGCCCGCCGGCCCGCGCGCTCGCGCATTCCGCCAGTATAGTATTCCTTGATTCCGCCACAGACCGATCTCCATAACGCTCGCGGTCGCTACAAACGATTTTTTTATTATTCTGTTTTTTAAGCTAAAGTATCATTATACTTACCTTTTTCACCATACATCGTGTACTTATTTCAAGAACCCTCGTTAACAGACAGAGTACGATGAAGACAAACCATCTAGCTTTTTAGTCTATCTTGATTGTGTTAATTTATATGGTTATGCGATGATGCAAAATATGCCTGTAAGTAATTTTAAACTATTAACTTCCGAAAAAATTGAACAATTTGATGTTATGTCAGTGGCAGATGATAGTAGCCGAGTATACAAAGTGTCCAAAAAGGGTATTTGCACTTTTAAATATCAATAAATCGTCTTAATGAGGGTAGATAACAAAAAAATATATAATGTCATACGTGGAATTTATTGGAAATTTAGTTGCAATAGATTCGTATTCCGGAGATCAGCGTGCATTTTGTGTACGAGTTTATTATCAAAACAATAATTCGATAATAACAGCTCGCCGCTTATATCGCGCGCAATTCAATGTACGGGACATTTCTTTATCTCCCAGTGCGAATATCATTAGAAAATGGATTAAGACATTTGAGGCTACAGGGTCAACTTTAAAAAACTTTGATTGCGGATGTCCGAGAGAAATAAGGCTACCTGCAGTTATTCAAGAAGTTCACGAGTCGGTAAGGCAAGATCCCTCACTATCACTGCGAAAGCGAAGTCAATCCGTAAACATTGCAAAATCAACATTGCACCTAAATTTAAAGAAGGATTTGCATTTACGTGCTTACAAGATTCAATTTATTTAACATACATAACATTCTATTATTATTATTTATTCAGTCACTACAGCGGTCCGCCCTAGATGTTTTTATGCTATCTATGAAAAACATAAACAAAGATACGTTGATATATTTGACCTGTTGCTGCGTGGAAGAAAGACAAACCACCAACATACATACCTACTTACTTATTCTTGAAATAATAATATACTAAATCAAATTATATTAACAGATACAATACTAGCAATAGTCAGCCTAGTGATGATGATCATTGTCAACAACTGTCGTGTAAAACAAAGGAACCCAACGAGAGCACCAAATTAGTTCAGGTACGAAAGTAGGGTACACGGCCTAATAATTTATACCCACCTAATATTTAGCATCATCATCATTTCAGCCTGTTAACGTCCACTGCAGAACATCCCAGGGATGAATATTTAATTCATATTAACAAAATAATATATTTTTGTGATAATAATAAAGTAAAGTGTAAACAAGAAATACTCTTTCTGTTCTTTAGGCCACATAAACGCCACAGAAATTTAATGAGTGTATTACGCCAAATTTAAAAATATGTTTAATGTTTTCCTTGTTTCTTCGCTCACTGTTAACGTTTTTTTCTTTTTTTTTGTATGAACTTCATCATCGATTAGTTCGCCAAATTCATTTACAAAAACATTTTCAACGTATAAAGATTTTTTTATCTCTTTTTGTTTTTTGGTCATCTCACTCTCCCTCTTTTTTTTATTTTTTTCAGGGTATTTTCTTTTTGTAAATGTTGGTATAGAGTTTTCTACCTGTTCTTGAATCTCGTCTTCTACAAGGATATCGACGTTATTTGTAAGTATTTCCGAAGAAAAGATCGTAATATCTTTTTTCTCCGCATTTTTTCTCTCAATCGTTTTATTTGCTTTTTTTTCTACAGCTTCTTGTATGTAAATTGGATCTCTAATTGCCATTTTTCTTGTATGTCTTGGGTCAATCAGTTCTGGTAAGATGCAGTCCAAATAAAATTGTGTTGTATAGGGGTTGCCCAGTGGTAGAGCTTGCCATCGACATTAACCCCTATCGAAAGGGGTAGTATGAGATTACTCAGGGTCTCCAACTCACAGTCTCAATTAAACACACAGGAAATAAACGGTAAAATGATTTAATGGTACTTATGGATAAAATCTACTATACGTTACACTCACTTTATACCAACGTTGATACTCGTAACACACGTATCCCGTGGGACAGTGAGGGATCACTTTAATCACACTTAGGGGAAGAACAGACGGGTCCTTGAACGTGGCCGTCTCGCTATACCGGAGCACACCCCTATCCTCGTGCATGTAGAGTGGGCCCGCACAAACGTAACGGGGTGTAAAGGAAGACCGAGGTCGTTCCTCGATACTGTCTGGGAGAGTAGAATCGGCATCGCCTCAAGCAGATGCACGTTTTATCAGTCTTCACATCAAAGTAAAAGAAGATGAGCTCCTAAAACAATTTTGGGAAATAGAGAGAGAACCAGATAGCCTAGAGAAAAAGATGACAGAGGGAGAAAGGAGATATGAAGAAATTTACACTGAGACAACTACGAGACATACTGACGGACGTTATATGGTGAGGCTACCTTTCAAAAGTGCAAATCCTGAATGTGTTCATGGTAACTCAAAAAAGAGAGCGCTGAAGAGGTTCACTATTCTAGAGAAGAGGCTTCTTAGGAATCCATCCTTACGAGAAGAGTATTCAAAAGCAATCGATGACTATTTGAATCACGATCATTTGGCCCTCATTGTTGACAAAGAGCTAATCGCGGATTCAGATGTTGTTTACCTACCCCACCAAGCAGTGCGAGAAGACAAAGAGACCACTAAAGTGAGAGTGGTCTTCGACGCTTCGTGTAAGGGGAACAACAATGTCTCTTTAAATGATGAGCTGCTCGTAGGTCCTAAACTTCAGCAGGATTTACGTCATATCTTGATGAGATGGAGACGTCATCCGATCTGTATAGTTGCTGATCTAAAACAGATGTATCGTCAGGTGATAGTACAGGATCAAGACACTGACTTTCAGCGTATTTTGTGGAGGTCAGATCCTAACGAGCCAATTCAGCACTATCGAATGAAGCGACTTACTTTCGGTACAGCCTGTGCTCCATATTTGGCTGTAAAGTCCCTTCAAACGCTAGCAAAAGACGAGTCTTTGAAGTATCCTGTAGCATCTCAGATAACGCTTGAAGACTATTATATGGACGATCTTTTGACAGGATGTACGATACGTATGAGCAGGCCATCAAAATTTACGAGCAGGAGACTGATTTGATGCGAGCAGGAGGATTTGAACTCCAAAAATGGTGCAGCAATAATAAGCGATTGCTTCAACATATTAAATCAGAGAACTTGAGATCAGACAGCACAGTTGTGTTCAAGTCCAATGATGTCACCAAGGTGTTAGGCATATCTTGGAATAAAAACACTGATAATTTTGAGTACAACTTACAACTTCCGGAGATGAATGAGATGGTGACCAAAAGATCAGTCTTGGCCGATATTGCAAAACTTTACGATCCTATTCGTTGGATCGCCAAAAGATCAGAGACCTTCTTTACCAAAGACTGTAACTGCCGATGAGATGAACGATATTATGCAGCATTGCATAAAAGAGACACAGAGTTTGTACTTTGAGGAAGAGATTAAGCAGTTAAAGGCTATTAACTGTGTCCCCAAAAAGAGCAGACTACATTATCTTTCTTTACCCGATTCTTGACGAGAACGGTGTATTAAGAGTAGGTGGTAGTATTAATGAAGCTCAAGTAGACTACGACATACGTAATCCAATAATTACGCCTGGTGAGAGTCATCTCACTAAGCTGTTAATTTTGGATGCTCATCGTAAAACGCTTCATGGAGGTCCACAGTTGATGCTGAATTTCTTTAGATCAAAATACTGGATTATTCGAGCGCGTGACTTAGTAAAGAAGCATTATCGAGCATGTGCAAAATGCGTCAGATATTCGCGACAAGATAATAACCAGTTGATGGGTCAACTGCCAAAGGACCGTTTAAAACCAACGAGAGCCTTTAAAATCTCTGGTGTTGATTTTACAGGTCATATAAACATTAGATTTTCATCAGGACGAGGAGCAAAGTCTTACAAGGGCTACATCTGCGTATTCATATGCATGATATCAAAGGCTATTCACTTAGAAGCTGTTTCTGATTTGACGGCTCAAGGCTTTATAGCAGCTTTTCACAGATTTGTTTCGAGACGCGGCCATTGTAAAACTTTGTACAGCGATAATGGGACTAATTTCGTGGGCGCTGATAAGGAGTTGCGAGAGATGTTTAATCGCTCTGTGTCGCAGCTGCCGGACGAAATTAGTCACCTACTCGCTAATGAAGGAACAAGTTGGAACTTCATACCCCTGGAAGCTGGAGTTCGCTCCACGAAGGCGCATCTGAAACGAGTGATAGGGGATTCTACTCTAACGTACGAAGAACTATCGACTGTACTGACGCAAATCGAAGCATGCCTCAATTCGCGTCCCCTTTCTTATTTGAGCGATAATCCTGATGATCCCTTACCACTAACGCCAGGTCACTTTCTGGTTGGGGAGCCACTTATTGTTATTCCAGACGATTATAGTAGTGGTCAAAATTTATATGGTCTTCAGAGATGGAAATTTACTCAGAAAATGGTTAACGATTTCTGGAAGAAATGGTCTGAAGAGTATTTAGTAACGCTTAATCAACGATATAAATGGTGTACTAAGTGTCGCGAATGATCGCGATGTTCCAACTCATATCATAAATATCAAACCTGTAAGTATGAATGAATATGGCAACATTATATTTACATACATAGACAAAGTAGAAAAGAGACGCTTAAGTATGGCGGCTCAGTTGTGGTAATCCTGCGCCGCCGAAAGTGTGAGAAGAGCCCCGTTTAATCCTGAACATGAGCTAAGTAACCTGCGAGAATCTTTCATACTAGTCTTAGTTTAAACTATTAATAACGTGTTAAAATATACTTACCGAATACCGACTCAAAGTAGCCCTGGCCTCGCCGTGGTCGCCACGGCGGGGAGGGCAGATTAAAACAACGGCGTAACGAGCTCGTGCACGCGTAGTTGATAAGGCGTCTTGGCCAGGACGGCCAATTATTGCTAGCATAAATGAATAAAGAGCTGATCGGCATAATACCTAAAGGAGGCCCCGCGGTATCAATATGATGACCTGAAAGTGTAAGGAATCTGCCGGCACACTCACATACCTGTTGAAGGTTCCACAGTATTAATATAATAACATAAATGAGTAAGGAACATGTCAGCGCATAACTTACGTGCTGAAGGTTCCTCGGTATCAATATAATAACATAAATGAGTAAGGAATATGTCAGCGCATAACATACGTGCTGAAGGTTCCTCGGTATCAATATAATAACTTGAGTATGTAAGGAATCTGACAGCACATGTATAACATACTTGCTGAAGGTTCCTCGTTATTAATATAATAACCTGAACGAGTAAGGATCTTGTCGGCACACTATCGTACGTGCTGAAGGCTCCACGAATGCAACTATCACTAAATGTATACTAATTACATTACAATTAGATATATGTCTGTTGGGTTATATAAATAATAATTCACTAAAGAACAATAATATTAATAATATGATATCTAGAATAATTATAATGGACGGTATGATAGGTTCTCGTTACTTAGCACACATGAGCAATGTGATATAAAATTACAGGTAGGAGAAGCGAAGCAGAAACCAATCATTATAATAAGGAGAGGAAGGGCAGCAGTTAGCCAAAGGGATATCAACATACTTCCCCAAAAGTATCCAGACCAGGAAACACTTGGTGAGTGTTTCCACCCAAATAATATTCGCACTCGGTCGCGACATGGTGGAAGCATGCTGGGATTTGTATATCCATAATTTCAGCAAGGTCTGGATCCGATAATAAATAAAAATAAAATAAAAAAGCTTCAATGAGCATCAATGTGAAATGAGTTGCCTTTCCTCTCCGATAGATGGCGTTGCGATGCACTTTTCGAGATTATGGTCAAATAAATTAATTTGCTAAATAATAAACAATAAGTAAAGAAAAATGTTTTAAACTTATTTAATTATTTTAAGAAACTATCCAACATATAAATTCACACATATAGGTGGTAAAAATAAAATTGAGATGTTCAATTTTATGTTGCGGAACTACATTTTAGCGACTTATTTTTTGAAACAAAGTTAAATTTGGATTTCTTTCTTAATCTTTAAAAATAATAGAAGTAAACTTATTTCATTACTTTTCAGCTGTAAAAATAATTGAATTGATCAGTGTTTCAATTCGATTTTATGAATGAATAAAACCAGTCACGTGGTCACGCCACGTTTTGGTTCCGTTCTGTCTATCTGACAATCGTCCGCCATTTTGTTGTCACGATCACGCTGCGGAAGCGCATCTGTCACTAAAACAAGAAAATTTAAATAAATTAAAGGGTAATATCACTTTTTACCTAATCAACAAAAACAATTAATTCATAGTGATGAACCAAGACGTATGTGTTAGATGAAACGTGCTCGACGTAAAGTGTGATACCATCCGGACACCGAACATTTTAGAATCAGTTCACATTAAAACAGTGATTCAATTAGTGGCTTCAGATTACTAGGTGGCGACTATCTTACCAAGCTTACTTAGTAGGAAACCACGTGTAGTTGGACCAATAACATGTCTAGACAAAGTTAACTTGCTCCGACTACAACCTTGTGAAAGATACTTGAATCTTAAACAAATTCATACTGATTGATCACCCTTCGACTGGGTGAGTCTGGCTCCCTCGCTGGAGGCGTACGTGATCTGATTGCAACGAATATAAAACTTTATATAGGTAATACCTAACAGTGAAATCATTGTAGGAACCTGTCTGTTATGTTTGAGCTAATCCTTGCTAGGAAGAAGTGTTATTTACTTTAATAGGTACTTAGGTACTTACAGTTGTGGCCTAGCATCTGATGGTTTTGTAACATAAAGGAGATCTTATATCAAATATAACCCTCCTTACATATAAAATTATATCCAATTGTAACATGTTACAGTGTCACATTTACCTTTCTATTACCAGTAAAATTAAATAACTTCATCAATAACGTTATGCTTATCTTTATTACCTACAAACAGGCACCAAAGTAATCTGTAAAGGAGAACAACACTAGGCAGGCGTTGATATTTTATACTTCAAACCAGACGGATAATATAGAGTAAAACACCAAGGAAGAGTCAGGTATGTTACATAACTATCATAGTAACTAGACATAGATTATTGTTTCTCTCCGACGCTGTGAACTTAGTTTTAGTAGTTCAATCTTATAACATATGATCCGGAGAAACAGTGAAAAGCTGTCAAAGTATACATACATTTCATGTGTACAGTGACACTTGTGCTTGTGTAATAACATAAGATCAGTGTATATAATAAAAGTAGTTAATGCGAACAAATATGGTAATATTTCACAAAATTATTCACATTAATTCTTAGGCGGTACGGTATAATACTATGTGTATCATACAGGTGATATACATTCTTCTATAAGTAACTCCATGTTCATTTAGATCAATAATATAGTCCAAACATTAGCATACCTAAAAATTTGGTTAACTATAGTAATTACTTGGATAAAATTAAAATCAATTATGGTCATAATATAAATAATAATATAGTTTATTTTAAATTTTCTTTCATATCAAATATGTATTAAACTAATGGGGGAAATAGGATAATATTTACCTATTAGTTGTTTTGGTCGCAAACCTTATTTATAGAACAAAATTATAGATGGTACCCTGTGAATACTTTTAAACATTTTGTGTATACAGGATGTTTGAAAGGTTTTGGTGGCTGAAGCTCAGTTACCAGAAAGTAAAACTTCTAAGTATAAATAATACACTCTGATTCCGTAATCACATCTCTATTTCTCTTTAATAAACAAGACCATACTTTGTTCCTTGTGTCCAATAAATGATAAACTTTTATTCACTTGTTGGTAAAATAATATCACTTGCTTGGAGCAGGGCAGATTGCACCAAGCAGGTTAAATCAGTTGATTTATTATACTGACCAGTCGACATAACTAGTTGAGTTAAAACTTTTCACAATAAGGTAAAATTACAAGATAAACTGGTTAAGCTTTGTTCACTGCAGTCAAGATTGTCTGCTTATAAGGAGCTGAATAGAAGGAAGATAAACCAATAGTTCATAATGTGTAGTGTATGGACTTTGAGTTGTTTCAGGCTTGTATTCTCCAAGATTTTATTCAAAACTTATTTCAAGTTACTGACATTCCTAGTATAGGGTTGCCAGCATTCGAAAATAATTACCACTGATATTAATTAAATAAAAAATGTTCTTGATTAAAATAAAAGATTAAAATGGATATTGTCGCTACTTATCTTCATGATGTTATAAATAAATAAATAAACAATTATTGAAGATAATATGTATTTTAAATACAAAATGCTGTATTTATGGACAAATAAGTTGAATAAGAAAACATAAGACAAACCGTACTACTGGAATAACCTCTTAAGCGACAATTTGTAATTTTACATGAATAAATAAAAATTACATACTACTGGAATAACCTCTTAAGCGACAATTTGCAATTTTACAAAATAAATTAAAATTTATTTTTGCGTAAATACCGCGTATTAAATCAAGGTGGCGTAGTGATGCTACATGTACCTATGCAGAAAAGAACCAAGTTAATTATTATTAACTATTTAATAATATTTTGTTAATATAACATTTAAGATGCATGTTGCTTAAATTGTTTTGTTTTCGAATAAGGCGCCATTTGAAAGTAAAATAATTTGAGTTACAAATAAACTAATCTGCATGTCTGCGTATCTGACATTCTGCATAGATACCTGGAATTCAGCCTGGCATTTGGCGTACCTAACATATTGCGCATTTGGCGTACCTAACATATTGCACATTTGGCGTACCTAACATATTGCGTATCTGGCATTTGTGCGTAACTAACATTTTGCATATTTGGCATACGGCGTATCTAACAAATTGCTTACCTGTCAGTAAACGTATTTAGCATTTGGCGTATCTGACGTTTTGCTAAATTTGACGTTATGCATAACTAACATTCGAAGTGTTTGACATTTGCTATAAGGGATAAATAAAAATAAAAATAAATAAAATTTGCTAAATAATGTTGCCATATCAATAACAGTTTTAAGAAATTAAAACATGAATGCATCTATGAATGTATATAATTTATTTCAGAATTACAATGGAAACTTTACTAATCAAGCGTCTCGAATTGATAACGGCTCAAATAACCGAATTCACGTCGAGCGCTCTCAGTTTATGCGAACAAATTACTCCAATTGAGTTAACAAAAGCGGAAATTATATATAGGAAGTTAGACACCGCCATTAACCGGTTCACTACCGAACTATATAATTACTTCCGTCTAAACCTTCAATCGGCAGCCGATGAAATATCGTCTTTTAGTGAAACACAATTGAAAGGCGAAGAAGTGCTCGCTGAATTAAGCGTAAAAATTAAGATGATAAAAAAGAAAGAGAAAACTGGAACGACGTTACATAATATTAAAGAAGACAGAAAGAGCCATAACTATAATAGAAACAAATTTGAATTTAGGAAATGGGACAAAAATAAGTTTGATAAAAATAACCATAAGAAGAGACCATTGAAAAGGAAACCGGAAGGACAATATAAAAGGGAAGAGATTCCAGAAAGGAAGAAAAGAAAACTCCAATGTTTCTTCTGCAAAGAAGCGCATTACAACGATCAATGCAAGACAATTAAAACATTACAAGAAAGAAAGACTAAACTTGCAGGACACTGCTTCGGGTGTTTCGGTACTGGTCACAATATCGCAGTATGTAAAAGGGATATCTATTGTGTGCACTGTAATAAAGCTAATCAACATAATAGAGCGCTTTGCCCAAAAATTTGTACTAGTACTACTGAGCAAACTAATACACTTAAATAAATATTTCGAGAGTCACAGTGCCGTGTGGTTCCCGGCATTAGAATAGAACCAACCCATGTCTTCCCGTGGGTGTCGTACGAGGCGACTAAGGGACTTAGTCTTACTTAGTACCAGTTAAGCAACAAGCTAGCAATCTGTTACTAGATGTACTAAGAAACGATCTTGTGTATGTATGTAATATTTTGTGATATCTGATAAATGTATAGTAAATAGTATTTCTGAAAATATCTATTGCCAGTAGTAACAAATCCAAGATTGACTAACAATAAACGGTTAAATAAATTAATTAATTAAACTAATAATTATGGAATAAATATTCTACAAATTATGTTTCAGTCTTCACGTTATAAATATTAAATTAGTTAATAACTTTCTCACGAATTGCTCTGTAACAAAAATATAACTAAATGTTATTGCCATAAGATCTTACTAAACCGACAATTTAAAATACTCTTTTGCATTTACAATATTTTCGCGTATTGTTGGGAATAATATCAAGTCCATTCTTGCTAAATGCTACCCTGAAACATCATCTACTGAATTTAGATGAAGATGTTCTGAAACGAATAGTTAACGACATATACGTAGACAACCTTGTATCTGGTACAAATTTGGTTCAAGAAACAAAATCAATGTATAAGACATGTAAAAAAGCATTCCAAGACATCTCAATGAATCTGAGAGAATGGAGCTCAAATTCCAGAACGTTTATTAAAAGCATTCCATCTGAGGACACTGCCAAGGATATCAAAGTTCTAGGACTCAATTGGTGTACCAAAGAGGATACCATTCAACTTAAACCTAAGAAAAATACAGATGCCAATACCAAACGAGAAGTATTGAGAAACGTAGCATCAATCTATGATCCTTGTGGATATGCCGTACCAGATCTACTACCAGCTAAACTCTTCTTACAAAAACTATGGATAGAGAAATATAAGTGGGATACTCCACTATCTAGTAACTTGGCTAGTGAATGGCGAAACATTTCTGATCAGCTAGAAGACACGCGATAAATTGTTTTACCACGAAGATACTTCACTCAGAAAAACGAAGATGATATTCAATTACACATATTTACAGACGCATCAATTAAAGCGTACGCAGCAGCTGCGTATGTGTCAAAAGGAAAAGAAGTAAGCTTTGTAATAGGTAAATCACGATTAGTACCAATCAAAGACCAAGAAAGTCTAAAAATTACACGTTTAGAACTCTTAGGTGTTTTGATCGGCAGTCGTTTACTTAAATACGTGACGAAATTTCTTCATTTCAATTTTACAAAATACACTATTTGGACTGATAGTCAAATTGTAATCGATTGGTATTACAGTAACAAGCTACTACCTCCATTCATCTCGAGAAGGATAGAGGAAATAAAAAAGAACGCATCAGTTGTAATAAGATATGTCCCAACTGAGCTCAATCCCGCGGACGCACAATGATGGATCGGCGGAAAAAAGTCCTTTTTTCAGAGTTCAACTTTAGGCAGATTTTGTATCATTAATAAATACTACAGTCTTCAACAAACAATGCTATATAATTTTTTTTTATTTTTATTATTGTGTTATTGGTTAAATTAAAGGCTAAAGTCAGACTTTAAAGAAACGTTATTTATTTCTTGAAAAATATGACTTTTTTTGCTTAGTTACACTAGATAACCAGTGTATTTAAAAAAAATATAAAAATAACTGGTAATACTACATACATTAGAGCATCTAAAACTAAATTTATAATTTGAGGAAAGTACTTAGTATTAATGTAGTATCGTTAGAGAACAAAGCATTTTTTTTTTACATAATTTCTTATTTCAATCGACCATATCTAGCTTGCGGCGCTTTCCGGCGGTGTCTTATGTAGTTTACGTGATAGGTACATTCCTATAGATAATTAACAAATCACTTCCAGCTGCTAATATCTGCTAACCTTGTTTTTGTAGTCCTATTAGTAAATGAGCTTCATATTGCCTACATTAAGAATTAATTTTTTTAATGAGGGTAAATTACCTAAAAAAAATAGTAATGGCTATAAAAGGGATAAACTTTTGTTTTATTTTTCATTACTTGTTCATAACCGGTACAGTGATAACAAATTTTACACTAAAATGGCGAATTTTACTATTTCTAACGACAAATTAGCCGAAATTGCTATCGCAAGCGGTCGCGATGTCAATAAGTGCGTTGAAGTTATTAAAAGCAATCATACTGATTTATCGGAGATCATGTTAGTGAAAATAAGTGAACATTTGATCAAAACCTTTTTTCCCAAATTTACAAAAAAGTGGAATGAAGCAGCTCGGAATAAGAAGTTCTTTTTTGCTAAAAATGAAAAATGGCTGTCAGTAAAGTTTACGGTTCTTAATGAAGATATTGCAGCAGGATCATCAAAACGATCTCACAGTGGAAGACCAGAAAAACCTATCGATGAATGTTGTGACCGAGCCAAAAGGTATAAAGTTAAAAAGCTATGCGAAACTGTCCAACCTGAATTAATTGCTGCAGCAGCTAAGAGAATAAGCGATCAATCAACAAGATGTGAAGCATTTAGTGCGGAGAAAGCGTGGGCATTAATGTTAGATGCATCATTAACAAGGCATCAATATGAAATTCTTAGAAAAGCTGCAAAGGAAATTGGATGTGATATTTTTCCAGCTTATCATAATGTCTTAAATGCAAAGAAAGATTGCTATCCTCCTCATATAGATGCAACAGAAAGCTACGCTTACGTAGGTCTTCAAGAATTATTAGATCATACTGTAAAGAGGATATATAAAACAAAAACTGACGATGAATTGGCAAGTATGAGTGAGGAAGTAACACTTTTATCAAAATGGGGTTGCGATGGCTCATCGGGCCACACTGAATACAAACAGTCATTTGTCGAAGATGGTGCTACAGATACCAACATATTTCTAACAACATTAGTTCCGCTCTGTCTTAACAACAAAATAAATAATTCTTTGGTGTATTGGAAAAATGAAACTCCTTCTTCAACCAGGTATTGCAGACCAGTACAGTTTCAGTTCATGAAAGAAACAACGGATGTCAGTAAAAACGAGATCTCAAGAATGGAAAGTGAAATAGCTAATCTAAATCAAACAACGATTTCCATGAACAACAGGATTTTTAGAGTGACTCATGAACTTCATTTAACCATGATCGATGGTAAAATTGCACAAACAATCACAGATACTTCTTCTAATGCAGTGTGCTATATATGCAAGGCGAAGCCGACTGAAATGAATAAGCTGGAACATTTAAAAACAAAAGAAGTAAATACGGACGCTTTTAAAGTAGGCCTTAGTCCGTTACATGCAAGACTGAAATTTATGGAATGTATTTTGCATATTGCCTATAATAAATCGTTTAAAAGCTGGAGAACCAATGCCAACACGCTGCCACTTAAAGAAGAGGAGAAGAAAAAAATACAAGACGAGCTTTTCAAAAGATTGGGAATTAAGGTGGACTTCGTTAAGCAAGGAATGGGCTCGTCGAATGATGGAAACACGTCAAGGAGGTTTTTTGATAATGTGGATATAGTGGCGGAAATTACAGGAGTCGATGAAAGGTTGATTCATCGATTTTCTATGATATTGCAGACAATCAACTCCGGGGCTTCAGTTGACTCAGAAAAGTTCGGGAAGTATTGTGAAGAGACTACAAGACTGTATGTTGGGTTATATGACTGGTACTATATGCCAAATACAGTGCATAAGGTTCTAATGCACGGCAGTCATATAATTTCAGCTGCTGCATTGCCAGTGGGAATGTTATCTGAGGAAGCCCAAGAGGCGCGCAACAAGGACTACCGTCGATACAGATTAAACCATTCTCGAAAATGCTCACGTGAATTGACGAACGAAG
Organism: Carpatolechia fugitivella; assembly: GCA_951230895.1. Taxonomy (NCBI): domain Eukaryota; kingdom Metazoa; phylum Arthropoda; class Insecta; order Lepidoptera; family Gelechiidae; genus Carpatolechia; species Carpatolechia fugitivella. The sequence goes on along the minus strand of OX579654.1, from coordinate 13,849,816 downwards.
ATGTTTTTCACATGCTTTTGGCTTCTTCAGATCCGTACACAAATAGTTTAAGGGCTATGCGTAGCCCAAAGCATTTGCCCTTGCATGAAGATGTAAAAGCTTTGCTGCATGGAGGAAATGAAGAATGATCCTCAAACTTAATTTAATGATTTTTATTCCTGTTCATTACTGTGTATGTATTTGTATGCTTTCTTTGTATATATATATTCATTATTGTATATGTCTTAAAAAATGCACAAAAATTAATGATTTAATTTATTTTGTTATTTATTTTTTAGTTTTCTTTCATTTACTGCTTTTCTGATTTTTACGATACTATAATATAACTAAAACATTATGAAAAATATGCTTTCTTATTATTTTATGAACTAATATCCAACATTTATAACATTCCCTTTCTATAAAACAATTATTTCCGCCGCGCCATACAACGTCCACCACTGTGGGACGTGGCGACGAGACCTATCTACTCCAAGACTCAGAAGGAAAGTTGGCTGTCCGGCCCAAAATATTTGCTGGACGATTCCAAGACTTGGCCCACAAGTCGTAGGAGCGAACTTTCTCTTTTCAGTGGGGAGGGTCTTCTGACTGAAGATGAAATACTCGTAGAAGAACATAACCTAACGGAGAAAGATCTTGGACAAGATTCTTCATGTGAGCAAGAATCTCCTAAAGAACCTTTTATAGAAGATTCTACAAATTCTGATGATTCACTATCACACATACAAGAGATAAAGAGATTACAAAAAGAATTCTTTCCTGAAGAAGTAGAAGGAAAAGAAACAAATCTGAAAAGGAATCTTGGACTATTCACGGATGTAGATGGCATACTTCGATGCAAAGGAAGACTAGGAAACGCTGAATGGTCTTACGATAAAAGATACCCGATATTAATTCCTAAAGATTGCAAATTCACTTCTAACTTGATCATGACGATCCATGAGAAGAATTATCATGTTGGCGTGAATCATACGTTAAGTATGGTACGTCTCTCTTATTGGATCCCTCATGGGAGAAGTCAAGTGCAAAAGGTGTTGAAAAAATGTCCCAACTGCATCAAACATGGAGGAGGACCTTTTAAACTGCCTCCAACTCCTGCACTTCCTAAACAAAGAGTAACTTATAGTTCACCCTTCACATATACTGGAGTCGATTATTTAGGACCTCTTCAAGTGAAAACAGACAATAAGATTGAAAAACGATGGGTCTGTTTATATACCTGCCTGGCTGTTCGCGCTATACACCTAGAAGTCGTTAAAGACCTTACTGCGGAAGAATGTTTACTTGCATTAAGGAGATTCATCTCATCTAGAGGATTACCGGCAGTTATAGTTTCAGATAATGCCTTACAGTTCAAATTATCAGCAGACATACTAGCTAGCAACTATTGTATTTCCAATAAAATACAATGGAGATTCATTCCACAATTAGCACCATGGCATGGTGGTTTCTACGAACGTCTTGTTGGATTAGTAAAACACTGTTTTAAAAGAACACTTACAAAAAGCTTACTTACAGATAATCAGCTTACTACGGTAATCAAAGAAATCGAAGCAGTGTTAAATACAAGACCATTAACATGCGTCGGATCTGATCTAGAAGATGTTTTGAAACCTTCGGATTTTCTTGCGCTGGAAAAATGTCTAGTAACAACTCCATCAGATAAAGATTCGTGTCTAGTAGGAACAGTGACTAAACAAGATCTAATAAAAGGTTGGAAACGTGTTCAGAACATGTTGAAAGAATTTAAAAGAATGTTTATTGAATGTAAGAGAACACAATACTGATGCAAGACAACCAAGAGACGCGTCACTCAAGGCTCGTGAGAAAATACGAGAATGGACGCGAGACTTAATGGACTTATTATAATTCTGTCGTCGTCGGGAGTGTCGCGAATGATCGCGATGTTCCAACTCATACCATAAATATCAAACCTGTAAGTATGAATGAATATGGCAACATTATATTTACATACATAGACAAAGTAGAAAAGAGACGCTTAAGTATGGCGGCTCAGTTGTGGTAATCCTGCGCCGCCGAAAGTGTGAGAAGAGCCCCGTTTAATCCTGAACATGAGCTAAGTAACCTGCGAGAATCTTTCATACTAGTCTTAGTTTAAACTATTAATAACGTGTTAAAATATACTTACCGAATACCGACTCAAAGTAGCCCTGGCCTCGCCGTGGTCGCCACGGCGGGGAGGGCAGATTAAAACAACGGCGTAACGAGCTCGTGCACGCGTAGTTGATAAGGCGTCTTGGCCAGGACGGCCAATTATTGCTAGCATAAATGAATAAAGAGCTGATCGGCATAATACCTAAAGGAGGCCCCGCGGTATCAATATGATGACCTGAAAGTGTAAGGAATCTGCCGGCACACTCACATACCTGTTGAAGGTTCCACAGTATTAATATAATAACATATATGAGTAAGGAACATGTCAGCGCATAACTTACGTGCTGAAGGTTCCTCAGTATCAATATAATAACTTGAGTATGTAAGGAATCTGACAGCACATGTATAACATACTTGCTGAAGGTTCCTCGTTATTAATATAATAACCTGAACGAGTAAGGATCTTGTCGGCACACTATCGTACGTGCTGAAGGCTCCACGAATGCAACTATCACTAAATGTATACTAATTACATTACAATTAGATATATGTCTGTTGGGTTATATAAATAATAATTCACTAAAGAACAATAATATTAATAATATGATATCTAGAATAATTATAATGGACGGTATGATAGGTTCTCGTTACTTAGCACACATGAGCAATGTGATATAAAATTACAGGTAGGAGAAGCGAAGCAGAAACCAATCATTATAATAAGGAGAGGAAGGGCAGCAGTCAGCCAAAGGGATATCAACATACTTCCCCAAAAGGATCCAGACCAGGAAACACTTGGTGAGTGTTTCCACCCAAATAATATTCGCACTCGGTCGCGACACTAAGAAAACCGAGCCCGAAATTGGTGATGTTGTTATAATTAAAGATTATAATTTGCCTCCAGCGAAATGGTTGCTAGGTAGGATCACTGAAAAGCATGTAGGAAAAGACCAGATTACTCGTGTAGTTACGATTAAAACTAAAAATGGTTATTGCAAACGGCCATGTAATAAATTGTATTTTTTGCCTAAATCTAATGATTAGAAAAGAGTTGAATATTATTTCATTGTGTTTAATTTGTGTTATTTGCTGTTTTGTAGAGCACTAAATTTAAAGTTAAACATACTTTGTGTTTAGATTGAGTTAATTGTTATTTTCTTTAATAGTTGTTCTATTGATTTTAAGTTTTCACGGTGGGCGGTGTTTATACCTAATGTATGAACCCAATAATGCTATTAGTGTTATTACATTGTGTTTCTAGATTAGATACTAAGATGTTATGTCTTTGCCTTATAGGTTTTTATTTTGCTATGTTTATGAGAAAGGACGGAGTCCTTTGGTGGGCGGGATGTCTAAAAACATTCATTAATATGATTGTTATTCATTTTATATAACGATTAGTAGCTAATTAACGTTTACTTTTGATAAAATCTAATTTTTTGACCGAGTATCGTTTTTTAGATTAGTTCATAAAAATATCGACAGATGGCGTGCTTAGTTATAGAAACTTGGTAACGAAATTTATTTTCGATTGCTTATAAGGCTAAGTATCTTCACTCAAAATAAATTCTTCAATTTGTGACGTCACGTGTTTCATTTCAAGTGCAAGTATTAGACACTCACAATACCAGAATACTAGAATCCAAGCTCGCAGGAGGCGGGTTAAACTGATTGTAACGCTTGGTAAACGTTCTAATTACTTAAATCAGGAAACTAAGTTAATTTATAAATAAAATATGAACGCGGGTAAAGATTCAGGACTTAGAATAATTTCGACTCGGTTTTTAAGCGATGGAGAGCGCAGGTAAAGGAATACGTCCGGAGTGGTCGGTCGCGGTGCTCGGAATGTCCTCGAGGGGTAGGGAAATCGGTTTATATACCGGCGCGGCGAGGGGCAGGGTGTCACGCGATACAGTGGCTGGTTCTAGCTGCGCACGCGGCGGTCGCTTCGTCCGGTACAGCGTCGCTGGCCCCGTGTCCCGCCATGCGACCACGAGGCGCCGCAAAGGAATGCGGTGCGCGTCAGGCAGGAGTTGCTAGCTATGTGCCCCTTCAAGGGGCCGGTCGATATAACTTCGCTACATTCCCCCCTTCCTTCGGGAGATTTTTTCGTATAGAAAAAATCACTAGTCCACTGGTTCACTGAAATACGTGTGCTAACAATTACAAATTTTTTAGGTTAATTATTTTCTTACTTACTGGTTTATATTTGTCTTTACAGGTTTTTCTGAAATTTATACATACTAGTATAACAGGAAATACATTTTACAGGTTTCAGGTTTTTCAGGTAGGTATCTGGTTATATTCTAGGATTTACTGGATTTCTGGTATTACCTACTTGAACATGTTTTACTGGTTTTTCTGGTTAAAAGTATCGGTTACTTTTCAGGTTGTCTTTGAAGATATACAGGTTAATTGTACAGGGTAACTAAATCACATGTGGAGACTGTAAACTAATTATTTCTATATTATAGTTTTATTCCTTGTTTTCATTGAACAACATTTTAATGTGCTTTCTTGTTCCCTTAGACACTATTTTTGTAAATACCTATAGCTTAGGGAGTAATTTGTTCACCTCAGTTAACTATTTTCTTATTTGTCTCTTTACAATTTTCTTTCTTATGTACTACTTGTTTATAATAATATTGTTTCTAAACTAAACTGGTTTTGCTTACACTGCACCGTTTCTTTTTTTCTAAAAATAAAAAAATTAAATATTATCTTTACTTATTCTCTTTTATTTGTTTTCTTCCTTACTACTACTACTTATTTTCTTTTCATTACATCTTACATATTATTCACAAAGTCTTGGTTACGTGGCAAAAGAGGGGTGTCTTTTTATCAATGCGAAGCAATGACATAGATCGATGTAAAAAAAAACCTAACGTTGTTACAAAAATATCAGGCGCTATGCAGGTATCTGAGTTTGTGTTATTACTTAATTTTCTAACTTATAAACCTAAATATTTAAGAGATAGGATTAATATTAGTTTACATTTTACATGACTTGTCCTAATACAAGTATAGCGGGTATTGATTTTTCTATTGTAAATATTACTTATCACTACACTGCCACCTATCAAAACTAACCCAAACTAGTGCTAAAAAGTAATTGCGCACGAGGAACGGGCAACACCTGTGACTTGTATAGTTAGTGTAATAGTTCTGGGGTAACTCAATAGATGTCGCAGTGTTTTCCCATATTTTCGTTTTTTTGTTTGGTATTTGTACTCGGTTGTAATAATCAGTTTATCTTTTACTTTACACGACCAACAAAATTTAATTTACACAAATGAACACATTGCAATAGATATTATAAAGGAAATGAAGCAATATCATTGAATTAATCATCAGGTCCGTTTACAACCAACGTTACGTCTTCCAGCCAACCTACGATCGTCTGTTTATCGCTTGTTTGGTATTTTGGTTTAATTTACTGATACAAACGGTACGGAAAACTTATTACTAGCTAAGTAAATGTTGGGTATTCAGACTACTATAAGATGAGTCCAGAATTGATATCTCGTCGTCAAAACAATAATAATTAATTTATTCTTTCACAAAAAACATCGAGGTTATCAGCTGTCATTTTTCTACCAAAAGAATGAATGAACGAACCATTGAGTGATCACTTCAATATGTCAACGTTCGGATACGTCGGTAATAGATAAAACAGTTCCGCACATCACCGCCATCTATCTTAGCGTCCGGGTTCTTCTATGTACAGCGACACTGTCGCCGTGCGGCCAGCAGCAGTACCTATACTTTCTCCTAGTGACTATAAGATGGCGTTGATGTATTTATTTCTCTAACACTACCTATTACCATTGGTATTATATCACTGGGTTATTATAGTAAACAAAATATTATAGACTACTCTCTTTTTGTGTGTGTTGTTTTAATAAACCATGTCTTTGTTTTCTCTTATTTTTATTTAATTTCCCCTCTCCCTTACAGTGATTAGCCTTTCATTCAATATTCAAGTACTAGGATTTAAAATAGGTCAAGTGTTTTGCACTCCGAGTATTCATGCAAAAAGCAGTGATAAAATTTCGTCGATCTTGCACAAAGCCTGGTGGCCCCACCGGCAACGTGCCCACTCAGAGTCCGCACAGCTCGGGAGACGCGGGCAAAGACTACTATTATACAAAGGGAAATAGACTGGCAACTCTATTTGAAGTACATGTGCTGCCATCTTGTTCACAGACTATGTAACTAAAATATATACGTATAGCAGCGGTACATATAGCTACTAATCATGTTTTATTGATTGTATTTTAACCATAAGATTTAGACTCACGACCATTTAAAAAATTCATGGTTTCCCTAAAAAATGTAGGAAATCCATGTACATTTTAATATGTTGAGAGTCCAAATCTTATAGTTATTGTAGTAATAAATATTTGGTTTGGCATAATAAAAGACTTGGAAGTTTCAAACTACACATGTTTTTATTTTTATACACTTGTTATTTTGGAACGGTCTACAGCTCACAGAGCCACTAGTTTTATTTTTTGGCCAGTGGTTTCAAAATAACCTTCTGGTTACCTACACATTGACCATCACATCTCCTCTTTTCCTTTTTCTTCCCTTATTTTTGACAAAGTGCTCTTGGGCTTTGTTTTTAAATGAGTCACTACGATCCCAAAATGTTGTCTTGCCTAATAGAACATTGTTCACATCTTTGCACCAGTTATTTACAAAAAATATTACACTTTTATTTACCAAATATTCATGTAATGACTGTTTATGTTCTGAGCAGGACAAATTTAACGTCAAGTTAGTGTCAATTATTAATTTAATATAAGCACATAAATCAGGTTTTATACAATCTTGTTTTAAAATTTCTAAAGTTATGTGCTCAACTTGTGCAAAAAAGTCAAACAAAGCCCTAGTTGGATAACATAACCAGTTTTTGTTTTCATTTTCTTTCATAGTAATAAATCTATGGAAATCTTGTTTGTCTTCAGTTTCCAAATCAAGTTTGCATGTTAAGCAACCTTGAAAAACATTTTTTTTTGCCAGATTTGCTATCCAACCGCTACAATAAGCTATTGCTGCGATTCTTTCAACCTGCACCGGTGATTTGTCTTCTATCAATGATTGAGTATTCAGAAGATCAATGAACAAATGATTTTCGTTAATTACTTGTGGTTCAGTTGTTGGTGGTTTGCGCTGACTTATATTTTCTTTAAAAAGATATTTAATAGACTGGAGGCACATACCCTCATCTTTTTCACAATTTGCCCCTACAGAATGTGAAGGTGACATATTATTAAGTAAAAGGGTCTTAAAAGCTCCTTCAAATGCAGCAGAGTTGGGCATAATATTACTGTAACCATGAGAGCGAATTGCCCCAAAAAAAAATTCTACGGCATCCTGGTTGAAATTGCGCAGCAATAACGAGTTTATACCTTTAGTAGACAAAAACTTTGTAATTAGTTGAAAAGCTTCTATTGTCTTCACCCAACTCGTTAGCGAAGGCACTACACCTTGCTTCTGAGCACCCATAAATTTCATGGATTTCAAAATGGGCAAGCTATTTCTCCACAGTTTGTGATGAGGCGATGTAGGTGTGACAGCCGACCTATAAGTTTTTCCATTTTTTACTTCACTGTAGCTTCCGTTGACACTATCGAACAATCGGTCGAACAAGAGTAACAGGTCAGCTGTATCAGTACATTCCTTAGGTAGCTGACCATAACCTAAAAAAAAAACAAGTTATACAGGAATTAGAATATAATAAAAAATTAATACAGCAGAATATTTTTCAGTAAATGAGATATAATTAGTAGTAACATGAATTTTTTTTCTGGCTCAGCTCAGCCAGCTCACAGGCGTCTGCCAGACGAATAATGGACGGTTGGTTGGGTATGGAATTCTAAAAACAAACTTACTTGCCATAAATCCCAATGCTACACCAACAGAATGGCTACAAAATACCTGGGTACAATGTTTGACCCTCATTTTCGGTATTAAATTTGGTATCACATGCTGCGCTGTTAACTTGGGGACCAGTTTTAATCCTTTATAGTCAGGACTCCTTGTGAATAGTGCTTGCACATGGCTCCAACTCGCTAGATGTGATTTGCCATTCATGACATACTGCAAATTTTTAGTAAGGAGATTGTCACGAAATGGGACTGATTTTAATGAATAGTGGAAACTGCGAAGGACCAGCTGACGAGATGTAGATAGATAAATAGATGAAATATCACAATTGTAATCCCTTCGAACAATAAAACACATAAAAGATGTACTCACAACGTGTCCAGAGGTGCATTCCTTAGCTGGACAGCCATAGCTAATTTTGACGGTTTTAAATAGTTCAATTTTTATAAACTTCAATGTCCACAAGTAAGATCACAGTACATACACAGGTTTAGGTAAATTTCACACCAAAAATCCGTAGAAATTGATTTATTTCTCGCTGCGAACGACAATGGATGCAGAGGTCACACCACGAAGCTTTTTAACTGGATGAAGGTAATGCGAGATTGTAAAATGTTCTGCAATATGCAATTTTCGTGATGCGTAGCGCCATCTCTTAGCTCGTAGCACCAAATTATGAGAAATATTGTTAAAAAAGATACAATTGTGATTTTAATGTAGTAAATAATAAATAAATAGTACAAATATATAATATACATCTTAAGTAAATGATTACATTCCTAAACATACTCCCCGCCGCTGCGAAATCTAAATAGATTTCCAGTAATCCTAATATCTAATCAGTTAGTATAGGTAAAGGACACAGCTTGACGGCTGGTCGCTTCATTGTTCCTGACGAGGTACGAACCGTGGCAACGCGTATATTTCCATCAGAACCAGGATGTACGTCGATAATTCTACCAAGCCGCCAGTGAAAAGGTTTAACAGTGTCTTCTTTAATTAGGACAAGATTTCCTATACTTAGATTTCCTTTACTTTGTGACCATTTAGAACGTTGCATTAAAGTATTTAAATAATCATGATACCACCGATGCCAAAAATCGCGGTGCAAACGTTGTAAATGATGCCATCTATTATTGAGACTAAGTTCAGATTCAGGAATTTCAGGTACAGTTGTCAAAGGTTCCAGGGTAATGAAATGTCCAGGCGTTAAAACAGATAAATCGTTAGGATCATTGCTAACCGCACATAAAGGTCGGCTGTTCAAAACCGCTTCTACTTGAATAATGAGTGTTTGGAGCTCCTCATGAGTAAGGAGTTGAGAGCCAACCACTCGGTTCAAGTGTGTTTTAACTGACTTCACTCCAGCTTCTGCAAGTCCCGAAAAGTGTGGGGCAGAAGGAGGATGAGTGCTAAAGACAATTTGTTCAGATTCAGCGGCGTTTTTCATTAGAGCAGACAGTTGACGATAAGCTCCCACAAAATTAGTACCACAGTCACTAAATATATGTGTACAGCGACCTCTACGGCCGATAAAGCGCCGGAGGGCTGCAATGAAAGCCTCTGAAGATAAATCAGAAGCAGTTTCAATATGTAACGCTTTTGTAGCAAAACATACGAAGATACATAAGTATATCTTCTGTGATCGAGCTCCGCGCCTGCGTTTGCCAACAATGACATTAAAAGGACCTGCGTAATCGCATCCGACTTTTGCAAAAGCCTTTACACCCGACACACGGGTGGACGGTAAAGGAGCCATGACTGGCTGGACAGGGGTTGGATTAGTTCGAAAACAATGATAGCAACGATTTAAACAGCGTCGAATTGCTCGTCTTGATGAAAGAACCCAAAATCTTTGATTTAATAAGAATTGAACAGTCTGTGGGCCAGGATGTAAATTTGTTTCGTGTACATCGGCAATGATCAATTCAGTAAGACGATGATTATTCGGCAACAAAGCCGGGTGACGAGCATCATATTGAAGTGGGGCATTAACAAGCCGACCACTGTAACGGAACCAACCTGGGTCCGTTAACAATTTCACAAATAAATTCCGAATCATTATAACTACTAATCGATTACATCTCTTTCTCTAATACAAACGCTAAATAATCACTAACGATCATTACTCAATACTTCAATTAATACGACATTCATTTATTTAATATTAAAACAAGTTAAAAATACAAGGCTCTGCTTACTCTTTTACAAAATAAGTTCACTTAAAGTAAACATGAATTTACAACACTAAAGAATCTAAAAACATTATAAAAATTATAAATAAAGCATTAAAATAATAAAACATCGAATACGGAACACTAAAATAATAAGGAATAATGTTGTTGTATGAAAATTTTGAATACTGAACGCTAAATAAAGGACGCTGAGTCCCGAAAACGTGCTGGGGCACGCCCGAGCACGGGTTCGAGCCTCACCCTGGCAGGCGATAAATACCGATTGCGCGAAGGTCATTCATTCATTATTCTTTCGATTATCACTCAGTGCAGTTGCCTTGTCCGTCGCGGTAAAATATTTTCTTAGAGTTTTCTGTGGGGTTTTTGTGTGGGATTATTAGATATTATTAGAAAGTTTACTTTCTTTTAGTATTTCTTAATCTTTGGTTTTAATTTAAATTCCTTTAAAGTTTTGTTATTTAAATGTTTTGTAAAGTTAAAGTTTGTTTCGTAGAGTTTGTGGGCAAAGGGGTTTGTAAAGCTTAAAGTTTTGATACGTAAAATTTGTGGGAAATTTCAAATAAGTTTGAGAAGTTGTAAAGTTATAAAAGGTTCAGTTTAAATTGTTTCTTGGTTTTTAGTACTCGTTAAAATTAAAGTATTTTCAATGGGGTTTTTCTTTACGGCTTGGCATAAATCTGTATCTGATTTAAATCCAAGGTTTCCGAACTTGGTGGCTGGTTTTGGCAAATGGTCTGGTTCTGTTCTAAACGTTCTCCGGAACAGTTAGAAAAAGAACGTAGTTTCGTCACGTTGTAGAAGCCGGTATCTTGGAACGGACCGGTGGTCGCTTTTACTATCAGCGACTTCAGTTCCCGGATGATTTGCTTTTGTGTAACGAGGGCAAGGTTTCGTTGAAGAGGAACACACAAACTTGCTCTGTTGCACAGGATCATTTCTTCTGTCCCAATACATGTGCAGGGAACGGGTACCCTCTTTCTCGATCTTTGCGTATTAGCGCGTAGGAGAGTACAATCACACGTGGCTTAGAACGTAGGCACTCACTGGGTCTCGCCACAACCCGTCTGGTTAGTTCGTTTCGATTAGACCTTCTTCTCCTGTGGAGTTGGAAGGTACCACCACACATCACACGATTAATTATAAATGTGAGGTCTTCCTCTAGCTTTTGAAACTTACGGAGAATAGGTAGGATAGTTCGATACCTAACGGATGATAGAATACTTACGCATTTGCTTCGAAAATCAGCTAGACTTTCAATGTAATGTGAGATATTTAGGTAATATCTCTAGTTTTGCCTACCTATATGTAAAACACTTAACTAGGAAGGTAAATTCAATAGGGAAACGGATGTCATAGAACTTATTTGGGACCACTTATATCAAGTCAAAATATATACTCTATCCGGCGAAAGAGAGCTTACCAAAACTGCTTTAGAAACTATTACTCTTCGTCGCTAAATAATATCAAATACCAGTAAGAAACATCTTACCTCTATAAAACTCAGTATAACCTAAATAAACTTCACTGCTAAAAGATATAAATTGCAATAAATTGATCACCCAGATAAACATACTAAAACCTACTCTTCATTGTTAAATAACAAATAGTAAGAAACGCTTTACCTTTATAAAATTTAAAACCTAAGTAATCATCATTAGATACTTACTGAAAGGTATAAAATGACAATAAATAAACCATCTAAGTTACATACTAAAACCTTCCTTTTTAATATTAATTAGAAAGAAATACTTTACTCAGTATAACCTAAAAATAATCATCAATGGAAAAAGTATTAAATTGCAATCAATAATTCACTTGGTTAAAGTATATTGAATCTTCCATAATCACTACTGCTAAATAATAAATAATTTACTTAGTTCAAATTCCATAAAACTGACTAGGTAAACCTTTCAAAGATAAGATTATAATAACAGTTGATTTTCTCTAAGATTCAAACTTCATTCTAATAAAATAACCAAATAAATAAATATCTTGAATGTACCAACCGGCCGTATATGGTCCACACGATAAGAATATTGTTAATTTTGATACAATGGAATGATTATTGTCAAGTACAATCAATTAGCTCAAATTGCATTATTATTTCCTACGGTAATAAAATTATTCAATTTCAATATTTACTTACTAGAACCAAACCATAGTTTGTTGATATTTGGATCTGTAGGAAAAGCAATAGCACTCCGGTGGTTTACTTCCATACCAGACGGATTGGACGTCCCACCATATTTCAGATTGATTCATCAACAGCTTACTTTGTATTTGTACTATATGAAAGGCAAATTGTACTAAATGCTAAGGCATCTAGAAACCATATAAGGTACTCTACTATAACTACAATCTGAGTTATTAGACTGGAAAGATAAGAATCATTCCTAGGATCATTTATCTTTTGTTGTAATCTAAAGTTGATAATTTGAATAACCTATTTTATAAAGGAATTAATTGTAGAGTCATAATTCAATATAATGTTTATCTATTTTTATCAATAAGAATATAAAGAAATAAACCTTGTTTACTTTGTGATAACTAAAATGAATAAAGCCAATATGTCAAGTCACAGTTGTCTATTTTCAAGCATAAAACCTAGATGCTAATAATAATATAAAATAATAAATCTTATTTACTTTGTTGTTTTAATATTAATGAAATATTCCCAAAGGGTTTCCAAGAAGGAAATCTGGAATGACGTTGAATATACTATATAAAATTAATACAGTCACATTTGTTTTCAAACATAAAACTTCAATGTTAGTAGAAGATAATCATGGATTGTTCCTAAAGGATTTTCTGGAAGAAAATCTGGAATGATGCAGACTTAGCTATAAATTTACATATTTAAAGTCTCACTTAATTGGTTTCAAGCATAAATCTTTAATGCTAGTAAGAAGATATAAATAAATTTTAATTGTTTTGCTATCCTAATAATAATGGATTGTTCCTAAAGGATCTTCTGGAAGAAGATCTGGAACAGAGTAATTTTGGTTGGTTATACCCCATCCAGGATCATCAATCCGAGGAGCCAACCCTCTTGAGTCCTTGTTCCTAAAGGGTTTTCTGGAAGAAAGTATGGAATGACGATGTCCTGAGTGGGTCGGGGATCTTCTACTAAAAAACTATTAATGTCCATTATGATTCTAGTTCTATTTATTTACATAAATAGAATACCACATTTACTAGTTTTTACAAGATTATTTTAAATGTTTATATTCTTATACTCTAACTATATCTATTTATGATGTTATATTATGATTAATTTGCTAAATCATTCCTACATTTTCTAGCTAAATAAATAATTTCTTTATGATAAAAGGGTTTTGTACAAATAACAATAATGTAATATTAAGATAAAAAGAAATTTACTGCACTATTAACATTAAAACTCTTCCAGGAAGCATGCTAGGTTATATACTTGTTTATGTTCGGTAGGTAATTCTTAGGGTCTATCTATAGTTCTCACTAAAAGTATCAGGGTTACTAATGAGCGGTTCACAATGTAGAGTTTTTACCACTAGATGATTCACTTGGCCATATTTAAGTTAATTAGCGTTTTAAGTGTACAGAGGGGTTAATTAGTTATAGAAAGTAGTTAAAGTAGATTAGAGTAGGCTAGGAGGGGGGGTGTTACACCACCAACACGCAACAATGAATTACCATCGATAAAAGGACTCAATTTTCTCATGGGTTTCGAAAGGTTCTTTCCTGTTTTTATTATTTCAAATTCCTCGCTGAATATGTTATGTTGCACACGCGAAACTAATAAATTTAGCGCTTCATCCATTTCTGATGCGGCAATGGCATCAAAATTGCAAGGAAGTTTACGCGTAGATTTAATAAATCGCTGTATATACACCACTACTCGCTGAATTCTTCAAAGAGGAAAATCGGAATAGCAGTTGTTTGATTACATCATCAGAAGTTCCAATAACTAATGCAGTTGTCTTTTGCTCTGTTTCTGACAATTTTTTGACGGATATAGATTGTACTGTTGGCCAGTGTTCCTGCGATTCGAGTAACCACTCGGGGCCATTAAACCATAATTTGTGCTCCAAGAGCTGTTCTGGCAATAACCCACGTGACACACAGTCAGCTGGGTTCGATTTGGTGTCGACATAATTCCAAATAGCTTGTGGCAAATTACGCTGTATATGGCTAACGCGGTTAGCAATAAAAGTCTTCCACCGCGTTGGAGAAGACTGGATCCACGCTAATGTTATCATAGAATCCGTCCAAGTATAGACGGCTTGGGGATTCAATAGTGGCGCTAATGATTTAATAACATAGCTCAACAAGTCAACCACGAGGACAGCAGCGCCTAATTCAAGTCGTGGGAGCGTCCAACGGTTTGTCGGTGCCACTCTAGATTTGGCACTTACAAAATTGACACGAACGGTCCCATCAGGTAATTCAAAGCGCAGGTACACGGCAGCACCATAACCTACTTCGGAGGCGTCTCCAAAGCCATGTAGCTGATAATTAACGGCATCTGAATGCGTAATTTGACGAGGAATGGACAATTTTTTTATTTGAGGAAGCTGATCCATGTATTTAGTCCAAATCTCGACCACTTCCTTGGAAGGCTCTTCATCCCAGTCCATGCCCAATAGCCATAATTTTTGAATGAGACATTTAGCCATGAGTGTTAATGGAGCAATGAAGCCTAAGGGATCAAAAATCCGGGCGAGTTCAGACAACATTGTCCGTTTTGAACAAGTCCGGTGCAATGGTTGTACTTTGTACAAAAACTGATCATGATCTGGATCCCAGCGTAAGCCTAATACGATACCTTAACAAAGTTGTCTTGATCTAAGTCACAAGTTTGGTATTTAGAAAGACAGTGCTCTGAAGGCAAGTGTCTCAGCAAATTTGGGTCGTTACTTGCCCATTTTCTCAACTCGAAACAACCTTTAGACATAATTTTGGCGAGTTGATTCTGCAATTCAAGAGCATCGTTGATTGTAGGAGCTCCGCAAACTATATCATCGATGTAGATATCTCGCTTGAGCGCCTCTGCAGCTAAAGGGAAAGTTGCTCCTTCATCTTCGATCAACTGCTGTATAACACGAAGAGCCAAAAAAGGCGAGGAAGATACACCGTATGTGACGGTATTTAATTCGTACTCGGATACCGGCTGGGCGGAATCAAAGCGATATAATATGCGCTGTAGGTGACGATGCTTTGGATTCACTAATATCTGGCGGTACATTTGTCGAACATCTGTGGTCATAACCACATTGTGTAAGCGAAACCGTAGTAGAATTGCGGAAATGTCAGTCTGTAATTTGGGTCCAGTGTACTGATTCTTATTGAGCGAGTTTCCATTGTTATCTGGATCAGATGCATTGAAAACCACTCGGAGACGCGTAGAAGTACTGTTCTTATTAATCACAGAATGGTGAGGAATGTAATACGCGTCTGGCCGATTGATATCAGTGTCAGGAACCTTATCCATATGACCACTTTCAAGATAATCTTGCATAAATTTTGAGTACGATTCGTTAAGGTCTGGATTACGCAAACGACGTTTTTCACCAGAATAAAATTTTCTTAAAGCAATAGAACGCATACCTTTGAATTCAGGTGCGTCATTCTTCATTGGCAATTCAACAATGTAACGCCCTTGATCGTCTCGACAATGGGACTTCGAAAAAATATCCTCACAAAGAGCACCCTCCATAGAGGCTGGTAAATCATCAGGGATGTTTTCCACCTCCCATAACCTCTGAATGACAGTACTTAACGGTTGGTCAGCAATGGCCAAACATGCGTTAAGTTTTTGAGATGGTTCGCAAGGAACAGACCCCATGAGAACCCAGCTAAAAATAGTGTTGAGGGCCATGGGTGTAGTGTCTGTAGCTGGAACAGAACCAGGCCTAAGAATGGCAGGCCATAATTCAGCGCCCATCAAGGCATCAATCGCACCTGGGATATGATGCAAGGGATCAGCGAACGTGATATCTTTAAAAGATGTCCACGCACTGTTATCGATTTTGGCAGAAGGCATTTCACCACAAATTTTTGGAATGACGATAGCTTCAAACGTCAAGTTATTTTCAAAGACCCCTCGAGGTCTGACTGTGCAATGGACCTTCCCAAGATTATGAACTTCATTGTTACTTAGCCCATATACCGGTATGCCACTACGTGTCTTGGATAATCCTAACCGTTGCGCACACGCATCCGTCAAAAAATTCGCTTGGCTGCCAGAATCTAACAGAATCCTCACTTTTTGATAATTACTCCACTTATCTAGAACTTCCACCTTAGCAGTAGAGAGTAAGACAGTTTTTCCATTGATCGTATTGGTCAATACATTTACAGGGGGCTCCTGTGACACATTATTGGTGACAGGTGGCGGCGGTGGATTAGGCGGCGCGTTAGCATTAGAAGATGTGGCAGCACTTCTGGCGGGGAAGTGTAGCAATGTGTGGTGGCGGCGACCACAATGACGGCAACTGGTTTTCGAGCGACAGGTTCTACTCGAATGATTAGGACGCAAACAGTTCACACACCACTGTTTGACTTTGGCAGTGTCAAATCGCTGTTGGACTGACAAGGACTGAAAATCAGTACAGTGGCCTATAAAGTGGTCCTTAGAACAATAAGTGCACAAATTATTGTTTGTGCTCGCAATAAGCGTAGTGTGCGATGCATCCCGTGTATCTCCTCTTACAAACTGTGGTTTTTTGGGGGGAGTACTATTCTTTTTGGTATTTGCACCAGTGTTTGGGAGGGTATTCACCGTAGAAGAAGATCTCTCCCAAGCCTGACAATATTTAATAACATAATCCTTCAAAGTGTCAAAAGAAGGAATTTCTAATGACGTCACAGTCATTTCAAATTCTTTGCGAGTTGATGGATCCAACTTTATTAACAATGTGTGAAACATAATAAAATCCCATTGACTTGTAGGCAAATCCATATTTTTAAGAATAGCAAGATTCTCAGAAAAAATGTCCAATAATCGTCGCAGAGATGTGTGTCATTAGTCGCAAGTTTTGCGTTGAGAATAGCCTCCCACGACATGAATGCCAGATGACGTTTATTTTTATATCGTTTTACCAAAGTTTCATAAGCTTCATCGTAGTTTGATTCCGATAGTGGAAAAACTTTAATTAAATCTAATGCGGAACCTTCTAAAATATCGGAATAAGTTTCATCAAACGACTGTCTGACCTCATCTTCCTCATTAAACAAATAAACATCTACAGGGTCCAATTTGCTTAAAATTATGTTATGACTGGTATCAAAATCGCTTAATAAACCCGGGAGTCGATCACACCAAGTTGAAAACCTTTCCTTGTATGTGGGGTCGGTTAAACACCGTTTCGCACAAATATAGGCATCATTTAAACGTTTGATTACAACTCGACGTTGAATAACAAGTAGGGGATCTGTCATTTCTATTTATTTATTGATATTTTATTAATTTAAACGGCTAAAATAGAAACAGGTAATGCGTTTTTAAAGTTTGTAATTAAACAGTACCTACTTTAAATGGATCTAACGTCACCTTCTAACTGGCAAGCATAATAATTATTTAAAAAATACACACGAAATGGGTGTAGAAATTATTATCTAGTCTAGTACCAACTGTACTAATGAATAAAAACGGAACGTACCTACCGCCCGTGAGTGAACAAAAGAAGCGCACCGTACTATACCGATCAAGCTAAGCAAACGAAATACGAAATAATTAGAAACAATTTGATTTATTTTCGTGTTATATACTTATTAATAATAAATACATATATACTACACCGTCAACATAAAATAATGTAGTACTCCATAGGCACAATATAGGTACAAATTACTAAATCCGGCTCGCAGGACCAAAAAAATGACACGAAATGGGACTGATTTTAATGAATAGTGGAAACTGCGAAGGACCAGCTGACGAGATGTAGATAGATAAATAGATGAAATATCACAATTGTAATCCCTTCGAACAATAAAACACATAAAAGATGTACTCACAACGTGTCCAGAGGTGCATTCCTTAGCTGGCCAGCCATAGCTAATTTTGACGGTTTTAAATAGTTCAATTTTTATAAACTTCAATGTCCACAAGTAAGATCACAGTACATACACAGGTTTAGGTAAATTTCACACCAAAAATCCGTAGAAATTGATTTATTTCTCGCTGCAAACGACAATGGATGCAGAGGTCACACCACGAAGCTTTTTAACTGGATGAAGGTAGGATGCGAGATTGTAAAATGTTCTGCAATATGCAATTTTCGTGATGCGTAGCGCCATCTCTTAGCTCGTAGCACCAAATTATGAGAATATATAAGTTTATTTCAAATTCTGACACACCTGCAGCTCTGAGCAGTGTGTTTGGCTACGTCATAGCCAGGAAGCTGGCCGTGCCGTCTTCCAGCGATGATGTACACGTCAAAGCGTCTACGACGTCATTAGTGTCGTACACTAAAGAAGATGATCTTCTTAATGACACTCTTAAAACATTTTGGGAGGTGGAGTCCGTGCCGTGCTCGATTCCATTAAGTCCAGATGAGGAGATCGCGGAAAATATTTTTATTCAGAAACATTATCGTGACGAAACTGGTCGTTACGTTGCGCCAATATTATTAAATCCGAATCACGAGCCACTTGGTGACTCATACTATTTCGTATTTAAACGTCTAACTCAAGTTGAGCGTCGACTTGCTCGATCACCTGATCTTCACAAGGCATATGCAGATTTTTTACATGAATACGAGTCCTTAGGACATATGGAACTTTATAAAGGTACTGAACCTTCGAAGTACTTCATTTCGCACCACTGTGTGTTGCGACCTTCTAGTACTACCACGCCACTGCGTGTTGTATTTGACGGTTCCGCCAAAACTACTACTGGCTATTCGCTTAATGATGCTTTACTAACTGGCAGAAAATTACATCAATACTTAGCCAAAATAATAACTAACTTCAGGTTATATGAGGTATGTTTTACTGCTGACGTTTCAAAAATGATTAGAGCCGTGCTCATTAATCCTTCGGAACGAATATACCAGCACATTATTTGGCGTGATTCACCCTCAGACCCGGTGCGTATTTATGAATTAAAAACTAATACCTATGGACTACGTAGTGCGCCGTACATAGCAGTTCGTACATTGCATCAACTGGCATTGGACGAATTAGCTCAACTTGATAATAACTCTGACGATTTCAAACGCAAAGCGGCTGAAATTGTAATGCAAGGGTTTTTCGTTGACGATTTATTGTGGTCCTGTCAATCTGTAAGGGATGCATGCGCCCTACAAGATTCGTTAACAGCCCTACTTAAAAGTGGTGGATTTGACTTGCGAAAGTGGGCAAGTAACCACCCAGAGCTTCTCACTAGGATGGAAGATGATCAAATTTCTAGTATTAACTTTCAAGACGATACGTTATCGTCATCTATAAAGGTTTTAGGTTTGACATGGTTACCTTCATGCGATAGTTTTGCGTTCAATTATAATATGTCTGATACAAAAAATACAAAGCGTTCAGTACTTAAATTGTTGGCCAGTATTTTCGATCCAATTGGATTAATTCGCCTTGTACATTTGTAGCGAAATGTATTATGCAAGATTTGTGGAAGTTAGACCTAGGTTGGGACGAGTTGTTACCAAACGAATTGTGTGAAAAATGGAGTAGGGTCAAGTCGGGAACAGTGGCTCAGGCGGGTACAGTGGCTCAAGCTCGTTTCACCTAGACAGGATAGCAATATCTATCTATCTTCTTCACCGTTCGGCAGCCCTCGGATACCGAACGTCCGCAAACCAGTCTCGCGAACTACTGAGGCGAATGTCAGTTTTACAAGAGTGTTGTTGTTTTTTTGGTGCAAAAATTACTTTTTAAGGTAAGTTTATCGTGTTTATTTGTATCTTATTTAATCATTTAGGTTAGTTCTTTAATTACTGCCGAAAAGTGGCATCAAATTACAAGGTTACAGCGAAAACTACGTAATGCTACATCAAATCGGTTGATTTTTATTAGCTGTTGAATGCAAAATGGCGACCACGTGTACAGTGGCTCAAATTTGAAAAGTACACAGTGACTTATGAGCCACTGTGTACTATACGTCCAGTTGGTACAGTTGAATAAAAAACTGTTGAATTCATTCATTTTGATTTTATTTAATCGCAAGTAGGTTTATAAAAACGTATTAAAATGCATAAGATTTTGTTGTTCTACTGTCTGAAGCGAGCCGCAAGTAAATTTTGGTACAGTTGAATAAAAAACTGTTGAATTTGTTCATTTCGATTTTATTTAATCGCAAGTTGGTTTATTAAAACGTATTAAAATGCATAAAATTTTGTTGTTCTACTGTCTACAACGAGCCGCAAGTAAATTTTACTATTATAAATGCAAAAGTTTAGATGTTTGTTACTCAATCACGCTTTAACAATATAATTGGACAGGTCGGGCTGAAACTTGGCATTGTACAGATTAGGTCTGGGAATAGTACGTACAAAGGCTACTTTTTTTAGGAAAAATTCTTATTCATACCATAGCGGGCAGACCGCTAGTAATCTTACTAAAATAAATTTTTATTTCAGAATGCCACGTCGCCACCGCGATGATGGCAGAAGAAAAATTGGGAATAGTTCCGCCGAAAGTATAAAACAAGGCATTACTCATATACGAAATGGAATGTCAATGAGGAAAGGGTCAAATACAGTTGAAGTTCCATTTGCAACTCTTAAAAGATATTATTGGAAAACCAAAAATGCGGAATCTTGTTCACAAGCTTCATAAGCCCTCCTGCCGCACAGTGGACGACTTACGGAGCTGGTGATTGACCAAGCCCATAAACAAACCTTGCATGGAGGAGTCCGGCTGACATTAGCGCAAACGAAACAGCGATACTGGATTCTTGGAGGGAATCGCGCAGTAAAACGATTACTTAAAGATTGTGTCCGTTGCCACCGTTTTAAAATAACCAAGAACGAGCAGATCATGGGGGACTTACCTGAGGAGAGAGTAACATCATCGCGCCCATTCACTCACTGTGGCGTCGACTTTACTGGTCACGTCGAAGTAAAGTTAAATAAAGGAAGGGGTGTCAAAACATCTAAAGGGTATATTGCTATATTCATATGCATGGCTACGAAAGCAGTGCATATTGAATTGGTGTCAGACTTGAGCAGCCAGACGTTCCTCGGAGCCCTGAAACGTATGTGTGCAAGACGCGGGACTCCAAAACATATATATTCTGACTGAATTTTTCAGCGCAGTTCAGGAATTGGAAATAGAATGGCACTTCCTGTGTCCATACTGGCCCTCAGCTGCTGGAGTGTGGGAGGCAGCTGTAAAATCTATGAAATTCCACCTCCGCCGAGTGCTTGGAGAGCAAAAACTAGACTTTGAGCAATTTACAACACTGCTCGCTCAAATAGAGGCTTGTATGAACAGTCGGCCACTATTCCCACTGACTGAAGACGTAGACGATTTGAGCTATTTGACCCCGGGACACTTCCTAACTGGAACACCGATCATGTCCTTACCACAGGAACCTTGTAACGAACGACAAGTTGACCTCCGTAACAAATGGAAGGTGACGGAGCTCATGCATCAACATCTGTGGCGCCGATGGTCAAAAGAATATCTCCACCAGCTGCAAACGAAAAGCAAATGGTTGAAGCCAAAGGAGAACATCTGCGTCGGAGACCTAGTACTGGTGAAGGAAGACCACTTACCCCCTGGAAGATGGGCTATGGCACGAGTCCTGGACCTGCACCCGGGAGCAGATGGCTACGTACGGGTCGTTACATTGAAAAGTGAAAATAACATCCTGAAACGTCCGATATCGAAGTTAGCCCCGCTACCCAAACGCGAAACGACGACAATTATCGATGGAGCTAATGAGAATAAACCGAAAGAAACAAAGGTCGATGGTGAAAACGAGAACACACCTAAACTGGAAATTAGAACACGGCAGAAACGGACGACACGAAGTCGCAAGTTTTGCAACAACATCACATTCTTCATATTGTCGATATTTACATTAATAACATTATCGAAAGCGAAGGCAATACCTAAACAAATGTTTGATATCAAAGAACTTGCAAATAACCGACCGATGTACTTCGATGAAATAGGTAACCTACAGCTCATTCAAGTTGAATGGACCTTACTTGTTTACTATAATTTGACGACATATTGGAGAGGAACTACGAAAATAAAAGGTTGCATCGACCATTTACATAACCTCTGCGAAAAAATGGATAAACAGGTATGTGGGCCTGTTATTGCACAGCTGCAGCACGAATTGCAGCAGCTCACTGACTATAACACGTTGCTCATGAGTCAACATCTCACCAGAAAGAAGAGAGGCTACTTCAACGGAGTAGGTAACCTTGCGAGAACACTATTCGGCGTTCTAGATGAAAATTTTGCTAATAAGTATGAAAATGACATCGAGAAAATGCAAGGAGATGAAAAATATTTGTTAGAACTAATAAAAAATCAGACCAGCATAGTGGAGACGGAAAACAATATGATTAAGAAAAACGAAGATTTCATGAGACAACAATAAGAAGTTATAAACAACTATCTGACCAGAGCAAACGATAGAATAAGTAGAGTGAGCACATTGAACGATATGAATGCAGCTTCTTTAACGGCAAGCCTCATGCTATCAAATTTAAGGCGAACTCAAGACCTTCTTTTGGACGCACTTATCAACATTCACAACGGGCATTTGGACCTACATCTCCTAACACCAAGCCAACTTGTATACGAATTACAAATGATCGCCGCCAGGATATCGACGCGTCTCACATTACCGCTGAAAAATGTAGAAGACAATATCAAAGACGTTTATAAACTAATATACGTCAAAGCGCGCGTCACGGCATCATATTTACTGCTGGAGGTTCATATTCCCTTGACCCCTTCCCTTGACAAGTGACGACGAATATAAAGTATTCCACGTTATACCTCTGCCCAGTCACCAACAAAATGGTGACGTCATATCGGCAGTGCCAACTACTACACACATCGCCATCAACTATAGAAAATATACGTATATTTCTATCGATCAATTGGAGATAAATCAGTGTGTCCAGATACAAGACGGAAATTACATCTGTAATACAAATCTTCCCATACATAGCCTTCATAATAATATGGCTCCATGCGAAGCAAAAATGTTTAGCCACCAGACGAACATCCATTGCGTCACAACTAAGACTCGTTGCACTGACCGTTGGATCAAACTACATATGACTAATCGGTGGCTATACCTATGCTGTGATACATGTAATACAGCTCGAGTACTATGCGAGGACAGCCTTCTGATGGCTAACTTGTCTAACGTAGGCACACTTGACATAGCAGAAGGATGTGTCCTGCAAAAAAAGGACACTACGGTCTATGCTTACAATCACTTCGGGGGCAAAGGATTTGCTGAAATTAAAAATCTTGACGTATATGTACCAGATGTAAACATGAACTTTGTTAATAACACAAACTTCAACTTTACCTCCACGCAACTTTAGCCAATACTAAACCAAAGCGAAGAACATCGCATGTTGGATAGACTATTAAAATTGCAGAAAGAAAATGAAAAACTGCCGACCAGGGAGGTCTCGGCACACGATAGTCATCAATTTGCGGTCTTGTACCTTCTGGTGGGAGGAACCGCCTTCGTCGCTTTATACATTCTAATAAAACGCTGTAAACAAAGAACGAGGGAGCAATCTAAGAGCACAGCAAAGAAAACAGAACAGACACGCGGGGTGGAGCGCCCTCAGGAACTTGAACTGCAGCAGATGCCGGTGTATCAAGAAGTAAAAAGAGCACCGGAGAAGCCCAAACGACTGTTTTCCTTTGATCAAAACACGCCATAATTTAAACTTCAATTTATTTGCTTTGTAAAGGCTTGATGGATCACTTACGTTGTTGTTGCCCTTTTTTCCCTCGGGAGCATGTACGGTTCACAACCGTGCAATATTTTGAGCTAGCATTGCGACCTACTTTTGGACAGCCGCGCGCGTCATTCGACTGCTTTTTAATAATTCTAGTGTTTTTATATATTGCACTCTAAGCGCACGCGCCGCTCTAACTTAGCTTACGAGTTACGAAAACTCTCGCGAACAACTACGTCAGAGATCCACAGCCACGAGAGCTGACTGTAATCTTAACTTATAATAAACCTTCATCTATTATCAACATCTACATCTTTGATTCAACAAGCTATCTAAACGATTAAGGACTGCCGCTTATATCTAGCGACGGCCCCTACACTGTACATTTGGAAGTGTTAACAGATTTGTCATGTGATTGCTTCTTGGCTACCTTTGACCGTTTTGTGGCGCGTCGTGGTCTATGTAGTTGCCTTTATTCAGATTGCGGTACAAATTTTATTGCAGCTGCAAAACATTTAAAGGAAATAAATGCATTTTTTCACAATAAAGATAATTGTGATAAAATTTTAAATGGATTGACATCACGTCAAGTTGAATGGCGTACTAATCCACCGAATGCTGCTTCAATGGGCGGCTTGTGGGAGGCCGGTATAAAATCCGCCAAACACCATCTGTACCGTGCTGTAGGAGATAGAGCTCTTACTTTTGAAGAGCTGTATACTCTATTTTGCAAAGCTGAAGCGGTTATGGACTCGCGTCCACTCTGCTCGCTCTCTTATAACCCAAACGAGTTTGATGTGCTGACTGCTGGTCACTTTCTTGTAGGCCAAAGTCTATTAGCTGTACCAGAATATGACTTACAGGACGTTCCTCTGAATAGATTGTCTCGTTGGCAATCCATCCAGAAGGCTTCTCAGTCCTTTTGGAAACGCTGGTCAGATGACTACCTTCACACTCTCCAGCAGAGAGCAAAATGGTTTTCTCCTTCTCCTAACCTAAAAATAGGCGATCTTGTTTTGCTAAAGTCAAATTTGACTCGTCCTTTACAATGGTCGTTAGGTAGGATCGAAGCTATACGTCCGGGGATCGACAGCGTCGTACAAAGAATGGATTTTATAAGAGACCAGTTAATAAACTGTGTCCTTTGCCTTATGCAAATTAAGTTTAAAATATATTTTTACACATTTTTTCTTCAATTTTATTAATTAAATAGGAATTCTATGCAGCTCTGCCGTAGGTATACTTAACATTTATACATTAAGAACACTATACATTCAATTGTAGAGTCGCATAGACATTTTTTAGTTACTATTAAGCATATGGATAGAGTCATATAGAGCTATTTTGTTGCTATTTTTTTTATTATCATTTTACTCATACTCTACATTCACACGTGTATGAAATAATCACAATGATTTCGGTGGGGGGTATGTTCGATTCTTGTTTGTAATTTTGTGGGTAAGACGAGAAAGTACCATAAATTTTTTCTGTTTGAGGGTTGGTTCGAGAGTCACCAGCCAGTCTTGCCAGAAGGCTCCTAACAAGCGCGCGCGCATCAGGGTGATCGTTTCATCTCCCACGCAGTGCTTATATTTAGCTAACGTTTAGCTGTTTTTAAATTAATAATATTATCTGCATTACATAGACGTTCTGTGTTTTGTGACAAATTCAATAGTGAGACGATTTGGTGTAATAAGAACTTTATAGCCCGGGCCCGGTAGCTACGTCGTACGTGGATTCTGGAGCTGATCTGCTGTCTTCGTCGTACTTGGATAGTCAAGGTTGGTGGTGCAGTTCTTATTTACTAAATTGCAAACTAGCATTTTACCCCTCATCGTCTCACACGCTTTACAATTACATTATTGTCCCTATACAGTCCACAATTTAATTTCATTATTTAACCAGCGTTCTGAAATTGCTGCGAAAACCGCACAAGTTTATTACACATGTTTCTCATTATGTGATTTATACATTTTCTGAACTGTAATGTTTGAGTAGGGTCGAGCTTCAATGATCTTTGAATGAGTATATGAATCTCCATCACTTATCATTCTTTTATATATGAGGCCATGCATTTCAACTGAGCATTTAAATCCTTCTACAAGAATATTTGATTCCATTCCAGTTGAAGGGCCGGAATAATTTTTATAGCAGTTGTGATCACGTGGCGTTTCATTTTTATATAGTGCTTGAGCGCAGATGCAGCGATATTTATTTTTTACTCCAAGAAATAGAACTTTCCCAGTACGTTTGCCTATAATGGCTGCTGCTCCTGATAACGCAGAATAATTCTTTTTGTATGATCGTTTGGACCAACAACCGTCGACTATAACATCAGTATAGGGTACTCCATTCTCATCGACTTGACCTTCTAATATGGCTAACTCTCTTTCTTCTTTAGCGACATCGTTCATTGTTTGGACTGAAATACTTTCCCACATGTTGGTAATATTTTCTTGACTTTTTTATACATATTCTCTCTCATCAAAGGTAACGATAAAGCAGCAGAAAATTCTTGTAGTTGTAAATGTTCACAGCCAATGTCCCTAAAACAGCACTATTGTTGATATCCGTTTCACTACCTTCGTCAGTGGAGATGCAAAACTTAGCTTTACGTGTAAATAGAATACAATCCAAATTGCTTCTCATAAATTATATCCACACATTTAAGATTACAATCGAAAGGTCCATGACTGGATATTTCTTGTAGTTTAGAATACACGTTTATCAAATTAACAATCTTGCGCCCTGTATTAAAGCACATAATAACTCGATGAATTGCTTGTATTCTAGGTAATTACCGCGGAATTCTGGTATCTGTATGTGAGGAAGCTTGAGGCGAGCACCTAGGTTAGCACTGGATGTGTCGTTGTTTGACTTGGGAATGTCTGCAAGCCTTGTACGAATCACGTCCAAACATATGAAATAACAATCTTCTACGCATGTTGGATCTTCATCGTCGTCAATTTGGAGCAGTAAATCGTTGTATTGTTTAAACAATTGAAATTTGTACGCTTCTTTATTTTTCAGCATCTGTAGCGACATACTTCTTACTGACGCACTGTCATCCAAACTGTTTTTCAACCTGGTCGGTCAGTTGACCTTTTACATTGCCGCGTTCTTTTTTGAGCTTCAAGAGCTGTTCAGGCATTGCGCGGATTTGTGTCGTTTTCGAAATTGTACGTGTGATTTGTGTAAAATAAAGGGTCATCTCAAAGTGATGTGTAATAATAAAAGTGAGCGTAATTCAATAAAGGTCATAATTACTTAGCGGGAAGTGACGATGACTCGAAATGCGATTTCTACAATCTTAGAGTGTGCGGTAAGGAAGACAAACCGTATTTAATACAGGCGACCGTGAACGGCAAGAGTATAACCTTTGAACTGGACACTGGCAGTAAGTTATCCACAATTAACTATGACTGTTACAAAAAGAGTTTTGAAAACATTCCTTTGCAATGTAATAATGTGTATTTGCGTTCTTATACGGGAACCATGATTGAACCTGTGGGGTACATTGTAGTTGATGTTGTTTTGGGGGAAAACAAAGCTGGGAATTTAAAATTATTTGTGATCAAGAATGGGGGACCACCGCTTTTGGGTAGGTCATGGTTGAGGCCACTTAAAATTCATAACGTAGAAATCAGCGATTTTTTATTTAATAAAATTAGCGGAGATTGCTTGATTGAACAATTTCGCCATGAATTCCCAACTGTGTTTGCTTCAGGTCTTGGAACGTGTACTAAAAAGCTTTGTTTACATTTATCTGATTCAACACCTGTTTTTGTTAAAGCCAGACCGTTACTTTTAGCTTTGCGTGAGCCAGTAGAACGCGAGATTAATCGTCTCGAGGCAGAGGGTACAATTTACAAAGTTGATTACTCAGAGTATGGAACACCCATAGTACCGGTTATTAAAAAAAGTGGTGAAATCCGGATTTGTGGTGACTATAAGATTACTGTCAATCCAAAGTTACTTCGTGAGCCATACCCTTTGCCTCGGATTGAAGAGTTGTTTGCTGCGTTGAGTGGGGGACAACATTATTCAAAAATTGATCTCACTAACGCGTATCAACAATTATATTTGGAAGAGACCTCGCAAGCCTGCACAGCCATTACCACTCATGTAGGAACATTTGTGTATAGACGTATTCCGTTTGGTTTAACTTGCATACCAGAGAAATTTCAGAAAAGAGAGTGGGCAAATTGGTCCAAAAATTAAAAACGTCCACCCCCAGAGAAGACACATAGCACGTTTGAAAGAGCGTTAAAAATGGAACATTTCATTATATGGAACCGAAAAAATCGCACCCTATTAAAATGAGATATTCAGGTTTATAAAACTATTTGACGATTTCCGCGTAAATAAGGCCGCCCCCACAATAGCCACATAACACATTTGGTAGAGTGTAACATGGGTAACATTTCATTATACGGGACCGAAAAAATCGCACCCTATAAAAATGAGATATTCAGGTTTGTATAACATTTAGTCAAATTCCGCTTAATTAAGGCCGCCCCCACAATAGCCACATAGCACATTTGAAAGAGTGTAACATGCGTAACAATTCATTATACAGGACCGAAAAAATCGCACCCTATAAAAATGAGATATTCAGGTTTATAAAACTATTTGACGATTTCCGCGTAAATAAGGCCGCCCCTACAATAGCCACATAACACATTTGGTAGAGTGTAACATGTGTAATATTTCATTATATGGGACCGAAAAAATCGCACCCTATGAAAATGAGATATTCAGGTTTGTATAACTTTTAGTAAAATTCCGCTTAATTAAGGCCGCCCCCACAATAGCCACATAGCACATTTGAAAGAGTGTAACATGCGTAACATTTCATTATATGGGACCGAAAAAATCGCACCCTATAAAAATGAGATATTCAGGTTTGTATAACTTTTAGTAAAATTCCGCTTAATTAAGGCCGCCCCCACAATAGCCACATAACACATTTGAAAGAGTGTAACATGGGTAACATTTCATTATACGGGACCGAAAAAATCGCACCCTATAAAAATGAGATATTCAGGTTTATAAAACTATTTGACGAGTTTCGCGTAAATAAGGCCGCCCCCACAATAGCCATATAACACATTTGGTAGAATGTAACATGTGTACAATTTCATTATATGGGACCGAAAAAATCGCACCCTATGAAAATGAGATATTCAGGTTTGTATAACTTTTAGTAAAATTCCGCTTAAATAAAGCCGCCCCCACAATAGCCACATAGCACATTTGAAAGAGTGTAACATGGGTAAGATTTCATTATACGGGACCGAAAAAATCGCACCCTATAAAATGAGATATTCAGGTTTGTATAACTTTTAGTAAAATTCCGCTTAAATAAAGCCGCCCCCACAATAGCCACATAGCACATTTGAAAGAGTGTAACATGGGTAACATTTCATTTTATGGGACCGAAAAAATCGCACCCTATAAAAATGAGATATTCAGGTTTATAAAACTATTTGACGATTTACGCGTAAATAAGGCCGCCCCCACAATAGCTACATAACACATTTGGTAGAGTGTAACATGTGTAATATTTCATTATATGGGACCGAAAAAAACGCACCCTATGAAAATGAGATATTCAGATTTATATAACTTTTAGTAAAATTCCGCTTAAATAGAGCCGCCCCCACAATAGCCACATAGCACATTTGAAAGAGTGTAACATGCGTAACATTTCATTATATGGGACCGAAAAAATCGCACCCTATAAAAATTAGATATTCAGGTTTGTATAACTTTTAGTAAAATTCCGCTTAATTAAGGCCGCCCCCACAATAGCCACATAGCACATTTGAAAGAATGTAACATGGGTAACATTTCATTATACGGGACCGAAAAAATCGCACCCTATAAAAATGAGATATTCAGGTTTATAAAACTATTTGACGAGTTTCGCGTAAATAAGGCCGCCCCCACAATAGCCATATAACACATTTGGTAGAGTGTAACATGTGTACAATTTCATTATATGGGACCGAAAAATTCGCACCCTATAAAAATGAGATATTCAGGTTTGTATAACTTTTAATAAAATTCCGCTTAAATAAAGCCGCCCCCACAATAGCCATATAGCACATTTGAAAGAGTGTAACATGGGTAACATTTCATTATACGGGACCGAAAAAATCGCACC
Source organism: Carpatolechia fugitivella (assembly GCA_951230895.1). Lineage (NCBI taxonomy): Eukaryota > Metazoa > Arthropoda > Insecta > Lepidoptera > Gelechiidae > Carpatolechia > Carpatolechia fugitivella. The sequence continues at coordinate 13,819,565 of OX579654.1, read as the reverse complement.
CTATAAAAATGAGATATTCAGGTTTGTATAACTTTTAGTAAAATTCCGCTTAAATAAAGCCGCCCCCACAATAGCCACACAGCACATTTGAAAGAGTAATGTAACATGGGTAACATTTCATTATACAGGACCGAAAAAATCGCACCCTATAAAAATGAGATATTCAGGTTTGTATAACTTTTAGTCAAATTCCGCTTAATTAAGGCCGCCCCCACAACAGCCACATAGCACATTTGGAAGAGTGTAACATGCGTAACATTTCATTATATGGGACCGAAAAAATCGCACCCTATAAAATGCGATATTCAGGTTTGTAAAACTTTTAGTAAAATTCCGCTTAATTAAGGCCACCCCCACAATAGCCACATAGCACATTTAAAAGAGTGTAACATGCGTAATATTTCATTATATGGGACCAAAAAAATCGCACCCTATAAAAGTGAAATATTCAGGTTTGTAAAACTTTTAGTAAAATTCCGCTTAAATAAAGCCGATGGGAGTAGGTTCTTTGATATAAAATCAGAATTTTGTTTACTTTTTAGAGGTGAGCAAAAGTCTTCAAGGCAAAGGATGATGATTTAAAAGTTGATTTTAAAATTAAAATGTTACTGGCATAAAAAAACGAATAATAGTCAAATTATAAAATTAATAAAGATTAAAAAAAATATATTTTGATGAAGTTTGACAAACAATGGAACTGTGGAAATTGACACATTTTGAGAGCGTTTCTACAATATCCGATACAATAATTTTATTATTGACGTTCGATATCGAGATGACCAAAAATCGTTGGGCTCTCGTTCAAGAGGGTCCGTGTTCAAATCTCGGTGGGAATAAGGTTCGAAAAACCACTTTAAGACTGTCCTCGGCCTGTTGGAAGCTAAATCATCTAATACCTGTTTAATAACGTGCCTTCCGAGATAATTCCGTGCTTCAGAAGGCACGTTAAGCAGTTTGTCTTGGAATTGTATAGAAATAAGCGTTACATAAGCTCAAAGAGAGGCTTTCGGCAGCTTCATAACTCTGATACCAGGTCTTGTGAGGTCGGTCATCGACTTTGTTATTTATACCATTACTTTATTTATTATATTATTATAGTATCTTCACTTGCGGGCGCTGTAACAAGCCCGTCACCTGCCACCATGCTAAGGCTGCTACCAGCGCTCTATGTCGGGGTCGTCTCTTAACGTATAAACAAAATAAAGTATTCATAGTAAGTTATAAATCAGAGTTTGTTTTATGCGCACACTTTATTTTTATGTTTTAAATGCTACAAAAACTTAATATTATTTATTATGTTTGGTGCATCTGCAGGCCAGGCGTGCTTAATATGCCAGAGATCTGTGCGTTTAATCCGGCGAAAAACATTGTCACAATCTTTATTTGAGGAGAATCCAATCGCTGCCCGAAACATAAGGGAACGTGTTTTTCCATATGAGGTTTGGGAGTCATTTGACTTTGATAATAGATTATTTACTTAATGTTTTTGTACACAATCTACTTATTCTTTATGACATAAAAATAAGTGGATTGCTAGTGGAATGCTAGAAACACATAAAGTTTGTGTTTCTCTTTCTAGCATTTATAATCATTTATAATCATTTGCCAACGATGCTGGCGACGCGAGGCTTATTATCAACCAATTCATGTATATCAACGTGCTCATCACCATGTGGGGCAACCTGCTGATCAACCTGCTCTCAACCCCATACAGCAACCTGTCAATCAACTTGCTCATCCACCTGCTGATTATCCTGCAGAACAGCTTGCTGATCAACGCGTTCTTCACCACATAGAGCACCCTGCTGATCAACCTGCTCTTAATTCTATAGAGCAACCTGATAATGAACCTGCCGATTATCCCGTAGAACAGCCTGCTGTTTACTCCGAAAGACAACCTGGAAGACAACTGTTTCCTCCATCTGCAGGACAAGTGTGCTTAATATGTCAGAGATCTGTTTATTTAAACAGAAGAAGAACATTAACTTGGCAATTGTTTGAGGATTTTCCGATTGCTGCGAGGAATATAACGGAACGAGTCTCTCCCTATGAGGTCAGTTACTTGATATTTAAACAATTCTTATGGCGTCCACTTCGACTTCTAGTCAGTCGGACACCTGCAGTTAGTGCACCTGAAAATGGCTTATATAGCCACCACAAATACCAAAATCTGTTAAAACCGTTTTTGGTTGTCTGTTGTGATGGTTATATAATAGACGTCACCGGTCCTCACGCAGCGACAACATCAGACGCGACTATATTGAGAGGCATACTAAATAATGAAGACAGCGTTTTCAACTGGTTTTTTAGACCAGCTGACGTGCTCATATTGGACCGAGGTTTTCGTGATGCTTTGCCTGATGTGGAAGCTTGCGGATATGACGCGCATATGCCCTTATCTGTACCAAGAGGCCAAACTCAACTGTCCACTATTGATGCTAATAAATCACGAATGGTTACTATTTGTCGTTGGGTCGTAGAAGCGGTGAATGGTCGCTTCAAACGTGATTTCAAATTGTTCAGGCAAGAATATTTTAATACGGCCCTACTCCACATGCAAAATGATTTCCGTATTGCAGCGGCCATCACCAATGCCTTTCACGATCCAATTGTCAATAGTTCACATGCCCAAGAAATTGTTGACAGAATCAATAGCCGAGTTAACGTAAACAACTCGTTAGCGGATTATGTAATTGGCCAGAATCTGAATAGTAGACGAGTGCAATTCCAAAGAATGTCTGCAGAATTACCGGAGCTCCAAGACTTTCCCCGTTTGTCTGAAAGTGATTTGATCATGTTTTCATTAGGGACATACCAGATAAAACTAGCCAGAAGTTATTACGCTGAACATGCTCGTAATGGCATTTATTTGATTGAAGTGCAGAGGGACGTCACAAATCAAAATAATGTTTTAAATAACTATAATATATCGGGTGATAGCTTCTGGCTACTAAGGGGCAGGATACAATCCAGACACACAAGAAGTCGCACGTACTATTGCTATATTTTAATTGACTCAGAGCAACTGGGATTGGCAGCTTTGGAACATTACTATTGTTCCTGTAAAAGCGGCAGACGTACTTTGGGATCATGCTCACATATAATGTCTATTGTTTGGTTTCTGGGATGGGCACGCTATGATTCTATCAGTCATCCAGCGGCATTTTAGACTCGGTTTTTATGTAGAAGAGTTGACCTTGGGCGGCCTTATTTACGCGGAATTTGACAAAGAGTTTCAAAAACTTGAATATCTTATTTCCATAGGGTGTGATTTTTTCGGTCCCATATAATGAAATGTTACGCATATTACATTCTATCAAATGTGCTATGTGGCTATTGTACGGGCGGCTTTATTTAAGCGGAATTTGACTAAAAGTTATACAAAGCTGAATATCTCATTTTTATAGGGTGCGTTTTTTTCGGGCCCATATAATGAAATGTTACGCATGTTACACTCTTCCAAATGTGCTATGTGGCTATTGTGGGGGCGGCCTTATTTACGCGGAAATTGTCAAAAAGTTTTATAAACCTGAATATCTCATTTTCATAGGGTGCTATTTTTTCGGTCCCATATAATGAAATGTTACGCATATTACATTCTATCAAATGTGCTATGTGGCTATTGTACGGGCGGCTTTATTTAAGCGGAATTTGACTAAAAGTTATACAAAGCTGAATATCTCATTTTTATAGGGTGCGTTTTTTTCGGGCCCATATAATGAAATGTTACGCATGTTACACTCTTTTAAATGTGATATGTGGCTCGTTTCATTCATTCATTTATTTATTCGTAAACAATAAAAATTGTGTTCGAAATAACATAATTGCAAGCAATTAAGTACATAGAAATATAAATACAAATAACAACAAGTAACGAATAACAATGTCTTAAATTAAATTCCATGTCAAAAAACTTAAGAAAAAACAAAAACATTAATAGAGTTCAAAACTCGTCAATACAATAACAGCACCTTTCCAACAGGTATGCCTTTAATTTATGTTTGAAGGAATTTACATTCGTCATAGTTTTAAATTCAATAGGCAGTTTGTTGAATAAACAAACTCCCTGATACCGTGCACAGTGCCTGACTATGTTTAGTTTGGGTTGAATAATAGTGGGAAGATCTTTTCGCCTAGTGGAAGTTCGCAGTTGCATTCCAATTTCAGTTTCGAAAAGATGCCTGTGTTTGATGACATCTGTCAGCAAAACTAAAATATATAAGCTTGGTACGGTTAAAATACCCAAAGTTTTAAAATGGTCTCTACACGACTCCCACGGCGGAATGCGAACTATGGTTCGTATCGCTCTTTTCTGTACAGTAAATGCTTTCTTGATATTATAGCAGTAGCTATTTCCCCATAGTTTAATACTGTATCTGAGCTTCGATTCAACAAGAGCATAGTAAACCATCTTCAACTGAGTAATAGTTAGTTCGTCTCTTAAGCTGCGTATTGCATAACACGCTGAGCTTATACTATTCTCTACAGCAATTAGTTCGGGTTTCCAGTTTAAAAGTTGATCTATCCTGACACCTAAAAACTTAACTTCATCAACAATATTTATAACATCTCCATTGATGCTAACATCCAACTTATCTTTGTTTCGAGTCGTTGTTTTAAACAGTAAAATGGTTGTTTTATTGACGTTTAGTTTCAGATTGTTGTAATGAAACCATTTATTGAATACACACAACGCTTGATTTACTTTAGCATTTAGATCAGTCATGTTATCACTCGCTAGTATAGCGTTTGTATCATCGGCAAATACAATTAATTTAATGTCAGGAATTTGATTACAAATAAAGTTTAACATGTCATTCAAAAATATTATGAAAAAAATTGGGCCTAAAATTGAGCCTTGAGGGACGCCTCGAGAGACCTTAACCATTTTAGAATTAAAATGACTTTGAGTTTGCTTTGCTTCCACAAAGTCAGTTATCTGAACAAACTGTTGCCTGTTGTGAAGATAGGACTTAAACAATTCCAAAGCATGATTGCGGACACCGTAATGCTCTAGTTTGTGGATCAAAATATCGTGGTCTACAGTGTCGAAAGCAGAAGTTAGGTCCAGAAACACTCCAGCAACTTTTTTCTTATCGTTAAGATATTGCATCGTTTCGTCAATGAGAGTATCTATTGCTGTTCCCGTTCCAATTCCTTTTTGGTAGCCAAACTGTCTTGGGTGTAATACAGAATTGGTGTATATATGATTTAGTAATCTCGATTTTAGAAGTTTCTCGAAGATTTTGGATAAAATAGGAAGCAATGAAATCGGTCTATAATTTTTTGGGTCTTGTTTGCTATTTTTCTTAAATATAGGTATGACTTTAGCTATTTTTAATTGCTCTGGAAATAAGCGCTTCTCAATACATAAATTATAAAAATATGTCAAAGGTTCGGCCAAAATGTCTATATTTTCTTTTATAATATATATAGGTACTTCATCGCAACCGGATGATTTTTTCATTAACATACCCTTTACTACTTTTGTAACTTCAATTGTATTAGTAAGTCGTAGTTCCATATCCTTTTCAACTCTTTTAGTGCTACTTTTAAATATACGTGTCGATTCGAATACATTACCAGAATTACCTGTATTTGCAAGGTCAAAAGTGCTACTAAAAACATCAGCTACCTCAAGGGGATCTTTAATTACTTTATTATTTACTTTCAAAGTAAGTTTTTCGTTAAGTTTAGTCCGGTTCTTATGTGTATGTGTATTAACAATGTTCCAAATTTCTTTAATAGAGTTTTTAGCTTTCTCTTTTCTTGTTTGTACAGTTTTCGATCTTGCGCTTCTCAAAACTTTTTTGTAGCATTTGATATACGATGTTCGGTAGTTAAGTATGGTTTTATCATTATGATTTTTGTCTAGTGTACACAAAACTCTTTTCATTTTGCTAGAAACCTTAACACCTTTCGTTACCCATTTTAAGTTTGAACTTTTTTTAAGGTGCATTTTCCTTCTAACTTTCCGAAAACTTTGAGTGAAACATTTATTAAATATTTTTAGAAATCCATTTATTCCTAATTTCTTCCAGTCAACTCTTAAAATATTTTGTCTAAAAATTTCATTGTTTTTCCTATTAAATATCCTTTTTTCCACAAAAATGGCATCCTCTTTACCTCTGTTATATTTATTCCTAGTATTACTTTCCACTTCGGCGAGAATAGCACTATGCCCATCTGATAGACCATTTTGGTCTACAAATATATTCGCAACTCTCTCATCAGGAATGTTAGTTATTACGTTATCTATGCATGATTGCGATCCATTGCGCTCAAACGTTACAGTATTTACTAAGGGTCTAAAATTATAGGATAGTAATAAATTCAAAAAATCTGATTTCTCACTATTATTTCCTTTTAAAATGTCAACATTAAAATCACCACATATCATGCAGTCCTTATTAAAAAAGTGCTGTAATAATAATTCTAGTTTTTCTAAAAACACGTCAAATTTTTTATTATTTTGGTAAACACAACACAAACTTAAACTAGTTTCTATGTCTCGAACCCCACATACCTCAAAAAATTCAGAGTGACTTATTTTTTTACAGTACTCTATAGTCTCTGTCACTCTACCTTTCTTGACCAGTATAAGTGAACCTCCTCTGCTTTTATTACGTCTTGAATAATACGTGGCTAGTTCGTATTGATCAAAATGCAGAGTTTCGACTGCCTTTTCACTTAAAAAGTGTTCACATAAACAAACATAGTCTTGTTTAATTGCTAAACCATCTAAGTATAACTCTAGCTGGTCTTTTTTGGAGTTTACACCACAAACATTCTGATAAAAAATGCCTAGGTGCGTATTAAGGTTAAGAGATTTAGGAGCTTTATTAGTGTAAATAGTTGATTTTTGGATTTTATCCAAAATATTGGAGGTCGGGGTCAGAGAAGTAGTTTTATTTGAAGGAAAATTATTAATTAATTTGCTAACGAAAAAACTGTTGGTTTAAGTTTTTGTTTACCAAGTCAATTGTAAACAGTATATCTTTAAATAAGGTAAGCATACCTAACCCATTTAGGTACCCTGTGTCTCTTTGGAACATTGAAAATTCATACTCTAAATTCCTGTTGGAATCCACCAGATAAGCGTATTCTTGTGTCTCTATATCATGACAAAGTAAGTTGTTGAAACATTCTACGCGCGAATTATATAAATTCATGAATTTTCCATGTTTATATGTTGGGGAACAGATTATCACATTAGTGTGTTTCACGACCGATAGAGTCTCTCTAATAAACATTACTAAGTCGGAATAGTTATTAGTTGCACGGAAGTCTTCTTCACTTACAAGTACTATGCAATAGTCCATCATGGTGAAGCTGTCGAGTTTCGAATTTAAACCCTGCAACAGATGTCTCGTTCCACAGTTTGCCATATTATAATGACAAAAATCATAATCTCCAAGGAATGCATTCTTTGCTGCAGACAATACTTTTTTCGTTTTGTCTGCGCTTACTAAACAAATCTTGGGGATAGAGTCACCTTTGTTCAAAGTTGTATCTAATGCTTTTTTCTGCGAAGTAGAGCTTGTTGATGTTTTATGATGTGACGAATAAGCGTTTGGTATGTGGTTTTTTATTGATGGTGTAGCTGTTACAGGCATTTCATTAGGCTTTGATGTGTGCACGTCTGTAGGCGGTTGTTCTTCTGAATTTTGAAACGAGGGTATAGTTTTGGAAATTGTAGATTTTATACACTTTTTCTTGCTAGAAGAAGTTTGACACAACTTGCCTAGGTGATCACATTTCTTAGCGTATTTATTTATTTCTTCTTTCAATTTAAAGTTCTCGGATAACATGTTTGCTACTTCGTTATCGGCTGACGCAAGTTGCGACTCTAGATTTTTCACCCTTTCTCTTAGTTGTTCAAGCTCACTTTGCATTAGGATGTTGTTCAACTCCGGGCAGCTTCCTCTGAAGTTGAGGTTCGGTGCGATTTCATTATCTTCATCGCTGTCTCTTTCTAACATTGAGGATAGAGACTCGAAAGAGTTAGTAGTGGAAACATTTACTATGACGGAATTTTTCTTACGGTGTGTGATATTTTCAGCTTTTGCTGGTGAAACAATGTATTGAGGTACGGGCGAATGTGAAATTTCATCAGATACATCTTCATTTTCTATCATCGATGTAATACAGTATTGTAAATTTTGGCTACTGGCAGTTTCCACTTCAGGGGTGTATGTAAGTCCTATGGTAGTTGCTTCCTCTTGGTGTAGATAGGCAGAAAAATTTCTCTGTTTTGTCATGGAAATAGCACTGGAGACTGATGGAAGAGCGTTGCTGTTATCCACCATGGGTAATGTAGTTTCAGAACTGCTTAGTTCCTGGTCAGGCAAAGAAGTGTGCAACACTTCTTTCTGGATCACCTTCTTTTGTTTATTTCTCTGCGTAACAAATTCCCTCGCAGCCGATTCCATACATCCTGAATTACTGTAATCTTGATTTATTGTAGGTGGCGTTGTTGCTCGTGGGGATGAAGAAAACGGATCAGCTTCCGGCTCGGGCTCGGGTAAGGGCATTGTTATAGAAATATTTTTCGGATAATTTTCCATACTAGTCTCGACGGCAGTACGCTCGGTAGAAGTAGTAGGAGTAGAGTATTTGGCTGGTTGAGGTCTCGGCGTTGAGGAGCAAAGAGCAGGTTTTTGGGTTTTCCTTAGAAATCTAGAATTTGTTCCGGGATCCGGTCTACAGGTTTTGCAACTCCAGTTATTTTTATTTTTCATTAAATCGAAGAGTGTTGATGAAACATTCGCACAATCCAGATCAAAAGAATTAGCACATTGTTTACATCGTAAATATTCCCTTCTAGGCAATTTTTTTTTACATTTTGCACAAGTGCCTAGAATAGGTGCCATAGCTTAATAAAAATTTGCTATGTGTAAGTGAAGTGGCGATATAACGACGAGTAGACAAATTGCTCTATCAAGAATATCAGGCACTTGGTGTTCTCAGTACTAACTCGTCGGTTATGTTGCCGGGGTCCAAAGGTCAATCCTTTGTTCTTTAGTAAACATAAACCGTTATCAGATGAAATTCAAAATTAGCGCTTTGTTGCTCAGGTGTGATGTTTTTAATGCGTAATTATGGAAATTGTGTAACTCACTAAGTAGCGATATCCTGATATAGTTTCCAATTAGACTCTTATTCTTGAGATTAGCTTCGGAGTATTTATCACTAGGTGTATTTTATTCCACGCTTAGAGAAAGCTTCACAAACAATATCACTATCGAGTTGTGTCACCATGAATTAACTCATCACGTTTTAACTGTAAAATTAGAACTTTTACTATTTTTAGAATAATTTTATATCGAGTAGATGTACCAAATGCTAAAGCGCCTGACAATTGTGTGGGCGGCCTTATTTAAGCAGAATTTGACTAAAAGTTATACAAAGGTGAATATCTCATTTTTATAGGGTGCGTTTTTTTCGGGCCCATATAATGAAATGTTACGCATGTTACACTCTTTTAAATGTGCTATGTGGCTATTGTGGGGGCGGCCTTGCTTACGTGGAGTTTGACAAAAAGTTTTAAAAACTTGAATATCTCATTTTCATAGGGTGGGATTTTTTTGGTCCCATATAATGAAATGTTACGCATGTAACACTCTTTCAAATGTGCTATGTGGCTATTGTGGGGGCGGCCTTATTTACTCAGAAATTATCAAAAATGATTTTTATATTGTAATTTTTATAGGGTGAAGTATCCATGTTAATTGATTAAAATGAAAAATTCACATAACTTCGCTTTTTATTCGCATTTTCTTCATAAATCCTAAAATAGAGAAAAAAAAATTTTTTTATTTGTGCTATATCACACTAACAACAGATTAGATTTCAAATATAGTTAACACACATTATAATTAGGATGCATTAAGTCATTTGGCAGTACAGTTAATTTTGGACCGAGGCCCTTTGATTTCTGCCCACTCTCCTTTATGGAAGAGACGTCGAAAGGCTTGCGTGGTGTGACTTGTTTTTTAGATGACATTGCATATTGAAAATTTAAGGGCTTTATTTAAACGTCTTAGTGAAGTGGGTTTAAGAATTAAATTAGAAAAATGCTCTTTTAAGCAGGACAGTATTACGTACGTCGGTTTTATAATCGACAAAGAAGGACTGCATCCTGATCCAAGTAAAATCAGCGCAATAGTTAATGCATCTGCGCCGGAAAATACCTGGGCTGATTGATAACTGGCCGAAACGACGAACTTAAAAAAATGATACGAAAAAAAAAAAATTACATTATATTTTGGCATCTTTTTGAAAATACAACGCCAAATTTGAATTTAATCGAACTGGTGGAATTTGTTTGATAGGACGTAGAACTTTCTCTGTCGTAAATTTTCTTAACAATGGAAAGAAACGAAATTCGTGCGGTGATAAAGTTTTACGTTTTAAAACAGAAAACAGCAACCCAGATTAAAACCAAGCTAGACAGTGTTTTAGGTAATTTTGCTCCTGCATTGAGTACAATTCACACCTGGGTAACTGATTTTAAACGTGGAAGCCAGAGCTGCGAAGACGCCCACAGGTCTGGCCGTCCAAATGAAGTCACGAATCCGGACATGATCAAAAAAATTCACAAAATTGTATTGAATGATCGGCGCTTGAAGTTGCGAGAGATAGCAGAGATGGTGAGCATTTCATCTGAACGCGTTTTTAATATTTTGCACCAACATTTGGGAATGAAAAAGCTTTGCGCGCGATGGGTGCCGCGTTTGCTCACTGTTGACCAAAAGCAACGTCGAGTGGACGATTCATCGGAGTGTTTGGCGCTGTTTAACCGAGATCCTAACGAGTTTTCGCGGCGTTATGTAACAGTCGATGAAACCTGGATACATCATTATACTCCCGAGACAAAAGAACAATCTAAGCAGTGGACTGAGAGCGGAAGACCTGCGCCGAAGAAAGCAAAAACGGTTTTGTCGGCCGGCAAAGTGATGGCGACTGTTTTTTGGGATGCTCGAGGGATTATTTTAGTGGATTATCTGCAAAAAGGAAAAACAATAAATGGAGAGTACTACGCAAGCTTGCTGCAAAAATTAAGTGAAGAAATCCAGAAAAAACGACCACATTTGGCCAAGAAAAAAGTTTTGTTCCACCATGACAACGCACCTGCACACACGTCAATGGTTGCAGTCGCCAAACTCCATGAATTGCGGTTCCAATTGCTACCGCATCCACCCTATTCCCCGGATCTGGCCCCGTGTGACTTCCACTTATTCCCAAACCTGAAGAAATGGTTAGGTGGCCAGAGATTTTCATCAAATGAAGAAGTCATTGTTGCCGTGGACGAGTATTTTGAGGGGTTGGAGAAAACATTTTATCAAACTGGTGTAACGGCATTGGAGAAGCGCTGGACTAAATGCATCGAGGTAGAAGGAAACTACGTTGAGAAATAAATTTATTTTAAATAGATTTTTAAAGTTTTTCTTTGTCGTTTCGGAAACTTATCAATCAGCCCTCGTATAACACAGTTACGGTCTTTCCTTGGGCTTGTTAACTATTATGCCAAGTTTATACCAAAACTTAGTACCATTTTACATCCTTTACATCAGCAGCTGTTGCTTACAAATACTGCTTGGAACTGGACGACTGATTGTGAAAAGGCGTTCGAAAATGTTAAAAATGCAATTCTGAGTGAAAAAGTATTGGTTCACTATGATCCTAGCCTGCCATTTGTCCTCTCGGTCGACAGTAGTTCGTACGGCATCGGCAGCGTGTTGTCACATCGTTACCCGAACGGTGAAGAAAAACCTATTTGCTTCGCTTCGCGAACATTAAATACAGCTGAAAGAGCTTATAGTCAATTGGATAAGGAGGCTTTAGCCATTTTTGCTGGTGTTGTCAAGCACCATCAATATTTGTTTGGTCGACATTTCATAATTAAAACGGATCATAAGCCACTCACTTTTATTTTGGGCCCTAAGGTAGGTCTCCCTCAGACAGCGGCAAGCCGGCTGCAAAGGCATGCAACTAGATTAGCTGCTTACAGTTTCGATATAGAGTTTGTCAAATCTAAGGACAATTGTAATGTAGATGCATTATCAAGGCTGCCTTTACCGAGCGTTCGTAATGAGAAAATTGAAGATAATTATTCATACATAAATTATGTAGAGGAATCTTTTGCAATTAGTTCGAAAGAGGTATCATTAAAGACCCAACAGGACATCATATTAAAAAATGTCTTCAAATACATACAGCAGGGCTGGCCATCTTCTATCACTGACGAAAAAGAGAAACCTTATGAGAATTGGAAAAATAGTCTAACTTTGGAAAAAGGATGCATTTTATATAATCAGAGTGGTTATTCCCGAAGTGTTACGTAATCAGGTTTTAAGTGAACTACACGAAGGCCACCTTGGGGTGGTAAAAATGAAAAACTTAGCCAGAAGCTATGTGTATTGGCCACAGCTCGATCGTGATATTGAGGCGCTATGTCGTGACTGTACTGCTTGTCGGCAGCAGCGCGATATGCCACCACGCGCAATGCTTCATCCGTGGGCTTTTCCAACACGCCCTTGGCAGCGGGTACACATTGATTTTGCTGAATTTCAAGGTAAACATTATTTAGTCTCAGTGGACGCTCATAGTAAATGGATTGAAGTACAAAAAATGGGTAGCACTAACGCTGCTGCTACGGTACTTAAATTGCGAGAATTGTTTGCTCGATTCGGTCTGCCTGCTCAGTTGGTCAGCGATGGTGGTCCACCTTTTGCATCACACGAGTTTTCCAATTTTATGAGTAAAAATCTTATCATACATACTATAACGAGTCCATACAGACCCGCTGGAAATGGGGCCGCTGAAAACGCGGTGAAGACTATTAAACGAGGTATGATAAAAGCATATCACGAGGGTGTTGATATTGACACTGCCATATCAAAATTTTTATTTCAATACCGCAACTGTGAGCACGCTACTACAGGGGTAGCCCCAGCGGATGCAATATTTGGAAGACGTTTGCGTGGAAGATTGGATGTCCTACGGCCGAGTACAGAGCGTAGTGTTGAGGGTGTGCAGCAGCATGCGGGGCAGTTACGTGCCGGCACTGAGCGCAGCGCCGAGCCCGGGGATGTAGTATTGGCGCGAGACTACCGAGCACGTGCTCCCAAGTGGGCTCCGGCTATCGTTACAGCACGGGAACGAGATGCACCGCTTACCTATAATGGTCTGGTATCCCCTCTTGGTTTCTAAAGAAATATAAAAACTTCATTATTCCATCACTCACTCATGTTTGCAGGTTGAGTCTGGCTACCGGCATTTTCCCAGATGTGTTTAAAAAAGCTGTTATAAAGCCCATCTTCAAAGCGGGGGATCGAGACCGTGTCTCTAATTACCGACCGATTTCTATATTACCTTCTCTATCAAAGATATTGGAACGAATCATGAATAAAAGGTTAATTAATTATCTCGAAAGCAACAATCTACTTGCATCCCAGCAGTATGGATTTCGGGCCAAAAAATCAACCGCTGATGCCGTATATGACCTAACTAATTTTGTTGTCACCAATCTGGATGAAGGTAAAAAATGTCTGTCTATATTTTTAGATCTCGCAAAGGCATTTGACACGGTCTCGATTCCTCTGCTTACAGAGAAATTAGAGCAGTTAGGAGTTAGAGGTGAGACTCTAAACTTATTTAATAGTTATTTATCAAACCGTAGTCAAATCGTTAAAATTGACAATGTAACGAGCGATGCCCTACCCGTTACCTATGGCGTTCCGCAAGGAAGCATCCTCGGCCCATCCCTATTTTTGGCTTTCATCAATGAATTATGTTGCATCCCCCTCCGTAATGGCAAAATCGTGTCTTTCGCCGATGACACAGCTCTGATCTTTCAAGCTGACTCCCTTCAAGAACTTTTTCATACAGCTCAAGAGGGATTGGACATAGTTTTGCGTTGGCTTGGAAGAAATTTACTTACTATAAATAGTAGCAAAACTAACTATATACTGTTTTCCATCCGTAATACAGAATCTCGTCACCACAACCTAAACTTAATAGCCCATTCATGTCAAGCTGACTTACCTTTACAGTGCTCTTGTCCTTGTCTTGAAAATGTCCTAAACACCAAATATCTTGGAGTCATTATAGATCAGAATTTTAATTTCCATACACATATTAAGTTACTTTCATCCCGAACTAGAAAATTAATATTTTTATTTAAAAAACTAAGACATTCAGCTGACCTAAAAATTTTAAAAATGGTATATTATGCGATGTGCCAGTCAATATTATCCTATTGTAATATTATCTGGGGAGGCGTTCCTAAAACCACGTTAAAAAAATTAGAGTTTGCTCAACGTGCAGTTTTAAAAGTCTTAACTTTTTGACCTTTCTTATATCCGACCTCTAAGCTATATGATGAATGCAAAGCCCTAACAGTACGACAACTATTTATCGCCACCACTTGTAACGCTGTTGTTTTGCATTATTAAACGGTTTTTTATATTTTAATCAACACTGCACAGAAACTTGTTTACGATCATTTGACAGATAGAAATCAGCTGTTGTGGTGCGTTCACAAACTATGTTGGCTCAAAATTACGGTTTTTAACAAACTTTCTTTTCATTTTTGATAGATTGATGCATCATGACATTTATTGACTGTACTTATGTTCAGGGTTTTAAACTGAATATTTAGAAGTATTTTTGGCTATTTTAATTAATTTAAAACTTAAATTTCTCTAGTCGGATGGTGCTAAAATCAGGTTTCGGAACAGACTTTACGTCACGTCTGTCATCGGCCGATGTTGCCATTTGCGAAGTTGCCTGTTCGACGCTCTTTCTGACAAGGGAATATGGATGGAGTTTCTAATGTTTTTCTTAATTTAGATTTGCGATAAAAAGAAGAAGTTGGTTTATAATATGATGTAGTTTCGTCAGTTGTTGAGATTTTGTCTATGAGAAACATTTTCAGATGTGAGTGGTTTCAATCTTTGTCGGGTTTTGTTAGCTTCGGAGCTGCCGTCAATCGTTATTTTAGACTGCGAGGGTATCATTATCGATGTCTTTGTTCGAGTGGAGGATTCGATCTTTTCGCTGCTGGGAGCCATCGAGTAAACTTTATTTCACTGTTTTTGGTGAGAAAGATTTAGTTTTGAGTTTGAAATATGATTTTATCATAATCCCGATATTGTCTTGCTTAGTTATTTATTTCTTTTCAGACGGGTGGTGTGATTTGTCCAATCGAAATTGGGAAAAAGTACCTTAAGTATTTCCCATTGTCTTGGCTGGTGAGTATTGAATTTATATTGTGCCAGGGATTACGCTGGTGTTTAGATTTCTAAATTGTACGTTCTTTTCAGTATGGTGTGCTTGAAGACCAACCTATTATTGTGGGTAGCAGTCGCTAGTCACTACATTTGATTGAAGTTGACATTGGATTGGTTCTCTCCAAGCAGAATTCATTTTCCTTCTTGGTAAGTTCCTCTTCTATATTATTCATATTATTTCAAGTATTTCTTTGAGTAAATTCATCATGATTTATGGCCAGTTCGGGTTCATTTATATTTTGAGTGTAGGTGGGTTGAGAAAAGTTTATCACACGACTAAGTGTTGTTCCGGATTATTCCAGAAAGTCTTCGTGTTGGCTTCCAGCAGAGTTAAGCAGCGGGGTCTAGCGGGAGCTTGCTGCCCAGGCCCAAGTATATAATTTTACCTCCATCGGTAAGTGTTTCTGATTAATTATTGATGGTTAGTTCATACATCACTGCCCATTTAGTTTCTATAATGAGATGTTTGTTGGCAGGAGGTGCCACGTTACCCCTACCTTTTTATTCCTTACTCAACTTCTCCGGGTCCGCTTCGAGTCCGCGGTGGCCGCTGGATTTGGTGACGTGTTTCTCCAAGTTTTTTATAATTGAACGCTTAGTAGTTTTCTAAATCTACTTTGAACTTAGATTTAATAACTTAAATTCAATTTAAATACTTTTCAATTAAATTATATTTTGAAAACTTTCGTTTTATGGTCGCACGGAGTGAGGTGTAGGCCTTATGTACCCATGTACCTGAGATATATTGTGAATTAGATTTCCAACATTATTAAGTCTGCTTTTGCAGGCAAGGCGCCCAACTTTTACTTAATAAAACCTGTTATTGGAAATTTACCGGAAGCTGGAAGGAAAATATATAAATTTATAATTGTTAATTTGAAGTTTCTTTCCTTGCACCTTTTTTTACCACTCCTACCTAGGTAATTCTTTAATCTCGCATCGTCTTCAAAATAAAATATGTTACATTGGCGCCTCAACTGGTTTATTTACTTCTTGCGACCATAAATAAATAAATAATTATTACAATTTGAGGAAAAATTGTTTAGCAAAATTAAAATAAGTCTCATGCTCTTTTGCTGGTTTATGCTGAGTGTATAATTTTACAATAAATTGTTATTGTGAGTATTTGTGAGGTATTAAAAGTTAACTTATACAAAGCTGAATTGATTGGAAGTAAATTTTTTTGTGAGAGGGTGGCCTTTATTAGTAAATAAGTATTTGGTGATATACTTTAAAATAAGAACTACCTTTATATAAATATCATAGGTGTTAACAATTACTTCTGTAACTGTGTATTATTTTAGGACTGTGTGGATAGTATATATTTACAAAAATAACAATTAATGCAGAGGTAATTAATAGGTAAAAATTTAAAGTGTGAACTACTTGCGACCATAAATTAAATTATTAATTTAACATTGGAGAATTACAAATATAACTAAATTTTTTATAATTTTCAAATAAAATAAAATAAAACATTTGAGAATGTCACGTGAAATTAATCCAGGATGTTTAAAAAAAGATGAGTTGGAATATGAAGTGTTGATAAGAAATGGACAGCCAGCTGATACAGTCGAACAGTTAAGACAACAGTTGCGTAGGTTATTAAAGAATTTTCCGTCTTCTTCTATTACCAAATGTGATGCAGATACACATGAAGAATACCAATGACTCGTAAAGAGGTAAAAACATCTCTTAGTACTGCGTCGTACTACAGGCGATTCATTAAAAATTTCAGTCTTATTGCGGCACCTTTGAATAGGCTGACCAGTACAAGCAAAAAGGCTCCTCTGTTCAAGTGGTCCTTGGAAGCTCAAGATGCATTTGAAACTCTTAAACAGGCCTTAATTTCAGCACCAATTCTAGCGTGCCCTGATTTTACAAAACCTTTTTCCTTGCACTGCGATGCGTCTGCATATGGTATTGCTGGTATGCTTGCGCAGGAGAAAGGCGGCAGAGACCATCCGATTGCTTATGCAAGCAAGTCTCTTTCTAAGTGTGAGCAAAATTACTCCGCAACTGAGCGAGAGGCTCTGGCAGTTGTGTTCGCGGTGGAACATTTCAGACCATATTTAGAAGGCAGCAAACAATTTAAAATTGTCACAGATCATGCTAGCCTGAAGTGGTTTCTGAATTTGTCTAATCCAACTGGTAGACTGGCTCGTTGGGGTTGCCGTCTTTCACCTTATAATTTCATTATAGAACACCGTGCAGGCAAAGATAATGTGGTACCGGATACTTTATCTTGGTTTGTACCGTGTGTTGCTGCGATTTCTTTGGAAGGTTCTCATGAACCAACAGGTGATATTTGGTATGATAATCTTTATGAAAAGTGTCTTAAAAAGCCCCTTTCTTGTAGGAATTACACTATTAATAATGGCAAGTTGTTACGTTTTACAAAAACTGGTAATGGTCTGGTTAAAGAGTTTCAGTGGAAGGAGGTGGTATGTGAGTCTCGTAGGAGAAGCGTCTTGGAAGAAAATCACGATATACCCACTTCGGCTCATTTGGGTATCTCAAAAACATACAAAAAGATGGCACTTGTATATTGGTGGCCAAAAATGTATCAAGATGTTGCCAATTACGTACGTGACTGTGAGATTTGTTTGTCTTACAAAACGCCAGCGCAAGCCACTCCGGGATTGTTAGGCAGTCCAAAGCGGTGTTGTCGTCCTTTTCAATGCCTTAGTATGGACCTGGTGGGCCCATTTCCCGTATCCAGGAACCGTTATACACAATTGTTGGTAGTTATGTGTTGTTTTACAAAATATGTCATGTTATTTCCACTGCGAAGGGCTACAGGTGAAAATGTAGCAAAATTTATTGAGAATGAGGTATTTATGAAGCATGGTATTCCTCAAACTGATAATGGTACGCAGTTCACTGGAAATGAGGTCACTGCCTTGTTCCATAGGTACAACATTCCACAGATTCACTTGGGACCAAGGTACTGTCCACAGGTTAATCTTGTTGAAAGACAAAATAGGACAGTAGTAACAGCTATTTCGTCCTTAATAAAGGAAAGCCATCGTGATTGGGATTTGCACTTGTCACAGATACAGTTTGCTATTAATACTACAGTAAGTGAAGCTACCGGTTACTCTCCATTTTTACTGGTTCACGGTCGTGAAGCTGTCGTGTCGGGATCATTGTATGACCCAACTCCGTTGGATTTGGCTGAAATAACTTTTCCATCGCGTGATGATTACGCCCGGAATTTTGGGGTATTATCATGTATTTTTACCAAAGTGAGAACTGAGTTGAATAGGTCACATGATAAAAATGCAAAATATTACAACTTAAGGAGGAGGCAGCAGGAACTGGAAGTGGGTCAAACTGTGTGGAAAAGGTGTTTTCCCATTAGTGTAAAGGATAGGTTCTTTACGGCAAAATTAGCGCCCAAGTATATTAAGTGTCGAATTGACGAGAAAAAATCACCCTTGGTCTACAGGTTGGTAGATGTCAATGGAAAGGATGCTGGGATTTGGCATATTAAGGATTTAAAGTTAAAGAATTAAGTGTTCACCATCATTTATTACAATTATTAGGGGGGTACGTGGCAATTTTATTGTCGTTGGCAGTGAAATTATAAGTATTTAGCGCTGTGGAAGTGGTTGTTTGGTAGAAGTAACAGCTGTTTAAGCTGTCGTTGTTTGTTGCTGATTGGAAGGTTTTGTTGGTGGCTTTATTGGCCGCTCTTGCAGCAATTATGTGTTTTTTTTTATGTTGTTGATGGCTCCAGAAGGTTATGTTGCTGTCAGACATATTGGAGTCCTTACGGGAAGTGTCTGGTGGCGCACCCTCGGACCACAGGTTAGGCTGTGTAAGGTTGAGTCCTAGGTCTTGGTTTTTTTAAGGCTTGGATTACTGTATAGAAAAGTAAAAATATGGATATTGGTTGTGTTAAACTGTTGGTGGGTAGGCTGTCTGGAATGAGGGAATGAAAACTTATATATTAATTTTATTTATTAGACATTTATAAAATCGCTTATCAATATTTATGTGTGTAAACTTGAATTTATGTTTATTATAGTTGTCATAGTAATCAATAGTGAGCGGTGGGTAGGTAACTCGTTAAATACAAGCCTCAAGGCCTACATTCTTTTGATTGATTTAACTTAGGAGCAGCATTTTTTAATAACAAAAAGAGCGGTTAGCAACTCGTGAAATAAGCCTAAAGCTATGCTGACTCATTCACATATTTATAATAAATAAAATATTAGTATTAAAATTCATTACTAGCTAGTGTTCGTGATTGTTACGAGTCAGTTTTAATCATGTGATGGACCGACTCAATGGCATCGATAACCTCAGTTTGTTCTTATGGAATGAAAAGGCAAACTGTATAGTTAAAAGGAAACACTGGCTAGGGTATGTCTTATATATACGTATATATTTATTATATATTATAGACGGAAGTATACAAGGTTGTTTAATAGGTGGATGAGTTGGTTGTTGGTTGGTAGGTAGTGGAAGTGTGACTGAGCAAAAGGTGTCTTCTTTCGTTATCTTTTATTTCTTCTTTTGTTTTCTTTCTATGGACTGATAGGTATGTATGGTTGGTTAGTGGAATGAAAGTTAAGTGTTAGGAACTTAATTATCATTAGTATGTATTTGTTGCTGTACAAAAGTAGGTTATCAGTATTTATGTGTATATTGGTTATTAATTCTCGGATTATGCGGAATATATATATGAGTGCAAATAATGAACTTGAACTGGAAAAATAGTATTTTATTTAATAATAAAAACATTTCTCTCATTTAGACATGGTCTTCTACGGTGTTGGTTGTTTGAGGTTTGGTTGGTTTGGTGTGTATTTTTATTTCATGAATAGACTTTTTGGTGGTTGTTTTTTTCGTTGTTTTATAAAAAATGGGATGGAACGTTGTCATTTGGTAAGTTTCTTCTTTCAGTTTCTGGTAGTACTTGTCGAATCGTCGGCTAGTTTTTAATTGTTTTTGGTCTGTAGAGTCTTTTTGGTGTTAATTTTCGGCTGAGGACAGCCGTGAATTCACCAAGGTGAATTCTGGTAGCGTGGGGGATATTGTAACGCTGTTGTTTTGCATTATTAAACGGTTTTTTATATTTTAATCAACACTGCACAGAAACTTGTTTACGATCATTTGACAGATAGAAATCAGCTGTTGTGGTGCGTTCACAAACTATGTTGGCTCAAAATTACGGTTTTTAACAAACTTTCTTTTCATTTTTGATAGATTGATGCATCATGACATTTATTAACTGTACTTATGTTCAGGGTTTTAAACTGAATATTTAGAAGTATTTTTGGCTATTTTAATTAATTTAAAACTTAAATTTCTCTAGTCGGATGGTGCTAAAATCAGGTTTCGGAACAGACTTTACGTCACGTCTGTCATCGGCCGATGTTGCCATTTGCGAAGTTGCCTGTTCGACGCTCTTTCTGACAAGGGAATATGGATGGAGTTTCTAATGTTTTTCTTAATTTAGATTTGCGATAAAAAGAAGAAGTTGGTTTATAATATGATGTAGTTTCGTCAGTTGTTGAGATTTTGTCTATGAGAAACATTTTCAGATGTGAGTGGTTTCAATCTTTGTCGGGTTTTGTTAGCTTCGGAGCTGCCGTCAATCGTTATTTTAGACTGCGAGGGTATCATTATCGATGTCTTTGTTCGAGTGGAGGATTCCATCTTTTCGCTGCTGGCAGCCATCGAGTAAACTTTATTTCACTGTTTTTGGTGAGAAAGATTTAGTTTTGAGTTTGAAATATGATTTTATCATAATCCCGATATTGTCTTGCTTAGTTATTTATTTCTTTTCAGACGGGTGGTGTGATTTGTCCAATCGAAATTGGGAAAAAGTACCTTAAGTATTTCCCATTGTCTTGGCTGGTGAGTATTGCATTTATATTGTGCCAGGGATTACGCTGGTGTTTAGATTTCTAAATTGTACGTTCTTTTCAGTATGGTGTGCTTGAAGACCAACCTATTATTGTGGGTAGCAGTCGCTAGTCACTACATTTGATTGAAGTTGACATTGGATTGGTTCTCTCCAAGCAGAATTCATTTTCCTTCTTGGTAAGTTCCTCTTCTATATTATTCATATTATTTCAAGTATTTCTTTGAGTAAATTCATCATGATTTATGGCCAGTTCGGGTTCATTTATATTTTGAGTGTAGGTGGGTTGAGAAAAGTTTATCACACGACTAAGTGTTGTTCCGGATTATTCCAGAAAGTCTTCGTGTTGGCTTCCAGCAGAGTTAAGCAGCGGGGTCTAGCGGGAGCTTGCTGCCCAGGCCCAAGTATATAATTTTACCTCCATCGGTAAGTGTTTCTGATTAATTATTGATGGTTAGTTCATACATCACTGCCCATTTAGTTTCTATAATGAGATGTTTGTTGGCAGGAGGTGCCACGTTACCCCTACCTTTTTATTCCTTACTCAACTTCTCCGGGTCCGCTTCGAGTCCGCGGTGGCCGCTGGATTTGGTGACGTACTTCTTTCTCCAAGTTTTTTATAATTGAACGCTTAGTAGTTTTCTAAATCTACTTTGAACTTAGATTTAATAACTTAAATTCAATTTAAATACTTTTCAATTAAATTATATTTTGAAAACTTTCGTTTTATGGTCGCACGGAGTGAGGTGTAGGCCTTATGTACCCATGTACCTGAGATATATTTTGAATTAGATTTCCAACATTATTAAGTCTGCTTTTGCAGGCAAGGCGCCCAACTTTTACTTAATAAAACCTGTTATTGGAAATTTACCGGAAGCTGGAAGGAAAATATATAAATTTATAATTGTTAATTTGAAGTTTCTTTCCTTGCACCTTTTTTTACCACTCCTACCTAGGTAATTCTTTAATCTCGCATCGTCATCAAAATATAAATGTTACATTAAAAACAAAAAAACACAGTCTTCTAACATATGAACCATCATTCTCTCAAATCAAAAGAAGGCTCGATCTTGTTTGTCATGACAGAGGTCATAGAACTTCCTTTGCAAAAAGATACTTCACTTTCCTTGGCTCATACTTATATAATAAGTGTAACCTAATAAATAAAATGTATCCTATGAACAATTACCAATGCAAGAATTCAGTAGTTACTTGGTTGCTAACTTTAAATTATCAAGAGACCGAAAAACTTTTTGAAGTTGTTGCATAGTTGTTTGTTGTTGTTGTTTAGATTTGGACACACACACACACACATACACGCATACACGCACACTCACTGACACACACACACACACACACACACACACACACATACTCGCACACTCACCGACACACATGCATACACACACACTCATATATATATACGCACGAAACATTCATTTTGTTATTCATATTTTTATTTTTTCATCTCCAGTTTTTATTTTTATTTTTCTTTGATTAGATCATTTTTTCCTTTATCCTTTCAAAGTCAATGTTGTCACCATACCTACATTCTATAATAATATTAACCATATGTTACTGTAAATGGAGGCCTGGAGTCCTAAAACACAGGTTATCCTAGTTTAGGCTCCAGCCTTTACAAATATTAATAGCTCATTAGTCTAATATTATAGCAAACAACAAATTTTGTAAACATATTTGTAAAGGAAATAAATTATTTACTTACTTACTTACTTACTATAAGGTTAAATTGACGGACGGTCATGAATGGAAGCGACATATTGACCAATTGTTGCCAATCAAAAGAAATAGTTATTTTCTATCACTGATTGAGACAGGTATTGATAATAATCCATCTGTAGCAAAAACAAATAATTTACATGATTGTAAGAAAGAAGAAAGAAAGAAAGAAGGGGGGATGTTTCAGCGTTGAGTGACCAAAACTCAAAATCAAATTCAGTCATAATAAACGAAACCTTGGGTACAATTTTAACAGTCAGTGATGATGATGACAACGATGGGTCTGGGTCTGAATATTTCAGTGAAAATGATGACACACTCGTGGTATCGACGCAAACAGACCAGGAAGCAGATGTTGATAATACTTCAGTTACTGGTATAGATTCAGAGGCTCTGGTGGCAGGGGAACATGCCAATAGACCAATACGTTCTTGTTTGTTTACTGGTAAATATGGGAAGTAGTTTTGTTTGAACTATAGGTAATTTTAAGAAAATTTGGATTTACACATATTTTAGAATTTTTTACTAAAAAAACTAGCGTGCAGAGATGAAATACTTTTGTCTTAAAATTTTGCAATGAACCATCCAAAGAACTTCTTAGCTAAATATTGCTGTTGAAAGTAATGTGTAGAAAACAAAATATCTGTAATGTGTGAGGTTTAGTATACATGTCTATGTAATAAAATCCACGCTTACCGCGAGTGTGGATGGTTTCGCGGTCGCGCTTCGCGGCGTTCTCCGTCCAGTGGCGGTATTTTGGCCCGCGACAAAGGGAGAACGCGAACGCATCCACGAAAAGATGGAGTTGTTAAACTCATAAAATTTTGTGGAATTAAGCGTTTTTTTTAAAGTCCGATTTTCCAAAATATAGTGTATTTTTGACAAAAGATTATTGGATTTCTTTTTCCTCGAACGGACGGCAACACTTTTTAGGTTTTCTTGAGGGGAGCCGATAATGTACGACCATGATAAAGGCCGGCCCGATCTTTCAAAGCCAATATTGTACAGTTTAATAATTCGAGTACATTGTACTTGAATTATCGTCCGTGTTTTCCTGGATGTGCAATATCGACTGAACAAAATCTGTACGGGCTGATATTTCACAGCCGATAATGTACAGTCAATAATTTTTTTTTTTTTTTTTTATTTAACAGGAGAACCAACAGTTATTTTCTAAATAATTAATGCAATTGCAACTTTTAAACCAATTAAAGGTTCCTACAGATAAAACTAGGTAATAAAATTAAACTACGTTGAGACTAACAGCTAAGAAGACATTCACGTGACAAGTAAGTACTATCGGGGTCACTGGCGCCTGACCACTTAAAAATTTTTTCGCCTGGCTCGTGCGGAAGCGCCGGGCCACGCCCCCTTTAAGGTTTTGGCCTATTAGAAGGAAGCGATAACTCATTAGTTGCAATCTGAACTTCGCAGCTTCGGGACGTCTCCTGTGTACTCTTTTTGTGAATTTTACGGACGAACTATTTGAACTTGGCGCGCTTACCGGGTCTTTGGAATATCGAACAATTGCTCTGTTTACCTAACCCTTGATTGCCTAACGTTGACCTGTGCGAGATTATTAGACTCTGAAACCTGGACTGGAACATTTTTGTGCATAATGGCTTCCAGAAATCTCATACGAGTAGAATGAAACCAAATTATAATTTTACACGGAAAAGGATTTAATAATAGTCAAATCGCTGAACAGACTCATATGAGCGTAAATAAATTATTACTGTTAATATAAACTTTATTTATAAAATACATTAATTTATAAATAAAACGATACAAAATGCGAAGTTTATCATGCTAGAATATACAAGTAATAATTATTATTTATTATTAGTAGTAATAATTATATTATTATAATTATTATAATACTTTCTAGCTTCTTTAGAACTAATAGAAAACATTTTGAAACTTGATAAAGCGAAATAATACTGTTATTTTACGCACTATCGATTTCATCTTATATATTGGCTTTAAATAAGTAATTATTGTTAAATAATTAAGGTTATTAAAATTACGGTTTTTAAGGAAACAACTTCTTATGAGAGCCTAAAATGAAAAATTTCAATATTATTTCTGTAGTTGGTTTCAAAAACATGCTTGTCTTTGAATTGGTTTAATTTTTTTATTAAAAATGTATTTACGACAAACAATCAGAAAAAATATTCGGTCTTTTCAAACTTGGTAGAGCAAAATACAAAATATCATAATATCATGCACGACACGAGATATTTACGCGTGAACTCGAATACTTTCTCGCTCACACACGCGCTATCTGTTTCAGTTTTTATGTTGGTTTTAGATTAACAGTTCTTGGCTCAGTTTATAGAGTAAGGTATTAAAGTAAAAAATATTTTTTTAACAACACGATTTAACGCACTAAAATGTATAAAATATTTTTTATTGTGATTTTTATTGGTGTAGTAGTACTCTTGTAGGACTTAAAACGAAAAACGTGGGGTGCATGGAATAAATATTCTAAGAAGTAGAGAACGAGGTGATGGCTGAAAAACAGCATAGCTGACGCTGTAACCTTTTCATTGTCTTACTTATTTTCATGTCTGTCTTTACTACTTATTGATACATAACATATTGTTAATGTAATGACAATGAATGAATGTCTTCTAATTCTTATTAGTGCCAGAGGTTGTTATGTGTTATGTCTTGAAAACTTACAAATAATAATTATTAGTATCTTTTTTGCAGTGAAATTCAATTGTTGTGTTTTTTAATTATTGGAAAGACTTGCGTATGAACATTATTCTAGCTGATAGAAATTCATTATAAGGGGAAAGATGAACTACGCTCGCCTAGAAGATGTCTATGATTTTTTTATAAAGGGGCTAAATTCTAATCTATAGTTTTTTGAGAAACACGGTTATGCTTCAAAATCTACTTCATGCACCCCACGTTTTTCGTTTCCTACAAGAGTACTACACCAATAAAAATCTCAATCAAAACTAGTGGCTCTGTGAGCTGTATACCTCGCGAGTCTGTATATCTTTTCATATTTATTTTTATTTTTTCTCCACAAACATCCCCGACCCCTTGATTGTTTTTTTATTTTATTTTGAAATTTAATTTTATTATATTTAATTTTATTGGTTAAGAAATGTGACCTGTAGAGGAAAACAGCCTCAGCGGTAGACCTTGTAAGCTGGCAACCCCCATAACTCCGTCATTTTTAAAATTTTCCAAAAACTGACTCGACAAAAAAAAACTATTATTTTATCGAACCTGCTCCCCCCCTCAAAGTTTTGGCCAATTAGGAAAGCAACAGCATAACTGGGTAGTTGCGATGCAAATAGTTGCAATCTGTGCTACGCAGCTTAGTGACGTGTTCTTCTTTCCTTTCGTGAGTTTACGGACGACCTATATCATCTTTTTGATATTGACCATAGCTTTGTTTACCTGACTCTTGATTGCTTAAACGTTGACCTGTGCGAGAATATTGGATGGATTCCTTAGAGTATAATTATAGTCCTGTGCCGGAACTTTAAGTTCATAATGTCTTTTAGACATCTCTTACCAGAAGAACGAAACGAAATTATAATTTTGCAACGACAAGGATTTAATATTAGTCAAATCGCTGAGCAGCTGCATATGAGCATAAGTGGTAAATTAATATTATTATTGTATGACTAATTTATTTATAGTTATTTAACCATAATTCATAAAAGTTTTATCTTATTGAAATTCATTCTTGTGTGTATTTGAATGATTTCTAGTTTCTTTTGCAACAGTAAAAATGTTTGGTAGGTATAATATTTTAATTTATATATAATCGAACAAGAAAAAAACATAGAAATATTCAGTTTTTAAACTTGGTCATGGTATTATTGCTGTGTTGTTACGTGCGAAATCAGTTACTTTCTCGCTTGCACACACATTATTTTTGTTTCAATTTGAATAGTTAGTTTTAAAAGATCAAAAAATATTTACTTCCTGTCGCTGTGTATCAGTATTTTTATGTGTAGAGCCAGCCACTTTTTAGAAGACTGTGTAAAACTAGATAGACATTTAACTCACGTAACATCAAATAATTATTTATTACCACGTGCGTGCATCGCGAAGATAAATAATTAACTTCCTAGTTTTAACTCTGAATAATTTTTGGCTTTATTTCTTTTTCGAAACAACTCTGGTAAAAAAGAATTATTATTGTATTAGTATTATTCGTGTTACATCAAAGCATTATTTAATACCACGTGTGTGCATCGCAAAGATAAATAATTAACTTCCTAGTTTTAACTGAATAATTTTTGGCTTTATTTCTTTTTCGAAACAACTCTGGTAAAATAAAATTATAATTGTATTAGTAGGGGAGACTGAGGACACTTGATCCCCCCGGGAGACTTGGTACATAAAAGTTTCGAAGAAACTAAACGCGCTACATTGATTTATAATAGCAACACTTAATCCCCCTTGATGCCAAAGCAAAAAAAAAAGTATGTCATAATTCGCGGGTCTGTGCAAATGGTGACAGTTTGTTTTTTTTCTGTAAAGTAAACGAAAATTGGTGAGTTTTTATTGATGTTTTAAAAATACTTACACCGTATTATTTTTTAATCTGTTATAATCAAAACATTAATAATTTAATGTGGCTTAATTTTAACCATAAAGTTTATTGGTAATGTGAATAAATAATTTTCAGTGGTATATTTTATACTTTTTCCATTATTGGGGAGATTTGGTACACGCGATTTGGGTAGACTTGATCCACGGATCAAGTCTCCCATAATAATGCTGTAGTATTGCCATTGTTTACTAGTATTGCTATATATTTATTTAAACACTTTTTTTACAGATTAAATATGCCTCGCGTGTATAAAACTAAAAAAGGCAGCAAAGAACGAGTACCCATTTTTTTTTTTTTTTTAAGTAGCCTCTTGTGTGTCCCACTGCTGGGCAAAGGCCTCCCCTCGCCCCATTAATAAAGAAAAATTAAAAAGTGCAGTGTATGACGTAGTACACAATAAAAAGTCACTGAGAGGTGCTGCGAAAACATATAACTTATCTGTTATGACCCTGAAACGTTACGTTAGAAAAAAAAACGAAGCTGCAGCCACTGGCAGTGTATCCCCTTCCTACGAGACCAATTATCAGCAATCTCTTATTTTCACAAAATCAGAAGAGCTCGACCTAGCCACGTATTTAGACACCGCTAGTAAATTACATCACGGATTAACACCAAAAAAAACTCGAGAATTGGCTTACCAGTTTGCCACTGCAAACGGTAAAAATATACCTGAGAATTGGAACAAACATAAAATTGCTTCATACGACTGGCTTCATGGGTTTATGCGACGAAATAGCAATTTATCACTAAGAACCCCTGAAGCAACATGTTGACGCCTTGCGTGTGTTGCGAGCGAGCTACTGTCGCTACACCACACGCACACGACGACGACGTCATTTGAAAACTGGTTCGGCTGACCACGCAGAGCTGCGTCCGCCGAGCCCCCACCCCTTACTTCTTTCAAATCGACACTACCGAACGGACGCATGTACGCGTCATTCAAAACTGTTCTTTTTTATATTTTTAAAAGTTATTATACTACTGTTAAAGTCAAGTACCATCTTTCCTTTAAAATCCAATAACGAACACGCCATTCAACAAACGCCCAGTTCTTCATTTTGGTCTTCGAGCCGGATATTCGAGCGATCCAGCGCGCCTGAGAACAAAGGAAACGCACGACGACGTGGCGTGTTCGCAACGTTACAAGGAAGCAAGGAATTTCTACGCCGTGGTGCTACGGATAATTACAATCGTTACCTAAATAATTCTACGCATTAATTTGGAAGAAGTCAGAAGAAACATTATTCAGAGATAAGGAGTCGATCACACCTACTACGAAGGGCATTATCGTGAGAACCTGGAGGAGTAGCGTTATTGTGAGTTCGTTCCGATCTACTTTCCTTAAGTTATTTTCCCAACTAAGTTAAATTATTATCGTTACTTATTTAGAATACACCCAGTTGTATATCAGTTTAATATCAAGTTAGATTTACGTAATTTACGTTTCAAATTATTTTAATTTAATCGCACTTTAAAAGCGAATCATAGAATTACTTTTTTTATCATTATAATCTGTCTTACTTAATAGTAAAAATCATTTTTACGAATAGATTCATTTCTATAACGCAAATTTATATTGCATTTCTTTATTTCAGAGGCATTAGGGTTCTTGATTGCTCGGTTTGTGTGTGAACTGTGTTTATTAGGTAGTAATCACATCAATATTGCGTACATTCCAGTTATTCATTCACCTTACTTGGCGCTTCACGATAGTGCTACGTGACCGCTACGCCGCGCGCCTTCGCTTTGTGCTCCTACCTACGCGTCGCGCGAACTGCTGACCGACAGCAATATCGCTGTCTGCTGCTGCGCACGCTTGGCTTTGCACTTTATCGAACCCTCTGCTTCTCTTCATTATTAGCAAATTTAAGTATCTTAAATATTTTCATTTCTTTGCAAACTTGCTTCAGCATATTATTTCATTCCTTTGTGTTATATTTATAATTTTTTCTTAAATTACCTACAATCTATTTATAACGTAAGTCATTATGGATATTCAAGAATTAATTAAAAAGCGAGCAACTTATAAAACTAAATTAACGTTATTTAGAAATTATTTAGAACCTTTAGAAAAATGCACTCGATTAACTTCACTTCAGATTAATGAGCTTAATATTCGTCTTTCTAAAATTGAAGAACTTTACACCGATTATGATAGTATTCAGTCTGAAATAGAAAATATTTCTGCAGTTCCAGATGAACATTTCAACGACCGTGAGAAATTTGAAACAAAGTATTTCGAAAGCTTGGCGTTCGCCCGGGAGATGTTGGGGCGGCACGAACGGCGCGGCTGGGGCGGCTCGTCGGCTCGGTCGGAGGCAGGTTCTGGTACTGCGCAGGGAGGTGGTAAAAGCCTTATTAAACTTCCTACTATTCACTTGCCTACCTTTTCGGGGCATAATCAGGACTGGTTAGAATTTCATGACACATTCAGCTCGTTAATACACACAGACACAAGCATTCCTAGAATAAATAAATTTCATTACTTACGCGCCGCATTGAAAGATAGTGCAGCTTTGATAATTCGTTCGCTTGACTTCTCAGCCGAAAACTATGATGTTGCTTGGGATCTTCTTTGTGAACGGTATAACAATAAACGACTTCTTGTAAATAATCACATCCAAGCCATTTTTAATATTGAGTCATTAACAAAAGAGTCATCTAATTCGTTGCGCAACATTATTGATATCGTAAATAAAAACCTCAGGGCTCTAAAAACCCTTAAATTACCCACGGAACACTGGGATGCGATCATTGTTTATATAATTTCTAATAAATTGGACCCTGTCACGAGTCGTGAATGGGAAACTCACCGTAATACGTTAAAAGAATTACCTACTCTTGAAAATCTTACCACTTTCTTAAAAAACCATGCAGATCTTCTTGAAACCATGGAAGAAGCTCACACGAAACGCAGATATAGTGATGGGCCCCATAATCGTTCAAAATCATTTGTTGTGACGTCATCAGATAAGTCTTATGTTTGCCCATTGTGCAAAAACAATCACGCCATTTATCGATGCCCTAAGTTTAGGTCATTTCCATTAGACGTTAAACTTACTCAAGCTAAAGCCCTAAAATTATGCTTGAACTGCTTACGCCAAGGTCATACTGCTAACGCTTGCAAATTAGGACCTTGCCGATTGTGTAACAAGCGGTTAAATAGCCTGTTACACGTTCATGACTCACCTGCATCTAGTACTACATCTACTGTACATCGTAACAACAACGTAGTCCTCTGCGCTGCATCGCCGCTGTCACCGTCGCCGCCCGCGCCGCAAGCCTCGTCGGCCGCGGTGCCGACGTCAATGCAGACACAAACTGAAACTCAAATTTATTTAGATTGTCAACCAAACAATGTAGCTCTGTCAGCTATTAATAAAAGCTGTGTGCTGTTGTCAACAGCTTTAATTCAAGTCGAAGACCTCGATGGTCAAAAGCATACAGTGCGTGCATTATTAGATAATGGCAGCACTTCGAGTTTTATTACTGAAAATTTGTGTACTAAACTAAATTTGCCAACCGTATCGACCACGTCATTAGTCGAAGGGTTGAATTATCAAACTTCACGCTTATTAAAACGTTGTGACGTCATTATATCGTCACTCATTAATTCATACAAAGAAAATATTAACTGCTTTGTAGTGCCGCGCATAACACAACAACTTCCAACGACACAAATAGATTACACATTACTAAACATACCAAAAGGTATCACACTAGCTGATCCTACTTTCCACTGCCCATCTCAGGTAGACATGCTGCTTGGGGCAGACATTTTTTGGAGTGTGCTTTGCTCTAATAATATTTCGTTAGGTAAAAACAAGCCGACGTTAAGTAAAACTAAATTTAGTTGGTTGATTTCCGGTCTTGTACAAATTCAACATTATTCAAATACAGTCCATTGCAATCATGCTATCTTATCACATGACAAAAACATTGACACTCAATTAGATCAGTTTTTTCAGTTCGAAGCCGTTCCTATACATAAACATATATCTAAAGAGGAACAACATTGTGAGGAAAACTTTGAACAGAACGTATCTCGCGACCCTAGTGGTCGTTTTGTAGTAGCTATTCCTTTAAAAGAATCGCCTAGTAAACTCGGTGATTCCTACCAACGAGCGTTGTCAATATTTCTGTCTTTAGAACGCAGATTTAGCAAAGATCCATCATTTAAAAAACAGTATTGTGATTTTATGAAAGAGTACATTACTTTAGGTCATATGGCAGAGAACACAACTCCTACACTCGATATTTATACTTATCTTATGCCGCATCATGGAGTTCTTCGTGAAACAAGTTTATCCACTAAGTTACGCGTCGTTTTTAATGCCTCTCTAGTAACATCATCTGGATTGTCATATAATGACATACAAATGGTTGGTCCTACAGTACAGGACGACCTCATAAGCATTTTATTAAGATTACGTCAACATAAATTTGTAGCCACATCAGACGTTGAGAAAATGTATCGCATGGTAGATATAAAGTCTGATCAGCGTCAATTGCAACAAATATTGTGGCGATTTGAACCTCACGAAGAACTCAAACAATATAAACTAAATACCATTACATATGGCACCGCTTCGGCTCCATACCTTGCTACTAGGTGTTTAAAACAATTAGGTATGGATTGTCTTGATAAATCAGTTTCAGAAGTTATTCAGCATGACTTTTATGTTGATGATCTGATCACCGGGGCAGCGTCAGAAGCCGAACTGGTAGAAATATGTAAAGGTGTCATGAAACAATTACAAGGTGCCCATTTTCACCTGCGAAAATGGCATTCTAATCATCCCGACATTATTAACAAAGTTGTTGGTGAAAATAGCAGTGATGGTTTACTTAATCTGAGTAATAATGAATATTCAAAAACTTTAGGTTTGCTTTGGTCTTGTAAAGAAGACAAATTGCTATTTTCAGTCAACATCAAAGAAAACATACACACAACTAAACGATACATACTTTCCATTATATCCCAAATTTTTGACCCGTTAGGTTTAATAAATCCATGCATACTTACGGCAAAAATAATATTACAAAAATTATGGTCTTCTAAAATCAGCTGGGACGAATCAGTTCCACCTGAAGTACAAAGCTCTTGGGATAAATTCATAAAATCATTACTCTATATTAACAATATTCGTATTCCAAGACATGTAATAAATGATTCTCCTTCAACAATCGAAATCCATGTGTTCAGCGACGCATCTACACAAGCGTACTCAGCATGTGTATACATTAAATCTACGTCTGAAAATGGTAATTCAAATGTTAACTTATTAACGGCTAAAAGTCGAGTTACACCCATAAAAGCAACTACTGTTCCACGGCTGGAATTGTGTGGTGCGCTGCTGGCCGTAAGATTAGCTGAAAAGGTAAAATGCTCATTAAGATTAAATATAAAAAGTTTTACTTACTGGTGTGATTCCACTATTGTCCTTGGCTGGATAAAGTCACCCAAATGCCATTTATTAAAGCCCTTTGTTTTTAATAGAATTCAGGAAATACTTAACAGGTCAGAGCCCTCAATGTGGCGTTATGTACCTACACACGCGAATCCAGCTGACATAGGGTCACGTGGTTTAGATGCCAGGCAGTTAGAAAATTGCAGTTTGTGGTGGTCAGGTCCATCATTTCTATTACGCGAGTCAGAGTGGCCTGCTCAACCAATCCGTGCTAAAGAAGAAACTTTGCCCGAATTTAAAATACAATGTCATTTAGCATTAGATCAAAATGATCATTTTTCCTACCATTCAGATTTTATAAAGCGTTATTCTTCTTTTGGTAAATTATAGAGGGTAGTGGCCTACGCGCAAAGATTTATACACAATTATTTTAATCCAAAAAACAAATATACTGGCTATTTAAAAATTCATGAACTTAACTCAGCATTGAATGCACTGTGCAGATTTTCACAAAGAGAATATTTTATTGATACACTACTTGAAAATAAAAAACATTTACCTACTAAAAATAAATTACTTCAATTTAATCCATTCATTGATACCGACAACAATTTATTACGAGTTGGAGGCAGACTTTCTAATTCATTTTATAATTATGACACTAAACACCCGATACTGCTTCATGCATCAAATCATATAGCTATTTTATTATTTCGACATTATCATACAGTTTTATTGCACGCTGGACCACAACTACTGTTAGCCAGTGTTAGACAAAAATTTTGGGTCATCGGTGGCAGAAATCTTGCACGAAACACTGTTCACAAGTGTATACGATGTTGTCGTTTCTCAGGTAAGACATTACAGCCCATAATGGGTCACCTACCTACTCAACGTATACACACCGACTTCCCATTTTTAAATACAGCTGTTGATTATGCGGGACCAGTCATGATTTTGAACCGAAAAGGCAGAGGTAGTAAATTGATTAAATCATATTTATGTATATTCGTATGTTTAGCGGTAAAAGCAGTACATGTAGAACTTGTCACCGACTTGAGCAGCGATACCTTTTTAGCCGCTCTGAACCGTTTTATATCCCGCCGAGGGAAGCCCGCCAACATCTTTTCGGACAACGGGACGAATTTTGTAGGCGCATGCAATGAATTGACAAAATTTATTAAACAAAATTCATATTATATAACATCTAGAGCCGCAGAGATATCAATTAATTTTAAATTTTCTCCACCTTACAGTCCTCATTTCAACGGATTAGCTGAGGGTTCGGTAAAGTCTGTCAAGCATCACTTAAAACGAATAGTTTCCTTAGCTAATTTGACATACGAAGAAATGAACACGGTTCTCATACAGATCGAGGCCATTTTGAATTCTAGGCCTCTCACTCCAATGTCGTCAGATCCCTCGGATCTTGTAGCTCTCACACCGTCTCATTTTTTGATCGGACGAACATTAACATTTCTACCTACTCCTCTGGTCAGAGACACCGTCGCCCTGCATACTCTCTCACGATATATGAGAATGCAACAATTAAAAACCCATTTCTGGAACAGATTTTATAAAGAATACGTTACAGAACTGCAGATTAGACAGAAATGGCGTAAACAAGGAGATCAATTGAAGCTTGGTGAAATGGTGTTGATCAAAGACGACCGACTTCTTCCCAACCAATGGCTGCTGGGGCGAGTAACAAGAATTTACCCTGGCACTGATGGTATCGCCCGTGTTGCCGACGTGCTCACCACTTCGGGAACTCTTCGACGAGCCTTCAATCGTTTGTGTCCACTGCCGGTGATGGAGCACGACCTCGTTCCTGCCGTTCCTGGGGCCGCAACATGTTGACGCCTTGCGTGTGTTGCGAGCGAGCTACTGTCGCTACACCACACGCACACGACGACGACGTCATTTGAAAACTGGTTCGGCTGACCACGCAGAGCTGCGTCCGCCGAGCCCCCACCCCTTACTTCTTTCAAATCGACACTACCGAACGGACGCATGTACGCGTCATTCAAAACTGTTCTTTTTTATATTTTTAAAAGTTATTATACTACTGTTAAAGTCAAGTACCATCTTTCCTTTAAAATCCAATAACGAACACGCCATTCAACAAACGCCCAGTTCTTCACAACAAGTCTTTCCCTTGCGACTAGTTTTAACAGGCACAACGTCTCGAAATCTACTTACGACACAAATTTGAAGCACACGATATCTGGAACATAGATGAAACAGGGATTACCACAGTGCATAAACCTAAAAAAATTATTGCAACGAAAGGATTAAAGCAAGTGTCTAAAGTTACCTCGGCTGAACGCGGCGAACTGGTCACCGTTTGCAGTGCGATTAACGCATCGGGATCATACGTACCACCTTTTTTCATTTTTCCCAGAAAAAATTGGCAGGATCGGATGATCGACAATGCACCGGCAGGATCAGCTGGAGCACCTCATCCAAGTGGTTGGATGACTGCGCCGAATTTCGTGCTGTATTTGCAACATTTTAAAAAACATGTCCGCTGCTCCAAAGAAAATCCATGTCTCATCATTTTCGATAACCACGAAAGCCACATAAGCATTGATTCTGTAAATTTTGCTCGAGACAATGGAATTACTTTATTGACGATACCACCTCATACGTCCCAGAAATTACAGCCATTGGATAGAATATTGTTTGGAACCCTGAAATCATATTACAATACTGCCTGTGATGATTGGATGCTGGCCCACCCTGGTCGTCCATTAACGATCTATGACATCGCCGGCTGTTTGGGTAAAGCGTATCTTACAGCAATGACACCACGGAACATCATGAAAAGTTTTGAGATAACGGGAATTTATCCATTTAACAGCGAAATCTTTACCGATGACGAATTTCTATCCTCCAATGTCACTGACAGACTTGAAGAGCCAGTTTCTGGTGTAGCTGAAGGAGAAGTAACTGCACAGGAAAACATTATCACCGAGGAACCAGTAACAGATGCTGAAGATATTGTGGAATCACATGATAATATTGAAAGAGAAAGATTGTCATCCCCTGTTATTACTGATCCATTTGATTTTTCTGCAACACACATGCCACTCAGTGATGACAGCATACTTAATTTTGATTGCTCTTCCCTCACTCAATTGTCTTTAAAGGCTATAAGACCGCTGATAACGCCTACGATTCCTTCTAATGATTATCTTCCTGAATCTATAACAGCTGTACCTCGGTCTTCTTCAGGTGTATATGTCTCTCAGAACCCAGAGAAAAATGGTTCCTCTCTTGAAAATAAAACTGCAAGACATACAATAGCATTAAAGCAGCTGAACCCGTCAGATATTACACTGTCCCTTCCGTCTACTTCGTATCCTGCAAGTGTAAAAACTGATCTCACTCCGAAATCACCAATCATAACCAATTTGAAACACTCACCTGAAATAACAAATCCGAATTCTATGCCTTTGACGTACGTGACTCCATAAATGATAAAACCCTATCCTAAAGCAGGACCAAGAAAAAATAATAGTAAAGGAAGGAAAAGGGGCTCAACTAGAATAATTACTGATACACCTGAAAAGATAATAATTGAAAAGGAGGCATTTGAAAGAGAAGAGAAGAAAAGAAAAATAGCTTCAAGATCTATAAAAAGAAATTTAAAAAATATTACAGGGCAGAAAAAAAAAGCTAAACGACAAAAGAAAAAAACGGAAGCAAGCTCTGAAGAAGAGGATATGATTTTACCACCATCACCGGAGTCTGATTACAACATAGATGATGAGAAGGAAGATAGCAGCGAGGAAGAAGAAGAAGTTTATGAACTAGATGAAGATAATGTCCATCAAGGTGATTGGGTGGTAGTAAATTTCGTATCACAGAGAAGTGTGCCTCATCGTTTTGTAGGGCTAGTTACAAATGAGTCTCTAGCTAGTTTAGACATACAATTTGCGAAGAAAATAACCGATAAAAAATTCAAATGGCCTGAAAAACCAGATGTCATTGTAATAGGCAAGTATCAAGTTGTGCAGAAACTTCCTCCACCTATTTTTAAATCTTCTTCAAAGCGAATAGGTGCCTTTGAATTTCCGAAGTCGCTAAGGAGATTTAAAATAGATAGAAGTTGAAGCATAGGTAAATTATATCAGACAGACTATTAAGAGTCTCCTTTTTTATGTTTTTTTACGTCTTTACTTTACTTTGAGAGAGTTGTTGATGTTTTTCGTTATACTAATATTGTGATGTTACACTTAATAACTTTAAAGTTATATAAGAAGTTATTTTGATTGAGGTTTTTTGTATTATCCTTACATAGGTACTTTGTTACATAATTGTGGCTGTTGTAGTTTTAAAATTACTTTTGAGTTTGATATTGAGGTTTATATTAAGTATTATGAGAATTACTAAAAATATAGTAAGATGAGAATCAAGCAGTATTTGAAAGACTGAAGTGCAAAATATCTCTTTGAAGTATATGAATAGTATCTTTTTTAAATGTGTATGTTTGTTAAGTTTTTTCTAAAAGACTGCATTTGACTGATTAGATAAGGGAAGTCTGTTAAAGTTAAGTCATTATCTGAATCTCACTTTAGATTCTGTTTATTATAATAGAATTTCTGCCATTAAAATAAGAATATTTCATTACATATTTTATTATGAATTTTTTATTTTTTAATACAAATAATATGTCCTCTAGTGTCTCCAGGCATTTCTCCTATAATTACTTCAGCACAATAGGAGTGAATAAATCATCACTTATACACCTCCCTAATATAACAGATGCTTGAATAAACTTAAGCTAGTCTCATGTACCAAATGTCCCCAATTATGGGAGACTTGATCCGGGGGGGATCAAGTCTTCCAATAGGTAGGATCAAATCTCCCTTCATAGGGGACACATGGTACAAATATGCCTTAGCGATTTTTATAAAATTTTGATAATATTTTAAAAGCTGCATTTTAAAACTTCTCCGTAACATATTCTTATTTAAATTCTGGTCCTTTTGATCAATTTACTTATTAAAAAATACAAATATTGAAGATTTTAGGGGCAAAAAACAAAGGGGGGGATCAAGTGTCCTCAGTCTCCCCTACTATTATTCGTGTAACATCAAAGTATTATTTATTACCACGTGTGTGCATCGCAAAGATAAATAATTAACTTCCTAGTTTTAACTCTGAATTTCGTGCACTGAATTGACCTAAAATAGTGAGTGATCTTCGTTTGTTTTATAATGTTAAATAAATGACCGAGAAACAAGTTTAAAATTATTCAGAATTCAAATTCGAGAAATTATTATTGTTATTGATACGCACAAAATCGAATACTTTCTCGCTCGCACACGCACTATCTGTTTCAATTTATAAAACAATGCTTGCCACTGAGCAGTTGCTCAGTGCCAAGCATTGTTTTATAAATAAAAAGTATTTTAATGGTTAAATAGTTAATAAATATTTTTAACAAAGTCACTTCTCATGAGGTGTAATGTTTTTACCTAATTAAGTATGATAAATTGATTTGGTTATTTATTTCTTGTAGAGAAACACTGTCCAACTGTGGACAAGACGATATGAAGAAGAAAACAGCTTAGAGGATAGACCGCGGGCACCACATCCGTATCTGATATCAGCCGAGAACGTTCAGAGGATGGTGGACACGTATCAACAGGGAAGCGGGTTTACGCCGACAAGAGTGTTTGCCGAAGAGTACGACGTGTCAGTGCGCACAGTTCGTCGTGCTTTACATACAGCGGGGCTGCATCACCGGAAACCGGCAAAGAAAATCGTGCTCAACGAAGAACAAAAAGCCGCCAGGGTTCTTTTTGCAAGGGATTATAGAGACATGGATTTCACACGCGCCATATTTTCAGACGAAAAGTGTTTCAGGTCGAACCAACATGGTCGTAAACACTTGTGGCGCGTGATGAATACACGCTACGAACCTCGGAATGTAATTCCAAACAATGAATCCGGTAGGTTATGCATTAACATGTGGGGCTGGATGAGTGCTGATGGTCCCGGAGAGCTTGCCCAGTTCCTAGGACGAACAAACGGCGCTACTTACCGAGAGTTATTAGAAACTGTAATGGTGCCTACTGTGCGCACTGTTTATCCAAGGGAAGAGCTCCCAGAATGTATATTCATCCAGGACAATTGTCCAATCCATCAAGCGCGCATTGTTCAATCTTGGATAAGCCAACAGCCCGAAATAAGGACCCTACGCTGGCCATCGCGATCTCCTGACCTAAACCCCATCGAAAATTTGTGGGGTATAATGGTCCAGAGATGGGATCACCGACGGGAAAGGACGGCAGTGGAACTTCTTGCTCATTGCAACGATGTTTGGGAGTCAATGAGGGGCTCCGACTTGTGTGAAGTGCTAGTCAGGTCGATAAGAACGAGATGCGATGCTGTTATTGACGCAGGAGGCGCGATGACCAAATATTAGTTAACAAAAACTTTTCTACAATTTAAAGAAACAAAAATAATATTTTTTATACGTAGTTAATACAGTATTGTGTGCCAAATTATGAAATAATGATGTTTATATTTATTAAAAATGCACACACAACTTCTTTATTGGATTATAATAAATCTGATATAAAAATGTCTCCATAATATTTTATTTAGGTAATTAATCTGATTATAATATTACCTTTAAAATACATTACAAATATACCTACTAATATGCTTTTTAATTAATACCTAATGGTAGGGACCATTACAATTTACCACATTAGCTTGTAATCGGGTTGACTAAATAAATAATAATAAAAAAAATGGATTTAATTAGAATTTAATTGGAAAATAAAATACATGAAAATAAAATAAAATAAAATTTAAACAAATAAATTATAGGGATAATAATTAAATAAATTGTATAATAATACTCTTTAAAAATACTGCAAATAATAAAGCTACTATGAATTTACATTTGTGTAATAAAAAAGTTGAATTGGTTCAGTCAGTAAGGTTTTTGGGTGTTGAAATTGATGCATTGCTAAACTGGAAATCCGAAGTGAGTGCCATTGAGGGTTCTATTAGCTCTGCTTGTTATGCTCTTAGAGTTCTACGTGATGTACTTGAGATAGGCCAGCTCATAACAGTGTACTATGCTTTAATTGAATCTAAACTACGTTATAGTATTAGGAATTGGGGAAACAGCTACCATTATAATATTGTCAAAGCTTTCACGGTTCAAAAGAGAGCAATTCGCACAATAGCCCGGATCCCTCCATGGGAGTCATGTAGAGAAGCTTTTATGAAATTTGAGATTCTAACTGTGCCAGCTCTATATGTAATGATGCTACTAGTTGATGTTGTTAAAAACAGATACAAATACGAAACTGATGATGAAATGCATACTAGACTGAATACTAGAAGATTGGATCTTAAGAATACAATATATCCTAAATTAATGGTTGTTAAACATAGTGCAAAGTACCAGGCTGTGAGCATCTTTAATAAGTTGCCGATAAATTTAAAAAACATTGATAATTTGTCAACTTTTAAAAGTAAATTAAAACGGTTTTTATTAGGTAAGGTTTTATATAGTGTCGATGACTTGTAAACTTATACATATATACTTAATGAACTGTGACATTTATCTTAGATGACCTAATTTTGTGATAGCTTGTGATTGTGATATTATTAGTTGACACTCTACAATTTTACAATTTGGATTTTTGTGACTATTGATAATTTTATATTGTTTTGCTGTTATATTTTTATGAAACTTGTTTTATATTTTAGGAAATTGTGACATTTACTTTTAAATTATTTATTTAATTTTATAATAGTTGAGATTTATTTACTGACATATTGTAGTGTTGAACTTATAATTGAAATGTTTCTTAGTTATATTTGTAATTTTTTTTTTTTAATTGTAATTTATATTTATTGTATTTTAATTTGTTGTAATTGAGATTGATTGTATTTTTTAATTAAGATTAGTGTAATTTATTCTTTATGTAATTTAATGTTCGCACACAGTTGTACTGTTCAAGAATAAACGAATGAATAAAAAAAAATATAAATAAAGAAAAATTTTTTTTTTTAATAATATTTATCGTTTATCATAGGTTGATTAACATCACTATCCACTATCGACCTTCTCCTCCTCCCCTACGTATTCGGGTCTCGACAAACATAGCCGCTACAACCATGGCCGCTAACTTACTTATTGTTCTTCAAAGTCTTAAGGACAAATTGAAAGACTAATTCCGTGATACACTCACTTAATAACCCTGAGAGCGCCTCTCAAGTTGACATTATCAAACGGGCTGAGATAGTTTCGAGCAAACTGCAAGCAACACTCCAACGTCTTACTAATGAGATGAACAACTACTTCCGTCTAGCAAAGGACCAATCCACTGTGGAAATTTGCGAGCTTACTACAATTCAACTAGAAGCTGAAGACGCTCTCTGCGAAATCAAAGTAGAGATTTCTTCGAAGAAGTCATCTGTTGCCTCAACCGTCCATTCTAAAGAAGAGAGACCCATGTTAGGGAAATTACCCAAATTGGAATTGCCTCACTTCGATGGAAATGTTCTGCAATGGCATACCTTCTGGGATCGGTACAGCTGCAACATCCACAACAGGAACCTGCCAGACGTAGAGAAGCTGCTTTATTTGAAATCTTCACTCAAGGGAGAAGCGTTGAAGATTGTTGAAGGCTTGGATACCAACAACACCAATTATCCTATAGCCATCCAATCTTTGAAGGAAAGATATGGAAGACCGTCTCTAGTGGTGGATGCCCACTATTCAGCACTGTATAAGATCAAGAAGGCGGAAGATAACACAGCTGACTATCGCCGAGTGCTGGATAGCATAGAAAGACATCTGCGATGCGAGTCCTCGATTCCTTGGGCGAAAATATTAACCAAAACCATTTGCGATTTATGGTGATGGAAAAATTCCCGAAGAATATTATCTATGAGATGCAGTTACGACTAAAAGAAGAAACCATTGAAGAAATTCGGGAACACTTGAAGACCATTATAACAGCACATGAAAATGCAGATCGGTTAACTCAGGACAAGGAACAAGAGAAAGAACAAAATTATACCGTAGAGACACTACATTCCATTAACAAGAACGATGAAACAAGTAACAAAGGGTTCAATCAGAGTGACAACTTCAGGACAACCAATCATAACTTTCGGAGTAACAGACAATTTCAAAACAATAAGTTTCAATGAGAACGCAATAGCTTCAATTACAAGAAGGGCACGATTCACTTCAAAGGACCACAAAGATATCAACACGGTAGAGGAGTTCATAAACGACCATACACTTACAATAATCATCATAGGCGGAACGAAGAATCTGGAGATCCAGAGAAAAAAAGGTCTCGATTCGAGTGCGTGTTCTGCTTGGAGTCACATTATAACGACGAATGCAAAAAATTCAAGACTGCGGAAGAAAGGA
This sequence comes from Carpatolechia fugitivella, assembly GCA_951230895.1. Lineage (NCBI taxonomy): Eukaryota > Metazoa > Arthropoda > Insecta > Lepidoptera > Gelechiidae > Carpatolechia > Carpatolechia fugitivella. The sequence goes on along the minus strand of OX579654.1, from coordinate 13,777,228 downwards.
AAGTCAGATTAGGAAGTCGGTGTTACCAATGTTTTAGTATTCATCATTATGTCAAGTCTTGTTTATTAAAAAGGCGTTGTATCCATTGCCCTGGCATTCATAATCGAGCTTTATGTCCTAAGAAATTTCCAACAGTGAATGAAACAGCTAAGAATCCGGAATCGACCAGTGCTCTACACACCAGCCACGGAAGCGCCACCATCTTGCAGACTGCAATCATTACTATCATAAACGAGGATGCTTCCAAGACAGTACAGTGTCGAGTACTGATGGATTCAGGAAGTCAAAGGACCTATGTCACTAAGGCGGTGGTTAAGAAGTTGAATCTGGACATCGTGGAAAACAACAAACTAACAATATACACCTTCGGAACTACGACACCTCAGGAAGTGGACAGTCCTGTAGTAAAGCTGCGACTACAGACCAGAACCGGAAATCTGTTGGAGATATATGCGAACGTCGTACCTGTGATATCTCAAGGCGTATCGTACCCAGAGCGTGATCTTGCTGAATGGAAGGATAAGTCTCAACTTGCGGACGATGAATCATTGAAGGATAGAGTCGATATATTGATTGGTAACGACCACTACTTCTCCATAATTTCTGGGCCGAAGCTACAACTGAAACCAAATCTGTACTTGGTTGAGTCTGATCTTGGTCTGATTCTCAGCGGGGAATCAGATTCAAGACCTATAGAGGAATTGAGGGTAGTCACTTATTTACAATCTCAGGAAGAGATTGGGTTTAATGAACCTGACTTACCCTTGAATAACGGTCATCTTAAAAGGCTCTGGGATTTGGAAACGATAGGCATTACCGAGTCACCTAAAGGCAGTAGAGAGGATGAAGCTGTGAGGAAATTCAATGAGACGACAGAGTTGCGTGAAGGAAGATATCACGTTGAGTGGCCGTGGATTGAATTTCCTCCAGCGTTAACTTCGAATTTCGGACTGGCTTACGGAAGACTGGTACATCTTGTCAAGCGTCTGAACGAGGAAACGTTGTCTTCTTACGAAGATACCCTGAAGAACCAGCTGGACAAAGGAATCATCGAAGTCGTAGATAACTTGAACCAGAACGAGCCTGACCATCCGGTACATTACCTTCCTCATCATGGCGTTAAGCAACCAGGAAAACCCATACGTATAGTGTATGACGCTTCATCCAAGACGAAGGATAACAACAGCCTTAATCAATGCCTCTATACCAGTCCTATTTTGCTGGAGGATTTAACAGGACTACTCGTCAAGTTTAGATGTCACGCTGTAGGTATGTGCGCCGACGTTGAAAAGGCCTTCCTTCAAATTGCTCTCAAGGAACGAGACCGAGACGTCACAAGATTCCTGTGGCTGAAGGATATTAGGAAACCAGCGACCAATGAAAATCTACTTCATCTAAGATTCTGCAGGGTACCGTTCGGCGTGATCTCTAGCCCTTTCCTGCTAAACGCCACAATAAGACTTCATCTCAAAGAATCTTCGGATGAACGCGTAAAGGAGCTAGCGAACGATATATACGTAGATAACCTCGTTACAGGAACTCAGACGGAGAGTGACGCTCTACGCCTATACAAGGGATCCAAGGAGACATTTGACCAGATTTCTATGAATCTTAGGGAATGGAGCTCAAATTCTGAAAGGGTGATGAAACAGATACCGGATACTTGTAACGAGAAGAACGTAAAGGTATTATATTAAAGGTATTATTAGGCTTGAATTGGTCGCTGAAGGAAGATACGTTGCAACTTAGGCACAGGGGTGATGTCACCAAGGCGAATTCCAAGAGGGACGTCTTGAAGATAGTAGCTTCCGTGTATGACCCATGTGGCTACGCAGTACCGGCGTTGTTGTCAGCCAAGTTGTTTATACAGGAGTTATGGAAGGAGAAAGTAGCGTGGGATACGCCTTTTCAAGAGCAACATGTCAATAAGTGGATGGATATTCAGAAGGATCTGCTTAGAGTCAAGGACATTTCTATACCTAGATGTTACTTCACGAACATGACGGGAAGAGAATGCCAGGTGCATTGTTTCACAGATGCTTCTATCAAAGCATATGCTGCTGCGGTGTATGTCGTGACCGAGGATGAGAAAAGCTTCGTTATAGGGAAATCTAGAGTGGTTCCAATCAAGGACCAAGAGAGCTTGAAAATCCCTCGGCTCGAGTTATTCGGGGTATAAATTGGAAGCAGGCTGGTCAAGTACGTTCTTCGTTTTCTTCAGTTAAACGTGACAAGGCAAGTTCTTTGGACGGATAGTCAGATTGTCATCGACTGGTGTAATTCTAACAAGTTGCTACCACTTTTCGTCGCACGGCGGATCGACGAGATCAAGAAAAATACAGACCTGACCATAAGGTATGTACCATCGGAGTTGAATCCTGCAGACGTGGCTACACGACCAGATCGACTCGAACAAGACGGAGATAAGTGGTTGTCTGCACCAGAATTTTTGCTGCAGGAGGAGAGGTTTTGGCCTATTCGCTGCGGAGCGACCACTTCTCTTTTGTCGCGGGAGGTTCTTCCAGAATCACAGGAAGAAGGTCTGGAAAAGGCTGTAGATCTGGAAGGAAGAAACGTTCATTTTGCTGTACTAGACAGCAAAATGAAAGAGATAAGAAAACTGTAGGCTGAACATTTTTCGGATGAACTTAGTGGTAAAGACGTCGATGGTATATTGCGATGTAAAGGTCGATTTGAAAACGTCGATTGGTCATACGAGAAACGTTATCCTATCCTCATTCCGAGAAATTGTGAGTATACAGAGAACATCATTATGCAGACTCATAAGGATAATTATCACGTGGGAGCGAATCACACTTTGAGCATCATTCGACAGAATTTCTGGATTCCCCAAGGGAAAGGTCAAGTGGTGAAAGTTCTTAAGAAATGCCCAACTTGCGTTAAACACGGAGGAGGTCCGTTTAAACTACCGGATACACCTGCTTTACCACTGGAAAGGATAAATTACTCCGCTCCTTTCACTTTTACTGGTCTTGACTACTTAGGTCCGGTACTGGTCAAGACAGAAACCGGTACGAGCAAACGTTGGATTGCGTTATTCACTTGTCTCGCGGTACGAGCAGTTCACTTGGAAACGGTACAAGATCTCACTGCCGAAGAAGGTCTCCTAGCTTTACGAAGAATGACTGCCACCAGGGGAATGCCAGCACTCATCACGTCGGATAATGCCACCAACTTTAAACTCATGTCAGAGATACTCACGAATTCCTACTGTATTGAAAATAACATCAGATGGCGCTTCATACCTCAACTAGTTCCGTGGTATGGCGGATTCTATGAACGGTTAGTCGGAATCGTCAAGAACTGTTTGAAGAGAACATTACAGAAGCACCTGCTTACTAACTACCAGTTGAGTACGGTGATCAAGGAGATTGAAGCGGTCGTCAACTCGCGTCCTCTCACATGCGTCGATTCAGAGGTGGAGCATATTCTTAGACCTTCAGACTTCTTAGCGATGGGAAGGTGTATTACTATGAGGACAGCAGATAAGGATCTTCCTGTTCAGGGTTCTGCCACGAAAGCTGACTTAGTAGCTGGATGGAGAAAAGGACTAATTGTGCTTGAAGAATTCAAAGACATGTTTTCTAATCGGTACCTGATGAGTCTGAGGGAAAGATATAAACATGCCCCTAAGGAACCAACGATCACGTCAAGTATTGCTCCAAGATTAGGACAGATCGTTCAAATTAAAGGTGACACCAAGAATCAGGAAGACTGGAAAGTTGGTAGGATTGTCTCCTTACCTAAAGGAGTCGACGGTTCGATCCGAATTGCCAAGTGTCGCGACGAGCGCGAAATCTACCACAATTTGTAAGTATATTTGGTGTGGTAACACTGATGATAAGTAGTTTGTCTTTGTCTCTGGCCAGAGCAGTAGATTGACAGTACATGTAGTTCCCGCCATTTTGTAGAATTGTAATGGCGAGTAGAAAACGGTGATCAGTTCAAATTGTGCTGAAGTGAAGTAGTGTAAAGTGTTCTCGTGGAAGTCGAGAGAACCTAAAGATAAGTATTTTGAGTGTGGTATTTCAAAAGCTTGGAGATTCCAATGTATGCATGATTATCCTGCCTTTTATAGTAACCTGGTGGTGGTCTGCCCTTTAATATATGATATATTCTCTGACAAATGTTGGCCCCCCCAAATGATATTATAATGTGTATGTATCTCAGACGAATTAATTGTATTATTATAACTGAAAGAAGTGGCCTCCTAAATGATATTAGAGGAGGTCCGTATACCTCGTGTTCCAGCATATGGCAGGTCAGCATATGACCAAGTCAGCAGATGACTATAATTGTGTGGACGCACTCGTGGGGGAGCCGAGGATCCATTCTACCCGTGCGGGAATACGGGTCGTAGGAGTCGGTAGGGCAGCGCTGTTTCTCCGCAAACAACTGAGTGTGTTATAGGTTACCATCTTCTAAATTATTATTTCTACATATTAAGATTAAGACATTAGATATGAACATCATTTATCAAGCCTTACAGTTGAGTTGAAAGAAACTCCGGGGTTGACACTCAGGGGAGTGAAGTGACTGCATAGTGTCACGATAGAGAGAACCAGACTTTTGGCAGGCCATAGAGCTCGGAACATATATATATATATATGTAAATATATGTACCAACCACCATAATTTTCGGCTGGCGGAGAACTTCCTATTTGACGTATCATCTCCATGTGTGTCTCATAAAACATCTACCTACATCTCTATTAACATTTTAACCGCTCGCCGACAACAGGTATGCGTTTCAACTCTAAAGTCACATTAGGAACTGAGGTACAGACACAGACGTAAAATGGAGAATATTTGATTTTTGACACACTTAAAGAAAGAAAACGTGGAGAAACCAAATACCATGAGATAAAAGATCTAAATACCTACAATTTGGTACCTAATTTGTTGCAGTAGTCATAACTAGGGCTTCCAATACCGGGATCCCGGTATTACCTAATACCGGGATCCCGGACATTTTCCACTTTTTTTCAATACCGGTATTGAAATGTCGAATACCGGATTTCCGGTATTGACGATTTATTTTATTAAGCAAGCTTGCGCGCACTTTTGTTCTGAAGCTGAACAGATACAGAAACGTTCGCGCACGTGGTATTATTTAGTCATTCGCTTAAAAGTGTCCGCTCGACGACACATGCTCTTTCATATTTTGCGTACACCTGAGGAAAAAGAGCACGAAGAAAATAAAGAAGCTGAACACCTCTCTTTCTTTCGTATAGCACCCTCTCTCTCATACGTATGTCACGACGCTTGTCAGTCGTGAAACAGTGATTAGTGGAGATGCACGCACGTTGTGTTTTTGAGTTGTGACTTTGTGCATCTGCTATAAACGAAAGCAACACGACTGTTGACAAAATGTAAGTACCGAATACCAATTATTATTTTATAATATATAATTTCATACTTTCGCGGTCATTGATAAGCCCGTAAAATGTCTCACAAATATTATTATTTTATAGTTCGAAATTCCGAATACGCTGTATAATCATAAGTAACTCATCCCTAATACATAAATAAGCATTGATTGTATTAAAAAATATTAAAATAAAATGCTCTCGTCGCACAAACACATTTTTTTGTCTTATTCTCTGTCCTCAAGGATATTCAATATTTTTATGGTAAGTACTTATACGACAAATTAGGTATTTTCAATTAAATGAATAATCTGTTAAGGTGAACTTTATGTATGTATAAACAGTTTATAAAGCATTTCTTTCATTAACTTTTTTTTTTTGTGTATTGCCAGTGATTATTACGTACTATGTTATAATATTGGTATTAAATTAATATTGAATGTTTATCATGGAGGCTACAAAGTCTATAAATCCAACTTTACTTATCCTGTTGCCAAAGTTGTTAAACCACCAACTGAATAAAGTTGCAATTATTTTTATAAATCTCACCTAGTTTTTGTAATAAGTATTACGCGTTTTTTAATTTAAGATATTTGTATTGTAACTATATGCCAGTGTAGAATGATGTTTCTTTTTGGTTCTTTACAGGTCAACTTCTGACAACACTCAATATAAAGAATTTTTAAAGAAACGACCACAGACTACTGTTTGGGGTACGCGTTTTTTAAATTATATGTACGAGTATATACATACATACTTAGTTAATTAAACTGTATAGTGTGTGTTATGATTATTGTCGAGATGTTTGCTAAACACTATTAATCAAAGACCGATTGCTGTGCTGATAGACAGTTTTATATTATAAAAGAGATGATTGTTAAAGTTTGAAGTTATTTTATTATAATAAAAATAAAAGGTGATTTTGCATGGAAATATAGTTTTTTTTTGTTAAATATTGATGTGATTCCTTTTTAAAAAAAATTTATAAAGATACCAATTTCAATACCGAAATACCGGGATCCCGGTATTAAAGATAAACTTTCCGGTATTAATACCGGTATTGGCAAAATCTGGTATTTAAAAGCCCTAGTCATAACACAAACGGAATATTCGAAACAAAAATTCACGTACAGTTCAATTTGGCTTCTACGTTTTAACCCAATTGTAGATAGTATTTTATAAAAAAAAATAGAATTGTAGACAACTTTTATTGCAATCTTACTATCTTTATGCGTTTCAACTCTAAAGTTGCATGAGAAACGGATATATATATCAAACAACATTTCATGTTCATCTAGATGTTGCATCTAAGTTTTTACCAAATTATAGATTATTTCTTTATTATAGAGAATTTTCACCATTGATAGCCTTTTTGAATACCTTTCTTTTGGTATGCGTTTTATTCATAAAGGTCAATCAGGACACAAGATACAGGTCTTTCGTCTCAGCAGAATTTCTGAGAATATTTAAATTTTAGCATAGTAATAGTTCGCAGACATAAAAAAACCGCATATTATTTGATAGAAGATCTAAATACCTACAATTTGGTACCTAATTTGTAAAAGAAGTCGTATTACAAACGGAGATATAGTCAAAACAATAATTCGCGTACAGTTCAATATGGCTTCTACGTTTTAACCCACTCGTAGATCATATTAAAAAAAACGAACTGAGGATAGCTTTTGTCTCTATCTTACTATCTTTATGCAAATTCAAATCCAAAGTTGCATGAGAAACGGATATATATATCAAAGAACATTTCATGTTCAGCTAGATGTTGCATCTAAGTTTTTACTAACTTAGAGATCATAGATGTTTTTATTTTTTTTATCGTTGTTAGCCTTTTTGAAAACCTTTCTTTTGGTATGCGTTTCATTCATAAAGGTCGATCAGGAAGGGAAATACAGCCGAAACAAAACCCACCATCACCTATACTTTAAGCCGAGCATAAAATTTTAACCTACTTGGAGATCATAAATTTATTTTATTTTTTTATCGTTGTTAGCCTTTTTGAATACCTTTCTTTTGGTATGCGTTTCATTCATAAAGGTCGATATGGAGGGAAGATACAGCTGAAACAAAATTCACCATCACCTATACATCAAGCCGAGCATACAATTTAATTTTTAACCTACTTGGAGTTCATAAATATTTTTTATTTTTTTTATCATCTGTAGCCTTTTTGAATACCTTTCTTTTGGTATGCGTTTCATTCATAAAGGTCGACCAGGAAGGGAAATACAGCCGAAACAAAACCCACCATCATCTATACTTTAAGCCGAGCATAAAATTTAAATTTTAACCTACTTGGAGATCATAAATATTTTTTATTTTTTTATCATCTGTAGCCTTTTTGAGTACCTTTTTTTTGGTATGCGTTTCATTCATAAAGGTCGATCAGGAGGGGAAATACAGCTGAAACAAAATTCACCATCACCTATACATCAAGCCGAGCATACAATTTAATTTTTTACCTACTTGGAGAACATTAATATTTTTTATTTTTTTATCAGAACTATTAAAAGCGATTCGAATCATCACATTGGTTCGAATCACCATACTGATTCGAATAATCGGTTGATTCGAGTTGTGATTCGAGTTAAACCAGGGTGATTCGAATCGATTCGAATCTCTATTTTCGATTCGAGTCCCATCACTAATTGACTGAAAGAAACCTTTTTTTTTTAAAGGGTTTTGCGGTTCTGGCTTCGATGCCTTTTGAACCGATCAGAACCGATAGTGTTGCCATATGTAGGAAGCGTGAAATCTGTATTTTCATTTAAAAAAATCCGTACAAAAACCGAAGGACTATTGTGGTTAAAATTCCATATGAAAATGAAACTAATAAGATGTTTAATTATACATATTTTTATTCATTAATTTTAATGTGTTTGAAAGAAACGACCGCAATGAACGAATCCACTGCGCCGAAATAATCTTCTAGCGCGGTCGCACTTTATCAAAAATTTCCAACAGAAAAAAAACATGTTGAAATTTTCATCCGTCACGGAGAGCGACAGTGACGAAACTTGTTTACTACTAGGACTGGACCAGGACGCTGCTACAAACTTCGCACATGGATACTTGCAAGTCCAGGCCCTCATGGCCCAAACACCTATAGCTATATTATATAGGTATAAAGATCTTTGCATACTATTACCTATATTTTCTTTGCTATTACAAAACCTTTGCTTCTTGAAATATAACAAAAATCTAGTATCACCTCGACTCAGAAACTGATACCAGGGCCATTTGAATAGGCAGCTTATCAGTGATCCTATGTAAAGAGTTCTACTATAATAGAAGTTATTGAAGCCAGCCCTTGTCTTTCTAAGCCGTTTCTTTTTTGCCTGCGATAATGATACTTCAATACTTTACTTTAAATAGTAATCTAAATATCTATGAGGTCGTTTGTCGACTAACCTATGACTAATCCACAATGAAGATCTAAATTACTAAATATTTTTATTTTCTCTACAGATCCGGGCCTTACTGCAGAACCATGGTATCAAAGATCAAATCCACTATGGCGACAAAATGAGGGTGTATCCTCTCTAGTTACTCCAGAAGGCACGGTGAGTTGGTACCAAATTTTTAAGAAATAAGAGTACCAAAGTCGGTTTAAGATCATGTGTAAGTCGCAATTGAATTACTATGGTTAAAATTGAACCCTTGTTTGCTTTATTTTAGAGATGAATTATTAATAGTTACATGATAAGTATAATAATAATAATAAAAATTCTTTATTGATCTAAAAGTGCGTTACATGTGAGCTTGGAACCCTGTAGCCTGTGCTAGTTGGATAACTGTGTTACAGGCTACAGTGACTTCCCCTTATTTAATTAGAACATAATCTGGCACTAGTATAGTTTTACATAAACAGAAAAGTAGTAAGGCAAACAAGTAGCTTAAGATATAACTATTAAGACAGTCTAAGATCATTCTAGTTCCGAGTAATTCTTCAAATATACAATGAGTACATAAAATCCAGGGTGTGTGTGTGTGTGTTTGTGTGTGTGCAGGTGGGGGTTGTGAGTATACATGTAGCGAGGGAGGGAGAGAAGCTAGCCCTACGCAGTAAATACTTGGGATTGGAAGACCCCTGGCCTCACTCCCTCTCTCTCCAGTGTGTGAAGTATGTGTGTGATTGCGAGACCAGGTGGGAGGGGGGACGGAAGCTAGCCCTACGCAGTGATTGCTTGGGATCAGGAAAACCACTAGCTACTCGACCCTTTCTCCATTGGCATGTGTATATACATATATATATATGTATATATACCTACTTGTTTTTAATATGTGTGTGCATTTCGATGGGTGCATGGAACAAAGCCGCAACCGGAGAAATCAAAATGTTCAGGAGAAAATAAAACGTGAAAACTGTCAATATAACTCAATATATGATGCGCATCGTAAAGGTTTCTACATCAACAGAAAGCTAATTTTTTACTCGAAGTGGCAATAAGACGTTCATATTTCTATCTTTTACGGTTATGAAAATAAATAAGAATTTGTAAATTGCCACATTTTGTGCCAATATGTTGTGACCGCAAGCGTACATTACGGCTTTGTTCCAGAGAAATTTAGTAAAAGTATTGAACGTTAATTATTGTTTACAGCATTAAGTACGTCTGGGTCAATTACGTTAACAGAGTGTTGCTGTCTTATTCGGTAAATTAATTTGAGAGACTTTTTAGTGAATACGGTTTACGGTACTTGTAGAAAGCTATATCATAAAATTTTTCTGTTGTATTCTTTTATCTGAACAAAAGAAACATTAAAGACTAAGATAATGCCAGCAAACTTACTGAGAAGTTGAGTATGCTAGAAAAGTATGGATAGAAAGATCTATGAGAAGGATGAAACAAAACCCTGGTTGAACACCGGTCAACTTCTCCAACAATGATCTCTATCACAAACTCTTACACTAAGATTATATTTAAGACAAATCTTTGTTAAAGCAAACAAATATTTATTTAAGTTTATTGAATTCACTTGGATTAAGTTCCACACTAGTAATGGAAATATTTAAGATATTCAACATTTTATGAATCAGTAAGTTAATATTATGGTACCGATATTAACTCACATCTTAAGTAAAATATGTTGTACACATCTCACAACAACATTAAGTTAAGTAGTGTTAAGTTAAGTAGACAGAACGGCTCCTTAAAGATAAGACAGATCCACTTAAGAGAACAACCGACAACCTATCACTCCCTCCTTAAAAATACTGAATGATGAACAAACAGTAACTAAAAATATTCAGATTTCTTCATTATTACTAATCAAAATACCATGACCATGCTACTATACTTCCTTTACATACTTCATTTATTAATTATAATATTTGCGCGCATATTAATTTAGAAAATAAAATTCATTCATACTTAGACCCTTTCATACAATCTCCTTTACCTTTCAGTCATCATATTTTAAAATGTCTTTAATGTGGAAATCCCCTAATGGTTTACCATTTACGTCTGCTAAAGTGTATACTAAAGATGATTTCTTAGCAATTACTATGCATTTTTGAAATTTTGGAGCTAACTTTGAAGTAAACTTCTTTGAAGCATTTGATAAATAAAAAGTACGTTTGTAAACAATCTGTCTTACTTTAAGTTCCACGTGCCTTTTTCTTAAGTTATAGTGTTTTAAGTTATGCTGGTGAGCAACTATTAAGTGTTTCTTCACCTTGTTATAAATTGTATTAGGTTGGGCCAAACGTTTCTTATACGTTTGTGCATCGTCAGTCTGTAGTTGCGAGTGTGATACAGGCACATCACTACCACGATACAATGATCCATCCAAAATAAATTCCCTACCGTGTACCAAAAAATACGGTGAACATTTTGTGGATTCATTAACAGCTGTGTTTAATGCACACTGAATCTTCACAAGATGCTCATCCCACTTTTTATGCTCAGATTTCACATAGCAAGCGATTGCTGTGACTACATTCCTAATCGCCCTTTCAGCTTGGTTTACCTGAGGATGATACCGAGGATTATAATAAATGTTTGGGACATTATATCGTAATAATAGTTGCCTAAACTTCGCACTGATAAACTGAGGTCCATTATCCATATAGATATATTTGCACACACCGTGAACTAGAAACACACACTTTTCGATAAACTTCGCTACAGCAGCACCTGTTGCGCTCCGTATAGGATGCAACAGAACATATTTGCTGAAGTAGTCAGAGCACACAATCAAAGAAGTGTATCTGTTTCCTGACGATGGAAATGGTCCAAGCAAATCCACATAAATTGCCTCAAAAGGTCTTGTTGCTGATTTTGGACTACCCATTATACACATCTCACAACCACATTAAGTTAAGTAATGTTAAGTTAAGTAGACAGAACGGCTCCTTAAAGATAAGACAGATCCACTTAAGAGAACAACCGACAACCTATCACTCCCTCCTTAAAAATACTGAATGATGAACAAACAGTAACTAAAAATATTCAGATTTCTTCATTATTACTAATCAAAATACCATGACCATGCTACTATACTTCCTTTACATACTTCATTTATTAATTATAATATTTGCGCGCATATTAATTTAGAAAATAAAATTCATTCATACTTAGACCCTTTCATACAATCTCCTTTACCTTTCAGTCATCATATTTTAAAATGTCTTTAATGTGGAAATCCCCTAATGGTTTACCATTTACGTCTGCTAAAGTGTATACTAAAGATGATTTCTTAGCAATTACTATGCATTTTTGAAATTTTGGAGCTAACTTTGAAGTAAACTTCTTTGAAGCATTTGATAAATAAAAAGTACGTTTGTAAACAATCTGTCCTACTTTAGTTCCACGTGCCTTTTTCTTAAGTTATAGTGTTTTAAGTTATGCTGGTGAGCAACTATTAAGTGTTTCTTCACCTTGTTATAAATTGTATTAAGTTGGGCCAAACGTTTCTTATACGTTTGTGCATCATCAGTTTGTAGTTGCGAGTGTGATACAGGCACATCACTACCACGATACAATGATCCATCCAAAATAAATTCCATACCGTGTACCAAAAAATACGGTGAACATTTTGTGGATTCATTAACAGCTGTGTTTAATGCACACTGAATCTCCACAAGATGCTCATCCCACTTTTTATGCTCAGATTTCACATAGCAAGCGATTGCTGTGACTACATTCCTAATCGCCCTTTCAGCTTGGTTTACCTGAGGATGATACCGAGGATTATAATAAATGTTTGGGACATTATATCGTAATAATAGTTGCCTAAACTGCGCACTGATAAACTGAGGTCCATTATCCATATAGACATATTTGCACACACCGTGAACACACACTTTTCGATAAACTTTGCTACAGCAGCACCTGTTGCGCTCCGTTTAGGATGCAACAGAACATATTTGCTGAAGTAGTCAGAGCACACAATCAAATAAGTGTATCTATTTCCTGACGATGGAAATGGTCCAAGCAAATCCACAGAAATTGCCTCAAAATGTCTTGTTACTGATTTTGGTCTAATTCAAGTTCAGTTTATGTAAAATTAACAAGTGTATTTTAATTTCTATAGCCAACACATTTAGAACCTATAGCATATATCATCAGTCTCATGTCACTTCGATTGTCTAGTCGGTGAGTAACATTTTTATGTTATAAGTTCAGGTACTTCTTATATTAGCTTCATAATATTATGACTAACGTTCCGTTTGAAAGGTTGTACATTTTCAATTTTGAAGTTTTCAAGTACCTATACGTCATACGGTTTTATGCTGATATTGTATTTATTAAGTAGGTAGGTATACTTAAAAACTATTTAACGTATGAACAAATGCACATGTCTGTGAGAAAAAAATCCTTACTTTGAAAAAGGTAAGTACCTATTGTGTTTCATATTATAATTAAATGGACTGGTAACAACTTATTACGTGGTCGATTTAAAAGATTCATATTGGTATTCGATATAACTGTCTTGTCAACTAAAAACTCTTACCTGGAAAAAAGCCGCATTCGCTGTTACCTGAACAAAATTATGGTAAATATTTTTGCATTCAATATAGTGTTAGTATTCCGGGAGTAAAAGTCACCGTAGCTTGTTTCGAATAAAGTAGTATTTTTTTGTAACTTCATAATAATCATAGGAATGTCACAAAAAAAATTCACTAGGTGCATTAGGGGTCGTAGATGCCGAATATGGCATTACACGAAAACTGCCGCAATAGCTATTGCGACAATGTTCCATGGACCCATCGATTTGTATATATGTATATATACTTACTATAAACCTACGCGTTATTTAAGTTATGTTACGGCCTGGAATAGATTTTCAACCGCATCATAATCAAATTCAGCAAGGTAATTGATAACGTGTTTCTTAAATTTATGATTATTATATTTCATTACGTTATCTCTAATCAGTAATTTATTATAGAGAAGTGGAGCACTGAAGTCATAAAATCTTCTAGCAAACTGGCTTTTACAAGGGTATTGCGGGACTCTAATTATTCTTTTATTACTAACGGGTAAAAGAGGCACAGTTTTGCAGTGGTATCTACGCAAACACTGCAAAATATATAGCTTTCTAATTGAAAGTACCTTGCAAGATTTGTATAAGTCAGATGTAGGGTGTCTATATGGTAGTCGTTTTATACAACATAAGTAATATACGCGTTTTACCTACCATTAAAACGCTTATTAACTACTTACCTCATTTGAAGCCTTAAGTGAGAATAGCATCCCTATTTTCCTATGCTGTGGTGGACATGACATCAGTTTCCCTCGTAAATCCTCTTCCGGTTTGCTGGTTCGCATTCCATTCACCAGGTGGCGACGTTCATGTTTTAACCAACGATCGATTTCAAAATCATTGCACTCGAACCAGGCAGAAATAAAAATAGGCTTCAAATGAGGTAAGTAGTTAATAAGCGTTTTAATGGTAGGTAAAACGCGTATATTAACACACTGTACCGTCATTTGAAGCCTTAGGCGCAGGCCACACATAAATGGCGTCGGGCGAGGACACGGCGCGGGCGGCTTCCTATTCCATTCAAATTCTATACCAAGCGCATAGAAATAAAGCGCAATTTAGAATACATGGAATGTCGTGGCTCGGGCGTTCATATGACGCGCCATTTCGGCGCCCGCGCCTGATCGCCGCCATTTCGTAGCGTGTGCGTGCTTGCGACAGACGTCTGTTAGTGAGGTAAAAAATGCGTGACGACATCGAATTTAACATAGAATTTTGTGAATTGATTAAAAAATATCCGGCGCTTTATGATCATAATCGCTCCGATTATTGCAACAGAAATGTCCAAGAAAAATTGTGGCAGGAAATCGGAAATAAATTAAACGAAACAGGTATGTAAGTCCTTTTCAATTACGTTAACTAAAGCAGAAACCTAGTACCTATAGACTTGCAACGTTTTTGCTAGAAAGAGTTTAAGTATGACATTGTTTTGCAATGGATTTCGGTAGGTATCTAAACGGAAAGGTGCTCAACTCTGAAGCGAGCTAAATTACACCTTAAGTGCGACGACATCTAGTAGACTTTCTTTGAATACCTTTGCAATAGAATAGGTACCTACTAGTATTTATTCTGTGGTTCTGGGCTAAACAAACGACGAAAATTTAACATTGTAAATGTTTTATTGTGATTTTTATTGGAAATAGCTTCAGTAACAAACTTTTACTTATAAGTGTCTTGGGTATATATGTTACGCGTGTTACTTAGAAGTTATTTGCACCAAATTAGGATAAACTAAAAAATAGAGCGAGATGCACTGAACCGGCCATGCATATTGCAAGTCTTTTACTAATTTGTTTCATCTTTAAACTGAGGTACTAGGTTTGTGAACTAAAGTAAAATCTCTATGTGAACGTAGTAAATTGATATAATACAAAAATACCTATAATGTTGCCAACTCCATAGTCTTTTTTAACCGACTTCAAAAAAAAGGAGGTTCTATATTTCACCTGTATGTTTGTATGTATGTATGTTTGTCCGCGATTTTCGCGAAATGGAACCGCCTTCAAAAACTAAAATGCAGCGAATAATTTGTTACTCAACATACGATTTCTCACCCAAACCTATAAATCAAATTAGAAGTCGGTGCCACGTAAAAAAAACAAGAACAATACATAAGCCCATAGGCTTGGCACCGACTTCTAATTTGATTTATAGGTTTGGGTGAGAAATCGTATGTTGAGTAACAAATTATTCGCTGCATTTTAGTTTTTGAAGGCGGTTCTATTTTTATTTTAAAAAAAATACGTGGTTAAATCATCGAATGTTTCCTCCCACCCAGGGCAAGGCGGCAGGGATTGTCAGACTTACATTGCAATGAATAGGTGGCTAATGGAAAAGATGGGTCTATCTGAGAATAAAATTAAGTGAAAGTAGGCACATTAAATTTAGACTTTATTATAATAATTTAATTACAAAATAGTTTTGATACAGATTAAACAGCAAATCTATTTTGATATGGAATAGGGCTCCGATTTTGAAAGTATTCAGTCAGATATTCTCTGATATTGCATGCATATTCTCCATTCCTCTGTAAGGGTGCGTTCATGCTATAACTTAATAAATTATTTTGAAACAGTGGTACTGCAAACTTTCCGTCACATCTACGAATAACATTATGTAATACGCACATTGTATAATAACGTCAACTTTAGACGGATCGCAAGTAATTGGTTTGCTCAAACTCTCAAATTTAGTTCTTATCATTCCAAAGGCACATTCTACAGATTTACGTCCCCTCGAAAGTCTGTTGTTAAATATTCTTCTGGGATTTGTTAGCTGACTCCTAGCATAGGGTTTCATTAAATTTTCTTTGAGGGGAAACGCTTCGTCCCCAACAAAGTAATATGGCACGTTTTGGGTTTCTCCAGGCAATGGAGAAGGCACTGGTAAATTAAGTTCTCCACGTAGCAAAGCTTGTCCAAAATTACTTTCTTGTAAAGCACGCCCGTCACTATTTCGACCGTATTCTCCCACATCTACAGTCAAAAATAATCCGTCGCCATCTACGACTGCCAACAATACAATCGAAAAGTACCCCTTATAATTTATGTAGCTCGATCCTGAATTAGGAGGTGCTCTAATTCTTATATGTTTCCCGTCAAGACTTCCGACGCAATGTGGTAAATTCCACAGTGTGTAGAAACGCTGTGCAGCTTCTATCCACTTTTCGGTTGTGGGCATAGGCATAAATTCGGGCTGTAGACATTCCCACAGAATTTTACAAGTTTCATGTACAAGCTTCTGAACTGTGCTCTTCCCTCTCATGAAATATAACGAAAGTTATTTAAAAGAACATCCATCTGCGAAGTACCTGAAACCAAAAAAGTTTTTTAATTTATTGTGGTATTATTTTTGTAGTATTGTTACCACAGTCCGAATTTGTCTATGATCTGTTTATTTATACTTATTTTTTAAATTTTACTTTACTGAACTAATTAACTGAATAGGTCTGGACTATCAATTTTTATACTAATATTTAGTACAAATTTGTACTAAATATTGACATAAAATTTGATGGTCCATATTTATTAGTACACTACCGTAAAGTTTGAAAAATAAGTCAAGTATAAATAAACAGGTCATAGATATGTCTGTCAGATTTGTATTCACATATACATATATATGTACACATATCTTTTTGAAGTGATTGCTCATGGCTCATTGATTAAATAACATGTATTTATTTATTTTCAGCTAAAGACTGCAAAGACCGTTGGCAGAATATAAGAGGTAGATACGGGAAGTTTAAGAAAGCAAGATCCCTTCCGTCTGGCCAAGAACGAGAAGAAAAAGAAGAAGCCAAGACAGTTAAAGATTATTATCTTGCTCCTTATTTACAATTCTTAGATGATTTTATTAAATCGCGGAAACCAAAAAGTAACCTTAAACGTAGTGTTGAGAAAAATCAGGACCTTGAGGATTCGGATTACGAACCTCAAACTGCCTTCTCGCCTTCTGAAGGCGAAAAGCGATCGTCATCAGAAATAGACTCTGAAGGTTTTCCCATCCCATCACCATCACCAACAGATTCAATTACGAGAAGAACACCGACTTTAATAGATATAAATAAAACCGCCTATCAATATTTCACACAAAAGAAAAATCAAGAAAAGACTACCAGCTTACTGGACCCTGATTTTTCATTCTTACAAAGTGTTCTTCCAGACATGAAGTTAATGAGTCCTGATCAAAAAAGAAAA
The DNA here is from genome assembly GCA_951230895.1 of Carpatolechia fugitivella. Classification (NCBI taxonomy): domain Eukaryota; kingdom Metazoa; phylum Arthropoda; class Insecta; order Lepidoptera; family Gelechiidae; genus Carpatolechia; species Carpatolechia fugitivella. The sequence continues at coordinate 13,759,635 of OX579654.1, read as the reverse complement.
TTTAAAATCGGTGTTTTAAATTTAGCTGGAGGAATCCTTAAAGAAAACTTACCGGTTGATAGTAACGTTCAGCCAAGCATCACATCATTTACGTTTACGCAAGCAGCTAATCAGAATCAAGGTAGGGTGGCACCTCTCGCCTCAGGATATCAAAACACAAGTACTAGCACACAGCATGCAGAAATTCAGCACCAAAATCAGACGCAATATGCCTATGCCTATGCATCGGGACTTGAAAACCCGGGTACCGGAACACAGCATCAGGCCCTAGACGCATCACCTGCAGCGGAATATCAGAACCCTGCCGGAACTAATCAATCTTTACCGGCATATTCCCCGATCAGCCCTGCTTCCGCAAGTTCAAGAATTCCATTTAATGACAGAACAGCAGAATTATTTCAAGATGACCACTACTGATAATTAATGTAAAGTTGATTTTACCTACTTATAATGATTAATGGTAATAAATCAATAAAAAATATTAATATGTTTTATTTGTTTTGCTTAGAGAAATAAAGCTATCTATATACATAGTTTTGTTATAGTGTATATAATTCCCTGTGCTTCTATGCGGGATACATGTTATTACTTATCTTGAATAGGTCAATAAAAAGTTCCTCAAAGGGTTTACTTTGAGTTTGAGTAAGTTCAATCAAAGGTTTAAGCGGATTTCGATCGTATTTCATTTTTTTACAAGCTTCGCATGAATTGACTACAGCGGTTACTGTCTCTTTCATGTTTGGCCAGTAGTAACTTCTTTTTAATTTATTGAACGTTTCTGTAATTCCTCTGTGACATGTTTTTCCTTCATGATGTTTGAAAATTATATCCTTTTGTTCGTCTTCGTCATCTAGTACTGTTACACGTTTTGTACATTTTATAATTTGGATTTTATCTTTATCAAAAAGATTTGAAATTACTTCATTAAATAAAGTTTTAATATCTTCTGTTTGATAGAAAATAAAATATTTTCGATCCGTGTTAATATTTTCTTTTAAAAATTTCTTAATTAATATAGAATCTAAGGGAATGAATATTTCAATAATTTTTCTTTTATTCTTTGAAATATCTTTTATTTTGATTTCGTTACGAAACCATTTGTTAACAATAATCTGGTTTGATTTGGTGTCAATTGCTTCGTGCAATATAAGATTTTAATTATTTTCATCTTCTAACTCATCTGGATTTATTGTTTCTGATTCAGATGCTGTCATAGTTGTTTCAGATATTAAATCATAACTGTCATTCTCTTGGTCGTCAAACTCAGTATTTTGTATGGGTGTTCTTGACGTTGAAGGTAAGTCATTCGTGTCTAAGGTATTCAGTGCGATGCGCGAAAGCGCATCAGCGTTAGTGTTTTGTGTCCCTTTTTTATAAACTACATCAAAATTATATTCTTGTAGTCTAAGACGCCATCTTGTAAGTTTACTGTTTGGTTCCTTTAAGGAATAGAGCCATGATAAGGGTCGGTGATCAGTAAATACTGTGAACTTTCTTCCATACAGGTAAGGTCTAAAATAACGTACTGCCCATAATACGGCTAATAACTCTTTTTCGGTGGTACTATATTTTTGTTCAGTTTCATTTAAAGTACGGCTAGCATAGGCGATTGGTTTATCGCTTCCTATGGTTCCTTGAGATAAAACTGCTCCTAATGCAAAATTTGAAGCATCCGTTGTTAATACAAAAGATTTGTCAAAATCTGGATATTGTAATAATGGAGCATTAGTTAATAAACTTTTACATGTCTCAAAAGCTTTAATGAAATTATCATTTATTACAAACTTCCGGTCTTTCTTTAATAATTCAGTCATGGGTTTCGTAATTTTTGCGAAATCCTTTATGAATCTCCGATAATATCCTATTAGTCCTAGAAATGATTTAATTTCCTTTACTGATGATGGAATTGGATATTTTAGAACTGCTTTTACTTTATCTGCATTTGGTTTAAGACCGTCTTTTGTTATAGTATGACCTAAATAAAGTACTTCTCTCCTAATGAATTCTGATTTATCTAACTGTACTTTTAAGTTAGCCTTTCTTAATGTTCCAAAGATTTTGTTAAGTTTTTGAACATGTTCCGAAAGAGTTGAGGAAAATATAATGACGTCATCTAAATAGACGAGACAATGAATTCCCTGCAAACCTCTAAGAATGTTATCCATTGCTCTCTGAAAAGTAGCTGGAGCTGTTTTCAATCCAAACGGCATTCTTAAAAATTCATAATGACCATTCTGAGTGCTAAAAGCTGTTTTCTGTTGGTCCCTTTCTTCGACCTCGATCTGATGATAGCCAGAGGCTAGATCTAATGTCGTGAAATAACAACTGTTGCCTAATTTGTCAAAAATATCAGTAATGTTTGGAAGTGGATATTTATCATCTAATGTGTTTTCATTTAATTTTCTGTAATCAATTACCATCCTAAATTTTTGTTCTCCGCTGGCGTCCATTTTCTTTGGTACTAGATGTACTGGGGCGCTCCAAGGTGAATGACTTGGTTTAATTATATTATCCATTAATAATTTACTGACTTGATTTTTTATTTCTTTATTTTGAGATGGGGGTTGTCGATATGGTTTAATATAAATCGGATCATCATTTTTTGTTCTTATTTTATGCTTTACTTCATTAGTGAAAGTCAATGGAATGCCTTCACAATAAAATATATCCTTGTATTGATGACATAGTTCAATAATGGCTTGTCTTTCTTCGTCATTCATGTGGTCAGTTCGTAGTTTATTTAAATTGGCCGTTAACATTTGTTCATGTTGGCTTGTTAAATAATTAACGTGACATTGGTTATTACAAAATTGCTTTGCGACAAAAGGTTCTGTTATTTTTATATCTATTTGTAAATCCGTTAAATTCTGAATTACTATATTCGCGAAACCATTGTTACATGTTACTAATGCACTGGGCATACGAACACCTTCATTGAATTGAACATAATCTAATAAAGCGTCACCATGGTTTAAAGTTGTCGGTACTAAAACTTGTTTTTCCGTTCTCGGTTCCAAGGTTATTTGAATAATCGGTTGATTTATCGTTCCTTCCGAGAAGTTTATCGGTATTTCTACATTTGAGGTGACTAATGCCTGTTTATTCATATCTATGACGGCATTAAGTTGTTTGAGTAAATCAATTCCAATAAGACCGTCATAAATGTCACTTACATTGTATATGTGAAATTTAAATTTTTGAGATGATTTTAAATTGAATATTTTAAATATTGGAATATATATGACTTCCGTATGTTTGCTTATTCCATGAGTGCTAATTATGTCAAATGGCTCGTATTCTATTTTATTACTAAAATATTCTTTAGCCTTTTGACTGCTAATAAAACATCGTGTACTGCCTGTATCAATTAAAAATTTAGCTTTTATTTCTGGAATGTTCACGTAAGGTAATAAATAAGAATTTTCATTCACTTCTTCTGTTTGGGTATAGAGGCAGATACCTGAAAATTTTGAGAAGTACTAGGTTCTGATGTACTCTGGGATGTGCTGGGTTCATTATGGTAATTCACGTTTCGAGCAGTTGTTGCTTCATTTTGAGCAGTTAGAAAGTTTTGTCTCGGCCTAAATCCATTGATTACGGCCTCTCGAGATAAGGGTCCATCAAGATCAGGATTCCATGGTCTTGGTGGGGCTCTAAACACTGGTCTAGACGTGTTTGGATACTGTGCCTGAGAATAGTACAGCTGATGAGATGGTTGTCTATTTGTAAATTGGTAGCGATTGTAAGAGCGAGGCGCAGTTTGCGCGTTAAAATAATTTCTTGGAGAATAATTCCTCGAAAAATTATTTCTTGGAAATGATGAATGGAAGGGTTTAGGGTTTCCATTTATATTCCTTTGAAACGAAAAGTTTCTCGTTTGATTCATTCGCGAACTTTCGTTTCTTTGAGGTAGCGGTTGTATAGATTTTTTAGTCTTATTATCCTGTCGCATTCTATATTGGTCATTAAAATTGGTTTATTCATTAACTATTTCTAATGCCCTTTCAAGTGTTTTTGGTTTATTATTATTAATCTATATTAATATTATTCTCACAATGCGCAGTAAATCCTGCGGGAGGTTATACAAAAACACGTTTAATGACGTATTATTATAAATTGTCATTTTTGTGAGAGCGGTCTCACGGTCATTACTAGCAAATTTAGAAAAAAGAGTACTTCGAACGGACTGAATTCTGTTACAAAAGTCTAAATAGGTTTCATTCGGTTTTATGGTAATTCCTTCTAATTCAAAGATTAAACATTCTTCGGATCTCTGATCCCCGAAGTGTTGAACAAAGATATTTCTATTTTTTTAAAATCTTGGGGGACATATTCATTTTCACTTACCAGAACTGCAGCTTTACCTGTCAATTTACTGGTTATTAGATACATGATATGTGTATAGCTTGCATTGTTAGTACTATAAGTTTCTAGTAAAAATCTACAGTTTTTCAAAAAGAGATTTAAAAGTTTAGAATTTCCATCATACTTCGGAATTAAGTCTGAAGGAATCTTTTCATTATTTTCAACAACAGGTTCTTGAGGTCTAGCCCTTGATACAAGCACGGGAGTAGGCGGAGGAGAAGGAGCAGAAGAAGAAGCCGAACTACTTGGTTCTGGCAGTGGGTTATCACGCATATACGCACGTACGTACTCTGGTGGTATATGGTGTTCATAATGTTCACCGGGAGAATAAGATGGAGGTGGCCCTTCATGATGTTGTGGCATGTCATTTGTACTGGACGGTCCATCCATATCGTTCAGCAACTCTATCAGCTAAAGCATCTGATGCTTCCTCTAATTCGTGCCTAGCTGCGTCATATGCATGTTGAGCTGTAGAAGAAACCTGCTCAGATATGTGAGCTAAAGCATCCCCTGTTACTTGCGATAAGATATTCATTATTAATAATCTATGCGATCTATTTGAACACCTAATAAATTATGAGTTAGTGAAAATATTATTTTTATGTAATATAATTCGTAATGCACCGTTTGCCTTATTTTAGGCCAACAAATAAGAAATTTAGGATAAACCCTGATTTTAATATTGATATTTAAAATAATGTATCCGTTATTAAGCGTATAATAGTATGTCCCCTTTAACATATATTCTATTAACCAATATATTCGCTATGCAATAGCATGCGTATTATATAAGCGTACAGTTCTTGTACTGCTTTAACAATATAATTTAGTTGATTAAGTATTGCGCGCAACAGAAGTCTGGTATTAATACGTTCAGCACTTCCTTGGGAAGTTTGTGGATTTGCTGATTGCAAATTTAAGCCACCACTTCCTTGGTTACTACCACTATTATTATCATTCATTGATTGCAATCATATATAAATTATTCTTTTATATGTATTGGCCACGCAATTGCCTTACTCGTTTGTAGGCAACCACAAAATTAGTTAATTTATCTTCACAAAGCATACATAAACACACAATTATTCACACAATAAAAATGCACAAAATAATATCAATCGCTATGAGCACACATGTCTATCATAGGAAAATTTGGTAAGGAAGGAAAACGGTAATCTTCGCCGAATATGGATCCTCCCGATCCTACTGAACCACGTCTGGGTCTCTAAAACAATCTGTACGTCTGGCAACGGCAAGTCTAAAGAAGTTCGTAGAATCGTGTTCGCTTGGTCTTTCTTAGAAAAGAAAATCAACTCCTCTGGTTCTGGACTTCCGAATGATGCAAGTAAAGATGCTCACTTACTTGGTACCTCAGTCAGTGTCAAACCTGAGATAGTTGTTGCTTGATCCTACCGGCTGCGCCAGTTTTGTTATGTGTATATAATTCCCTGTGCTTCTATGCGGGATAGAGAATTATATGGTGAACTCGCCAGGAGCGCTGCTGCAACTGATGCTTTAGGACTCGAAGCCTTCTTGCATAGTCTTCTCGTAGAATTTGGGCACTGAGTTTAATTTTATAAAATGAAAACTCTTCAATACTTGATAAACTTATTTATTCTTAAGATCAAATTACAAGACGACTTTCAGAGACGGACGGTTACAGTAGAATGGTGGTGGTGAGACGCAGCTCCCCTTTTATATTATTTTATTATCGGAGTTTTGCAAATGAGGCGGAACTAAGTTAACACGATCTATTTTGAGTCACGTTCGCCTTCCTTTGTCTAACATTCCTGGTTTTACGACTTTGCGAATTTTATAGCTTTTTAAGATGTTAAGGTATGCGAAATACACATTAATAAGGGATTAACATAGTAAAATATCAAAAATAGCGAAGTACGTATTTCTTTATCTCATAACTTACAATTTTTATGATGGAAAACTTTGAAAGGATCTCGATATTAACATTTACTGTCACATTTATCAAATACTTTATTGAGGGATTTAATAGTATCCTCATAGCTTACATAACTACATACCACTAAATGCCGCATGTTTATTAGCATGCCTCAAATGCTCACGCATGCTCAGGGGGGTGATTATGTTACTCAATCGAATTGATCGACAAGGCTATTTTGGTCAGCTCCAATTAACTGTGCACGTATGTGACTTATCGGATTAATATATACTTGCCTCTATATTATATTCGACGAGTTACATAATCGCACGATTGATTAGAACTGTCCAAAATAGCCTTGTCGATCAATTCGATTGAGTTACATAATAACCCCCCAGTTTTAGGTATGCTCACGAATGAGCATGCTCAAAGCAAACAACCCTATACATATTATGTCATTTAGTGCCATAATATTGGCAATTATAGTATTACTTTAATCTTGAAACGTTTTTTCAATCATATTCACACTCACACTCCAACTTACATTTACACTTAAACCCACCTCACACTCAAACTCACATTCAAGCTCACACTTAATCTACTTCACACCCAATCTCACACCTAAACTCACACTCCAACACACATTCATAATTATAACATTCATAAAAAAATATTTCTCTACTAAAAATCATAATAATTAAATGAAATTGTCTTACCTTAACGTAATAAGAAGTCTCTCTTCTGGACAAATAGGCACCCTCCAATTTGTGCACTTTTTCTGAAGTCTGGTTCTAGTTCTATTCAATATAAATTGAAAACATTTCGGAGACGATTGCCACACAGGATGCACCCAAAATCGTCTAAGCATCTGTATATTAATTAATTGTACCAGAGCAAGAGCGTCTTCGTCTTCTGAGGATGACATGTCGACACTTTAATGCCAGACAACAGACTGCCTTAAGCTTGCGTCTGCGCCACGACATTAATGCGCCGTGTCCGAGCCATATCTGCGCCATGTCCGCGCCGTGTCCTCGCCAGACGCCATTTATGTGTGGCCTGCGCCTTAAGTGAGAAGTGTTTGATATCGCCTGGTTGAATGGAAAATTTGTGTATGTGAAGCTCCGTGATGTGAAAACGTTTGTGCCAATGTGACAATAATGAAATACTATTATGAACTAAATATTTTAGCTAAGTAGGTTGGATTAATAAACTTAATTATGTAATTTCAGTGCGTACCAGAGTATAGGAAAATATTTGTTTACATACTAGAAATAAAATAATTTCAATAACAATCATGTTTTTATTTGCAAACCAGCATCACCCAGCATCCTAGTTACAATTTAACTTAGGGTATTATCAACTCGTATCGTTGGTCAATAACTATTATTTATTTAATTACCTTTATAATTATTTCACACAAGTAAATATGTAAACTAAAATTCAGCTAGTCAATCAGACATACAAATAAAAGTGAACTGTAATTTTAATTCATATCAACAAAGAGAATCAAATAAATAAAAATAAATTCTCATTGAAAGGAGAATAAACTTGATTAAATAATGGTTAAGTAGGTATATTTAAAGTGTTGCATGATACGACCAATACCTATTAATGCTTATAAATATACATTAATTCGTTATTGGCGAGAACAACGCCGACACCACATTAGTTTGGACAGGGGTTGGTCGTATCTCGCGACAATAATGATTTATAAAAACATTCTGAGACCTTAAAAATAACCAAGTAAAATTACAAAAAGCTCTTTCAAACGTCATTAATTTGACGGATTCAGTTAATGAGCGATTTATCAGATATGCTCAGCTTGCTCAGTTTTTCATAGTTTTAGGTGAAAAAGTGCAAGATCTAGCTAGTGAACTATTTAGACTTGAAAATATTTTAGCTTTCAGTCGTACTAAGTCCATGCACCATTCTGTGCTTTCAGTTAAACAGTTGCAAAATCTTTTAAATTCTTTAAAACAATATTATCAGCCTGGGGAGATAGTAAATTTAGATACTAGAAATTATTATGAAATTATTCGGTTAGGCACTTACTTCGCAGACAAAAGAATAGTTATTGTTCTCCCATTATTTATATGAACTCATTTGACCTATACAAGCTTAATCCTATTCCTAATAAAAATAACGAAATAATCCTACCTCCTTATCCTTTTATGGCATCCAACACCCAGGAATATGTATACATAGAAGCAGAATGCCCAAGAGTCAATGAGAAGTATTTATGCGAACAGAAGATCGGACATCAGATCAGAACGCAACCTGACTGCATACATAGATTGATATATTTACAAGAGATAGATACGACATGTAAAGCCACGCCAGTTACTCTTTCAAAAGAAGCCCTAACTGAATTGGATAGCCAAACTTATATTATGTCTTTCCCAAGACCAACTAAGGTTCAACTCCTATGCAGTCAAGAGAAACACCAACTACTCCAAGGAACCTTCCTTGCTCGCATTCCTACGTGTCGCCCAGTGTTCCTTTTTCTGATCGTTTTCCCATTTCTGTACCATGGAAACTAAACCGCTAGCAGAGTGCGTAGCCCTCCCTACGGGCTTTTATCATTGTCCGCGTAGAGGCCAGGATTTCCATATCCCAATGTTGGGAATTAATGGTGTAGTCCATTACGACGCGGAGTGTTGGATACGGGCCATGGATTACCAACCGGTCGAGCCTTTGTTGGGCGGTCTGCTGCCCGAACACGGCTTCGTGGTGGACCACGGATATGGACTGCGGCGTGTCTTCACGAAACCCCTGGGGCTGGTCCACATTCACCGCTGCTTCCTGTGACTCCAAGCCCTGGACATGGTGGAAGACATTGCGGATGCTGCGCCGGCGGGGTAGATCCCTCCTCTTTTTTTTCTTCTTTTTTTATTTTATTTCATCTCCTTTTTCTTTTTCTTTTAATAAATTTTTCCTTTTACATTTCATTTTCTTTTTTAACCCCCGACGCAAAAGAGGGGTGTTATAAGTTTGACGTGTCTGTTTGTCTGTGTGTCTGTCTGTCTGTCTGTGGCATCATAGCGCCCGAACCACTGAACCGATTTCAGTTTAGTTTTTTTTGGATGAAAGGAGACTTAATCGAGAGTGTTCTTAGCTATGTTTTATAAAAATCGATTGAGCCGTTTAAGAGTTATGAGAGAGTTGTGTATCTGTGTATCTGTCTGTGGTATCGTAGCTCCTAAGCGGATGAACCGATTTTCGTTTAGTTTTTTTTGTAACATAGATAATTTTACCCCGAGTGTTCTTAGCCATGTTTCATGAAAATATCTTCAGCCGTTTGAAGATCATCAGCTCTTTTCTAGTTGATGAGGGGATCTGACGAACTTCCTTATCTCCGATCGATTCGAAATTTGGTACCTTGTTACTTCAATCATATTGAAAGTATATGGTAAGGTAACCATGACCTGATCAGCCGTTTGAAGATCATCAGCTCTATAATAGTTGATGATGTTGGATTGTAAGTGTATAGCCCGCTTTATAAAGCATAGATTACTTTACTTTTTAAATCGACTATTGTCAACTGGCAACATTGTCTTTTTGCTCCATGAGCTCGCTGGTCCCTTTTTCTCGTTTCCCTGAACTTTATGAGGAATATTTGTAAATCGTTTAGCATCATACTATTTGCTGTATTTTTACCCAAAGATATTATCCGGAATAAACGAACAAATCGTGTTGGCATATGAAGTGATTTTATTTCGTGAGAAGCAAACCAATCATCCACCCACGGCTATACCTGACCACGAGGAGCTGACCTGGCTCGCTACAGGTATTAACAGATGAGGGGATCTGACTACTTTCCATATGTCATTTCGATTCAAAATTTGGTACCGTGTTACTTCAATGATATTGAAAGTACCTATATGAAAAGGTAACCATGACCTGATCAGCCGTTTGAAGATCATCAGCTCTTTAATATTTGATGAGGGGATATCTGACTACCTTTCATATGTTCTATCGATTCGAAATTTGGTACCATGTTACTTCAATGATATTGAAAGTATATGGAAAGGTAACCATGACCTGATCAGCCGTTTGAAGATCATCAGCTCTTTAATATTTGATGAGGGGATATCTGACTACCTTTCATATGTTCTATCGATTCGAAATTTGGTACCATGTTACTTCAATGATATTGAAAGTATATGGAAAGGTAACCATGACCTGATCAGCCGTTAGAAGATCATCAGCTCTTTAATAGTTGATGAGAGGATTTGACTACCTTCCATATGCGATTGATTTGTCATCGAATTATATAAATATCTTTTTCGGGAGTTCTCCTTCTTCCAACTGATCTCTGCGAAGTGCGTTCCACTCAATTTTTAGATATAACTGTACTCATATATCATAATTTATTTGTTATATAGTTTAAAAACTATGAAATAAAAATAAATTAAAAATTTATAAACCCCCGAAGCAAAAAAAGCAAAAATTTAAAAAGTGAAAAATAATACTTATTGTTGAGCCATCAAATTCGATAAAGTAAAACCTATATATTTTAATTTTATTATAGAAATTGATGGATGGCACGATTTGGTTTGCTCTTTGAAATGACGCTATAATGTCAGGTCGGGGTACCGCTTAAGCTTAAGTAAGTCAGACGCATATATAAGTTATTTGAATTTTGTTTGACATGTTTTTATTATTTCCACAGGTCCGTATAGAAACCAGTCAAAATCGCAAAAAAAAAATGAAAGATGATAGAAAAATTAAAGTATATCCTGAAAAAACTAAGAACGAGTGAGTATTTACATCTCTTTATTCTTTGTAACTATCCTATTATTCTGTTAATGTTCTTAACATAATCATTAACATGATCTCTAAATATGTACACATTGTGTATGAATATAATTTAAAATGTTCTGTTCTTTCTAATAAATGGTCTTCTTTTGATTTTCAGAAGCAGTCACAAAGGAATGATTGTGTCGGCTAACATCGATTTAAAGAATCGCAGCAGGCAAATGATGGAGGAGGAGCACAAGTTAAAAATGCAATTTCACGAACAACAACTTGTGCGCCAGCAGCTTCGTAATAAAATGGAAATAGAAATATTACAACTAGAAAAAGATGAAAAGGAATTAAAAATAAAATTATTAAAAAAATGGTTGGAAATGTAAATTATGCAAGCTGCGCTTTGATATTAGTAGCCCAATATGATATAATTGTATACAAAATGATAATGAAATAACGCAAAACCTTTCGGTTGGTAATTCAGACCATGAAACTGAACAACTTTTGTTCTACAACTTTTCTAAACGACGCGCAATGTTTTGTTTACACAACCTACGCACCAATACCACGGCGCCCCGCCCCGCGCGCTTTTCCTCTCCTTATTGGCGCGCGTAAATCACAATTAGTGTTTGTCACCTGTTATGACAAGTTCTTAAAGCTCGACAAAATGAGTTCTGTGAAGCGAAAGTGTTTTATAATTTAAGAAAAAAGTGCAATATTACACCGATTAGAAGCCGGTGAATCAAATGCAACCCTTGCAAAGGAGTTTGGCGTATCTCTTTCTACGATATCCACAATAAAGAAGAATAAAGATAAGATTGAGCCGCTGTTTAGTGCCAATGTTTTGAAATGCAAACGTGTAAGGACTTCTACTCATGACCAGCTGGATAAGGCGACTCCGGTACGGTATAGCGATTGACAAAACTGCGACGTTCGCTATAGCGACAAATCAGTAATGCGACATTTCATACACACTTTTAAAAATACTGAATTTATCAAACAGCAATACAAAACATTTATTTTTACATTAAATATGCCTAATTTATTGCTAGTCTAACAAAATTATGATCGTAAATTCTTTTTCATTATGAGGGTACTTCATTAAAATGGTATTATTTTTTTATTCTACGCTAATACAAATCAAATGGAATTGACTACACTACTGTGATAACGTATTCTTTGTCGTAATGAACGAGTGTGAATTTGTAAAATCCCGAAAAGGGAAAGACCAATTAGTGTCAGAGGGTTATATTTATTCTTTTAATCGATGTCGAGACGATGTATCATACTGGTGTTGCGTCAAAAAATCATCCTTGAAATGTGGTGCTACTGCGACAGGGAAGATGGTCGGCGATCGAAAATTCCTGGAAAGTAAAAATAGTGTCCAGCATTGCCACGAACCTGATGCAAACTCGATACGAGAGAGGAAGATGAGGTATGAATTAAAAAAGAAAGCATCTGATAGCTTCGATCAACCCGTACAAATAATCCAAAAGTGCATTCAAGAAGTACCTCAAACATCAGCGCCCTTTATGCCTAGTAAGGATGCCTTAAGATCTGTTATCCACAGGGAACGTCAAAAAGGTGAGCCGAAATTGCCAAAAACATTAAAAGAACTACAAATTCCAGAAAAATATGCGAATGTAGGCAATGAACAGTTCTTGATCGGGCATTATTACGATGAAGACGTCACTGTTGTAGTTTTCGGAACAAAACAAAATTTGCGGCTGTTGCATAAGTCGAAATTCTGGACAGTGGATGGCACTTTCAGATGCTGTCCTGAGCTTTTTTGCCAATTGTTTTCCGTGCATGGTTGTGTCGGCTCGGATGACAGTGGTAAAACTTTTCCTCTTGTATATGGCTTACTCTCTGGTAAGTCGGAAAAGTGCTACTTTATATTTTTTGAGATTCTTAAGCGACACGCAAAAAAGGAATTGCGAATTGATTTGAATCCTCCAGTGATCATGTCAGATTTTGAGTTGCCGATCATAAATGCTTGCCAACGAGTTTTCCCTGACAGCAAGCATAAGTGCTGTTTTTTTTTCATTTAACACAAAGCATTTGGAGACGCGTTCAAAAAGAAGGTTTGGCAGAAAAATACATTAATGACAGCAATTTCTCTCACAAAATACGGCATCTGGCAGCATTGTCGTACTTGGAGCCCAGTGAAGTTGAAGTTGGTTTTCAGTATGTCAGCAATAAAGTTCTACCTAAAGATGCCAAAAAACTAGCTGACTGGTTCGCCAAATACTACGTATGTGGCAAATACAAAAGTCAACGTAATAATCGATCCGGTGGAGCAAAACTAACGTTTAAAAAAGTGCTACCCAGGTACCCCCCAAAGATTTGGACCATTTCAGAATGCCATGACTTAAACATACCTACGACACAAAATAACGTTGAAAGCTGGCATAATCGTTGGAATGGCCTCCTTAGTAGACGTAAGCTGAATATATTCAAAACACTGCACGAAATTTTAAAAGAGCAAAAGCACACGGAATATGAAATAGAAAGAATGGCTGGCCAATGCAACAAAAGAAAACAATCATCGCTCGAAAACAGTAAGATACAGAGATTACTAAAAAAGAAAAGGAAAATGAATTTGGAAGAATTTTTAGAGTCTGCTGCATATGTTATGTATATAAAACGTTAGAAAATGTAGCTATATTGTCCCAATAAAATGGCGTATTAGCATTGTTTTTTTTTACACAAATAATTTCAGTTGAGAAGTTTATATTTTTGTTATTAGTTTTCTTTGAATTTTATAAAGCTAACTGATTGCACGCACACTAGCGCCACTTCAATAAAAATCATACCTAGAAGTAAATATCTGGTCTTAGAAATAAAATTATCAGTCCAATAAAAAAAAACGGCAAAACGGTTCATCCAAAAAGTACAAAAATCATAATTATTAAATATTGAATTTATCAGTTTTATATTATACAATTTTTATCAAATAATTTACGAACCGTTGTTGTAAGTGTCCTTTTGTCTTAAACTTTCTTTGGTGAAATGGCGCCAGTGTTTAAAATCAATTTTTAGACGGGCACCTATTGCAGTTTTTTGAACAGTAGCGAAATTTATGTAATTTTAGAAGTTTGTTTATATATTTTTTCTATGAAATGTTGTCGTTGTGAAAATGATTTTTATATTTTTGTACAAAATTACGTTTAAATTACAAAATCTCAAACGGATGGGGGGGACAAAGGGGTGGTCATGGAAGAAGAGTGCGTGTAAGTAGGCGTGAGAGAGGGGATGACTGGGTAATCGGGCAGTCTCTTCAGGAACGTTATGTTTCTGATGAGGATTAGCCCGATGATTTGAGAGAGAGTATAAGGCGTGTGTTGATAGCTGCTGCAGCTAGGAATAGAATAAAGAATGTTGTGGTGAGGGATGTAGTGATCGAGGATGATGATGTTTTTTTCGATGCGGAAGAAGAGTGTATTTGGCGAGAAATGGAAGGTTGGAGTGGCAATAAAGAAAACTTTGAACCGCCGCGACCGACTGGGCCTACTTCTAGTATCACCAATGCCTACGAAGCATTGAGTGCTATATGGGACAATGACATCATGTCCCATATAGTCACTGAGACTAACAGGTATGCCCAGTCGATCAGGAGTGCCCGATTCCAGGGCCAGTGGTTTGAGACCAATGTCCACGAATTGTGGACATTATTAAAATGCCGAGCATCAAATCATGCTTTTCTAAATTGCCACTTCTGAGAACGGATGTGTTCCGGTCCCTAATGACGGAAACTCGCTATTGGAACCTAAACAGGGCTTTCCACCTTGCTGAAGGTTCCAATAGGGATGATTTGATGCATCCAGTGGGCCCTGTGATCAACCACCTTAATGGTAAGTTCAAAGAACTCTACCAAATGGACCAAGAGATTTGCATTGACGAATCTCTAACATTATGGAAGGGCCCAGCACGAATGCGTCAATATATAAAAACGAAAGCCGCACGGTGGGGTATAAAATCTTTTCAACTCTGTGAAAGTGCCACAGGATACCTGTGGTTTTTTTTCGATTACTGTGGGGGAGGATCGGGAACCCTTGGGTTGCCCGCAAGTGTGTCCACTGTATTGAAACTGATTCGACCCGTCCTTAATTTGGGCCATGTCCTATTTATGGACAATTGGTTCAACTCCCCTGTGCTGGCGCGGTATCTCAAACGGCAGAAAACTGATTGTGTCGGAACACTCCGACCAAACAGAAAAAGTGTGCCATTGGAGATCCAGAGATGCCCACTAGCAGAAGGGCAGTATATTGCCCCGATGCAGTGACAAAGTCATGGTAGTGGCATTACAAGACCGCAAACGCGTTACTTGTTTACCATGATCTTTAGCAAGTGCAAAAAGATGCAAGGCCGGGTCATCTTGCTCAATATAAGCTACGATTGGTGGAGGACTACAATCGTGGTATGGGTGGTGTCGACTTGATGGACCAAATGTTGGAGCCATATCTGGTTGAAAGGAAGCAATGTCTCAAGTGGACCAAGAAGCTATTCAAAAGACTGCTCAACGTTTCCATTCAGAACGCCCGAATTTTGGTGGAGAAATCCACCAACTCTAAACAGCAGTCTCTTATTTTTAGGCTGGCGTTGGTGCAGGAGATCATCAGCAGGCATTTACCAAACGTTCCTCGGCGCCCTTACACGGCAATGCATTCCCAATTACCCGACTTCATTCAGCGCATTCCTATCACCGCAGAAATGCAGGCGTCTGTGAGGCACGCTTCGAACCGAGGTCGGCGCAATTGCGTATTGTGCACCTCAATAGGCAACACAAAGAAGACTGTTTACGAATGTCCTAAATGCAAAGTGCCTCTCTGTTTAGATACCTGCTTTAAGGAGTTCCATACTCAACCATAACTTTGCCTGTTGATGATTATGAATAGCCTAACTAACAAATTTATGTTGTATAACTGTCAAGTGAACGTTTAGCAAATCCAGGTTATTTTATATAATTAGTCGTAAAAACGTAAATATAAACATTTAAAAAACGCGAAAAGGGCCCAAATAACAAGTCAAACGGGTCGCTTAGAAGTTAAATAGCAGTCAGCCAATAACCTTTTAACGTTGTATAGAAGTTAAATAAAAGTGTATCTACTGACATTTCGGTCTGATAACAGGTGATGGCACCAATAATGGACTTGGCATCAGTTATGGACACTTTCATATTTTTTAGCGAATAATAAGAGTGATAATGTTTTTGTATTAGTATTGGCAACACTCGAATCATCAAGAAGTGACATTTGTCTGTCATAATTACAACTGTCACCTGTCTCTGCCATTTTGTTTCAAAATGGCGAGGTGAGAGAAATCTCTCGCGCAATTTTCGGTGAATTTGTGGAGTTTTCATGAGTGAATTGCGAAGAAGGTAAGTTAATATTTTGCTCGATAGATTATTGATTCTGAAAATAACATAAACTTGCAGTGATCGTGCCCTTATCTTGTAAAATTTAACACATGTCTGTAAAGGATTGAATGTGATGCAATGTTGTTTTCAAGTTTTAGAGGGGATGTCCATTACTGGATCGGCTTGAGTAAAAAAATCCTGTCATGGACACGTGTCGATTCTTATTATATTTAGTATATTCAAAGTTTTATACATACATTGACTTTTTGATTTCTCCTGATATTATTAATATTTAAAAACTTTAAAAGGAATGACTCCTTCTAGTTATAAACATATGTCCATTACTGGGTGTTCATAACTGGGTTCCGGTTGGATTACCGTGCCCCCTTAGCGAAACTCTGATCTGAATCTTTGATTGTTCAGATACGATGGCGCCTACGAAGAATTATACGCCTGAGCAGATGGCCAGAGCTGTAGCAGCTGTGCACGGAGGCGCATCTGTAAGATCAGCGGCGAGGAGTTTTGGTGTACCGAGGATTACGCTTTATAATAAAATAAGTGGGAAAAGCCCATTAGTTTGTAGCATGGGACCTGACACAATTTTATCAAAAAATGAAGAACTTTCGAACGAAGTGGGTGGTCGCCATGGGCGAAAGGAAACTACCGGTCTATAAGGATCAACTCCTAGATAGCGTTCAGGGCATTATTACTGCGGATAAAATACCTACACCGTTCACTGGGAATCGACCAGGCAAAAAATGGTATTCTGCGTTCCTGACAAGGCACCCCATCTTCGCGCAGCGGGTGGCTGAAAATATGAGCGCAGCAAGAGTCGCCGTCAGTGAAGAACAAATCAAAGGCTGGTTTACAGAAAAAAAAGATTATTTAATTCAAAATAACTTGTCTGAAATGCTCGACGACCCAACCAGAATATTCAATACGGACGAGAGTGCCTTCTTTCTGTCCCCGAAACCAGGAAAAGTCCTCGTCAAAAGAGGCACCAGAAACGTTTACTTGGCAAACGGAGATGAGAAGGAAAATTTGACCGTTCTAGTGACTGCGAATGCCGCCGGCAGACTAGCGCCGCCGATGATAGTTTATTCCTATAATCGCATTCCGGCCAACATTGCTAAAAACGTATCGGAAACATGGGCTATTGGGAAGTCTGAATCAGGCTGGATGTGCGGTGAAACATTTTTCGAGTATGTAGCTAACGTGTTCAATCCATGGCTGATCGAAGCAGGCATTCAAAAACCAGTTCTCCTGTTTGTTGATGGTCACAAATCTCACCTCACTCTTCATTTGTCAAATTTTTGCTCCGAAAACGGGATACAAATTATCGCCCTTTACCCAAATTCCACACACATCCTGCAGCCTATATCGCAGTGTTTAGACCACTTAAGCTCTTTTACAAGAAGGCTGTAGTAGATTGGAAGATGCAAAACAACGGCGATAAACTAAAAAAGGAAAACTTCGCGCCGGTGTTAAAAAAGGCCTTGGAGAGTATAACAGTCGATTGCATAAAAAATGGATTTCGAGGTGGTGGGCTCTATCCGTTCGGACCTGAGTATATTGATTACTCTAAACTGAGGTCCCAGAATGAGCCAAAACAAAGCACTGTCCAAGAACAGCAACAATTTCTAAACTACCTAGAAAGTCAGATAATAAAGACCTTTGGCCAAGACAAACTTGTTATGTATAATAAACTTTATTTTGAGGGCAGAAATGTTCTTGAAAATATGGCGCTTGAGGGGGATATGAATCTTTATATAATATGGGCACCTATGGGCCCTCGATAACAGTGCGGGCTCAATCGCTTTAAGATCCCAAGAAATTTCAACTTTCAACGATGCTGGACCATCCACCTCTCGGCTCGCATCGTCTGCATCCACAGTGACTTCAGCCGATGCAAGGCAATCCCAGTGTCCACCAGAGCCCTCTGAATTCACCGTGCCTGCTGTTGATGTTGGCCCATCTACCTCTCGACCCGAATTCTCTGCATCCACAATGTCTTCAGCTGATACAAGACAATCCCAATGTTGATCAGACCCCACTGGAACCACTGTTCCTGCTGATGATTTTGGCCCAACCAACTCTTGGCCCGAATCCCCTGCCATCCACAATGTCTTCAGCCGATACAAGACAATCCCAGTGTCGACCAGAGCTCACTGGATCCACCGTACCTTGTGATGATGTTGGCCCATTCACCTTTCGGCCCGAATCCCTTGCATCCACAATGTCATCAGCCGATACAGAACAATCCCAGTGTCAACTAGAGCCCACTGGATCCACCGTACCTGCTGATGATGCTGATCCATCCACTTCGCAACCCAAATCTTTTTCGCCTACTACGTTTAATTCTCACTTGGAATCCTCAGTGCTCACAGTAGCCTTTAATGATGCAAAACCATCTAGCTTTCGACCAGAACCCAATACATTCACAGTTCGGTGAGCTCTTCTCCACAGATTCCGCCATTGTGTTAGTGAACTCACCCAAAAAAATGTAATGACGGATCTAAGTGATGTAACATCCTATGGAAATAAATTATTTTGACTTTGACTTTGACTTTAGTAGCTTCTGGTGATGTAAACCCATTCAATTCTCGTCAGGAACCAGCAATGCCCGAAGCAGCTTTTTTCAATACCAGCCCTCCCAGCTCTCGACCTCAGCCTCGAGTAGAACCTACGGTAGCTTTAAATATTTCGATTCCTACTTACACCACTCCAGAAAAAACAGGAACGGATTCAACCACTCATAAAAATAATGATGTAATTAACACAGTACAGGAATCCCCATTTACTATTAATACGTTACCATCCAATTTATACCCTAACAGAAGCGGATGCACACCTCAAAAAAATTCACTTAGTAATGCCCTAGGTACCAACGTACCCTCACCATTTAAAAAGTACCTTTTTGGCCGGAAGAGACAACTAAAAAGAAAAATATCAGGAAGAAAGATAAAGTACCATCTGCTGTGACCAGCTCAGCAAAAATATCACCAAAAGAAAAATGAAGAAAAAGTAAGAAAATTAAAAGAAAAGGAACAAAGATCTAAGGAAAGACTCGAAAAGAAATTGCAAAAAATAAAGATACGGAAAAGGACAAAAAAAAGAAATCTAATATAAAGAAAAAAGTACAGGACAGTTCATCTTCTGATGACACAGATCCTGCGCATGTTTCCTATATACAGAATAATGCTATAAGACCGGTGAGTTAATATTTTATAATTTTTATGACCTAATGTATCTATATCATCAAAAAATCAATTATTATAACGTCGGACAGTCATTATAGTGTTAGTTCGGTACAAGATCGACGTCACGGTCGGCATGTGTTGAGATTTCATGTATCAATAAGTCTATTTAGAACCTAGCTAATGGTAGATCCACGCTCGGATACAAAACGCGGCGCCCGCGTCATATACAGTACATGATGTACTTATACAGAGAGCTATTTGAAAAAACAGTTAAATACACATCTTGACGCCACGTAATAGAGTCGCAAGACCGTCGTAAGTTGTCGGTTCGCTTTCGCTTATGAACAGCGTACGCAAGTGTGATAGGGATAGTTGCGTGTTTGGCGCGTGGTTGTAAATAAACAAAATATAAATAAAGACGTATTGTTAATGTAACGGTTACGTTACACTTGCGTTAACATTTACATCTAGTTTATAGTAAAATAATAAAACTAACTATAAAATACTTTTTACAAAATATAATCTAAATACTAAATAGGAAAATAATATATAAAAACTAATCTAATAAACAAAATCTAAATCCTACTAAAATTAAGAAACATCTAATACTGAAGTGTTTCTGCGTTATTTATTTCGTCAGGCACTTTAGATTCGAGTTCACTTTGTTACGTCATTACTCGGCTCTGAGCCGGCACTCGATCAATGACTCGTCCATTTTCGATTCGGTGGCGTTATAGGAAACACAGAAATTGATTGATTTTTGCTAATATCCTAAGATCTTGTTCATTGAATTTAATTGACTAATTTCTACAAAAATAATAAGTGTGCAAGCTGATTATTATCTAAAAAGATATTAAAAAGGTGTTTTTCCCCGAGTTGGGTGAGTGTTGCAAGATAATATTTTTATGCTTCGCTAATGTAAATCATTTTTATTTCTAGGCAATTTCTATAGCTAATACTGTGTTAAGTGGGTGATAGACGGGCGAGCAAGTACGCGTACTTATGGCTCGACGACCTTTTTCGCTCGTGTGTCACCGTAAGTACGCGTACTTTAAAACCGCCGAGTAAGTTCGTCGGCGATCCAACCGGTTTGAAATCTTACTCGTAGCTCGTCTTGGCTCGTACGTGTGGCAGCACTGCGAGCCGCGAGCCGCCATTTTGTTTCGCCAGTCCGTGGACGCGCACGCTTGTTTAAATTGCAATTTTTGTTAATTTTGATTCAGAAATTTCTCAAAATGTGTGATTTTCGAACTTATTCGCATGAACTGCTAACCGAATTTATAGAAGCTTTCCGAAATAACCCTTGTCTTTGGAAAATTAGAAGCAACGACTACAAAGACAAAAATATGAAGCTTCAAGCATACAATAATTTATTAGAAATTATACGGAAGGTAGAAAGAGATGCTACGATTGAGAACGTCAAGAAAAAAATTAATTCATTAAGGGCTGGGTTCCGAAAAGAACATAAAAAAGTGCAAGATAGCAAGAAGACAGGTTCAGGAACTGACCAGGTATACGTGCCAAAATTATGGTATTACAGTCAGCTTGAATTTCTCAAAGATCAAGGCCAAGGTAAGTTTAATTATTTATTAAAGAATTTCTCTATACACTATTATATTATACGTGCGTATTCTTTGTTATGCCTGTGCCTAAATTAGGTAGGTACCTAAAATAGAGTACCTATTATAGCACTTTGTTTCATTACAATAATGACATTGTGATGTTGAACATTCAAACCAAAAGTAAATTTAGAGGGTTTTTATTTAATTACAGGTGAACAATCAACTGACAATATAGACGACAGCGAACAGGAGACAGCTAATGATAATGAAAATACATTTGATGCTGAACATAGTGAAAATGATACCCAGGTAAAAATACTATTATTATATCATTCTTTGTTGCCATGACACTGCACCACTAGTATTAAAGTAGGTTTCATACTTTTCTCTGATAATTTTTGCATTTTGAGTGGGGTTACGACTATGTGTTTGTTGTAGTGACTGTAATTCTCCATTTTGTGGTCTCAGCCCCAATTCAATAGTTCCATTTTCGTGATTTTCACTATCAAAGTGCTGATGTGGACTGTAAGCTTGTCTTACTTTTTTCCTTAAAAAATTGTGCAATACACAACATGCCAAAACTATTTTGTTAATATTGTGCACACTGGTATTTATAGGCGATCGAAAAATGTGGAATCTTGCCGCCAGAATTCCAAAAACATTTTCTATGATTCTTCTAGCCCTGCATACTCTATAATTGTATATCCTCTTACTTGAGCTAGCCTGTGATTGCCTTTGTGGGTACGGTTTCATAAAATCTGTCCTCAAAGCAAAAGCCTCATCGCCAATAAATACATAAGGCAATTCTTCTGAATGTCCGCTTGGTTTTCTGGGGCTAGGAAGATTTAAGCGCTTGGAATTCAATCTTTGAAAGAATGTAGTTTTTTGTAATACACCTCCATCAGAAATACGTTCATTTGTTCCAATATCTACATAAATAAATTCATAATTTGCATTTGCAATTCCCATAAGTACAATACTGTGATACCCTTTATAATTAAAAAAATGTGAGCCAGCTCCGGCAGGAGGGACTATGGCTACATGTTTCCCATCGACGGCTCCTAAACAATTTGGAAATTGCCATGTACGCTCAAACTCTTCAGCAATTGCTAGCCATTCTTCTTCTGAACTCGGGAACTGTAACAAAAAACCCATAATTCAGTATAAATGATATCATTTTTATTTACAGAGTACCATTTGCAACGTGTCATCACCTGCGACACCTGCAACATCTGTTGCTTCATCTGCACGTCGTAAGCGACACGGCAATGCCGCCATTGAAGACACAATATCGTTAATAGGTAAAAGATTACAAAACCCAGATGATGAATATGATGCTATAGGAAAAAATGTCGCAATTAAACTCCGCAACATGACTGCTATTCAACAAGGCATAGCTGAAAAGCTCATCAATTAAGTTATTTTTTTGGGACGGTTTGAAAAATTAACATTCAATACAAGTATACATAATCCAGTTCCAGTCCAGGTACCCCAAAGACCATTGATACACATGCCAGCTGTTCCAGTCCAGCTGCAAGAAACACAAGCATATAACTTGACACAAGACTCGCAAACTATTAGTATCCCGGACACCCTGGTTGAATATTTAAACTTTAATAATAATAACTAAAAATAAATAAAATAGTACGTTACATTTGTATATGTTCAAGAGTAAATTTATTTGTTAAGCATTAATGTTAATGTGCCATTGCAAAATAAAGTCTGATTATTTGTACTGAGTTATTTTATTTATAAAGTATGTAATGTAATAAATGATACATACCTTCAAATATGTTTTCAGTGCAGAGTAGATTGCGTCACATGTCTCAGGAATTATGTACCCCAATGACTGTCTTGATATCGCTGACGAATACATTACATCTTTATATGTTCCACCAGTTATCAAAAATCGTAATGTTGCACTTAAACGTTCATGCGGTGAAATAGCTTCTCTCATGCAAGTATCCTGTTTAGCTATAATTGGTGTGACTAAACACAAAAGTTCTTCATACACAGGCTCAGGCATTCTGAAATAATTCTGGAAATCTTCCTTCTCTTCACGTAACTCTCTTACTAAATTCACATGTGATAAACGCTCTCTTTTTGTAAGCCAGTTCTTAACCCACACTTTTCGCCTTCGTCTATTGTTTTTAGTTTTTGAAATGTAATACGATATAATTCCTAAATAACACAAAAGCTTCTTCAGTGGACGACATCGCGATACGGTATGAGTAAGTTGGCGTGTGTATCGCCGACGTCGAGCCAAGTAAGTTCGCGATCTTTAAAACCGCAGACTTTAAGTTCGTACGTCTATCACCCCCTTTAGAATTAAGTTTTATCATGCTTTTAGTGTGCTATGTGAAACCTAATAAGAAACCTTTCGAGAATCTTGATTCCTTTGTTCTGTTGGTTGCATATTGCCCTACCTACATATTAAAAGAATAAACTATTTCTCTTTGTTCTTTTCTAATGAATAATCTGCTTACATTTTTCATAATTAGTGGTATTAAACCATTTACTATTGTTAAAATTAAGATTCCCTTCATGTTTTATTCCAAATCTTGTAAATTAATTATTTTCTTAAATAATTTTGCTACCACCTAAATTGTAGTTTATCACTTATAAAATTAAGTTAATTTTGCATGAAGTTTCAACAACATTGATCATCATACTATGCTTTAGGTATCCACACTGCTAATTAGTCCATCCGCTACACTTTTTCGGAATGTCACAGTCAGTAACATGAAAGCGGACCTTTTCTAAAATGTCCAATTCCGGAAATTACAGGGACCTTCCGGGACAAGAATTTTATGGACGCTACGCGCTACTGCTACTCCCTACACTACCTCATCATCGGAATCATCATCATCACCTACTTCATCATCAACTTTGCTTGGCCGGACCGGACTTGCAGGGAAGTGGTGTACCTAAAGACTTTAAGTGGACTCGGTTTAGTTAGGATAAACAAGCGTTTACCCATACCCTGGGATCTACTACTTGCTTAAAATAAAAATTGTAATATTCTAGTACCTTCTTTTATTTTAAACACGCCCTAAACGTGTCAGTGGCGCCCACCTACTACTTTTTTATTTTAACTATCCGAGTTCGCTTTATTGTTCTGGGTATTTTATGGTTATCTTTGGTGTTGGGTCTTCTGCAAAATCTAATAGTGCTTTTAGTGGTTAGTTTCCTTGTAGTGGGATTACTATCATTAGTTTTAAGCTCAATCATAATACAACTATTGATGATTTGGTACTTTTTCTTCTGGTACATATTTCAATTATAATATTTTAATTCTGTACTTGCACTAATTGTTGGTTTTTAAAATATATAAAAATTCTTCTGTAAATTATTTTGCTTAATATAAACTTGCAACGCTTACTACACCGCTGAATCGAAATGTCTTATCCTATCAAGTTTTTATCGCTACAAAAAGCTGAACTCGAATACGAAGTTGCTGTTAGGGGAGGTACTACTGCTAATGAATCTGTCCAAGATCTTCGGAGACAAATTGTCAAATTAGCTGCGATTTCACCTTCTGAGGACATTTTAGAATCTCATTTGGAACCAAATGACGACTTAAAACAGGTCAAAGAAACTCAAAATAAAATAAAATAAAATTTAGAAAACCTAAAAATAAAATTTGATAAAAATGTCTATTCTCGAACCGAAACTATGATTCATCACGTTTACTTCCGCATTTTAAGAATCAATCAAGTGGGTCTATTCACCACCACAAAAACTTTGTACAGTGAGTGTACTACTACATTCAAATTAAATCAAGACGAACTAAAAAGTCTAAAAAAACTTAATCCAGAATCGTCATCATCCACCTCTGACGTTGATCCCTTGTCTGATGTTATTTCAGTGACTTGTGAAAAGAAAATGGTCTCCGAGATTACTAATAAACTAAAATTTTCTGGTAAAACCTGCGTAAGGTCATTCATTCAACGAGCTGAGGAACTTGTACTTTCTAGAAACATTCCTAAAGAAAAGCTACTAAGTTATGCTTTTGAAATTTTTACCGACGATGCACTGCATTGGTTTCGCTGTATCAAGGACAAGGTTGAGACTTGGGATGAACTTGTTGCACTTCTGAAACAGGACTTTAGCCAAAGTGATTATGACTACCGCCTTTTGTCTGAAATCCGCATGCGCA
The DNA here is from genome assembly GCA_951230895.1 of Carpatolechia fugitivella. NCBI lineage: Eukaryota > Metazoa > Arthropoda > Insecta > Lepidoptera > Gelechiidae > Carpatolechia > Carpatolechia fugitivella. Next base: position 13,734,347 of record OX579654.1, on the reverse strand, counting down.
CACAGGGTAAGCAGGAAAACATAACGATATACTTGGCTATTATGCACGGTTTGTTCATGCGCTTATCTAAACCACTTTCTGAAGAGGACAGGCTCGAAATTTTATTACATAATATCCGACCCTGTTATGCCAGTACCTTAGCTGCATCTCCTGTCATTTCTAATGTCGATCATCTAAAAGATCTGTGTCGTAGCTACGAAAACATTCAAACACGTATGACACAATTTCATGAACCCCCAAAAGTTAATTCAGAGACATTGGCTAAGGAATTTGCATATGATAGACCAACAACGAGTAATAGTCATTTTAATAAAAATTCTTACAATACTAACACTAAATTTGATTACAATAAAACAAAATACTACAAAACAAATAATCAATATAATTCCAATAACTATTCTAAAACTAACTACGAACAATCAAAAAATATAAATGTCAATGCTCTGAACTCTCCGCATAACACAACTTCAAGAAAGTTATACTGTCCTAGGTGCCGAAACGACTCCCATTCACTTAGACAATGTCAGCAACCTCATTTCCTTATATGTTTTAAATGTGGAAAGGAAGGTGTTCGTTACCCGGATTGCTCAGTTTGTCATCCTAATACTAATACAAAAAACTAAATTTAGTGAATTGTAGTGACAGTAAAGCTAACAAAAATCACAAAACTAAAGAATGGTTAGATTGGTTAGAATTTATTACAAACTTTTTCACTTGCTATTCTGTCTCTGCAATTCACAGCAAAAGGGTCGACAACTCTCGTCCATATGTTAACGTTAACCTACACGGAAAGTCACTTCTAGGATTGTTGGACTCTGGTGCTGTATATACAATTCTTGGTAATAACTCACACCAGTATTTTTTAGATAAAGGTTGTGTACTACAAAAATGCACTAATGGTGCGGACCATTTGAAGCTGCCGGTGGTCAAAAATTAAAGTGCTTTAGTGAATTGTAGTGACAGTAAAGCTAACAAAAATCACAAAACTAAAGAATGGTTAGATTGGTTAGAATTTATTACAAACTTTTTCACTTGCTATTCTGTCTCTGCAATTCACAGCAAAAGGGTCGACAACTCTCGTCCATATGTTAACGTTAACCTACACGGAAAGTCACTTCTAGGATTGTTGGACTCTGGTGCTGTATATACAATTCTTGGTAATAACTCACACCAGTATTTTTTAGATAAAGGTTGTGTACTACAAAAATGCACTAATGGTGCGGACCATTTGAAGCTGCCGGTGGTCAAAAATTAAAGTGCATTGGTGTAATAAAAATTCCAGTAGACTTTCAAAATCAGACTCATATAATGAGCATTTTTGTCGTACCAGAAATTAAGGATACCTTAATTCTAGGCATGGATTTCTGGAATACATTTGACCTTTTCCCTAAAAACCTTAAATCAGTTGTTATGCGAACAGAAACCGATGCTAATCTTGCAAATCTATCTATTGATTCCAACGCAACTTTGTGTGATTATGATCACTTATCAGAAGATCAGAAAACTACTGCTGATCACATAATTACGCAATTTCGCGATATCTCGTATGAGGAACGTGGCTTAGGTAGAACTAATCTGATTTCCCATTCCATTGACACTGGGGATGCTGCCCCCATTCGTCAACGGTACTACCGGATGTCCTTGGAGAAACAGCAAATCTTAGTACAACAGCTTGACGAAATGATTAAAGAGGATGTAGTGGAACCGTGTGAGAGCCCGTGGTCCTCTCCTGTGTTACTTACACCAAAGAAAAACGGTGAACTAAGATTCTGTTTGGACAGCCGTAAGCTAAACGCTGTCACTAGAAAGGATGCTTATAGCTTACCCTATATCTCGGAGATTCTAGATAACCTTCGAGATGCGAAATACTTAACAAGTTTAGACTTGTCAAAGAGCTTTTGGCAAATTTTGATTAGGGAGGAAGACCGGTGTAAGACTGCCTTCTATATACCGTCTCGTGGCACTTTTCAGTTTAAATGTATGCCTTTCGGCTTAACTAACGCACCAGCGACTCAACAGCGCTTGGTCGATAACTTGTTCTACAGTGCTGAATTCGAGCACAAGGTTTTTGTTTTTATAGACGACATAATTGTTATTTCTCCGACCTTTGAACAACATATTTCTCTTCTAGTACGAGTCATGGAGAAACTCAAAACTGCTAACCTAAGCATTAACTTTAAAAAGAGTCAGTTTTTCAGGAGACAACTTAAATATTTAGGGTACGTAGTTGACTCTAATGGTCTACACGCTGATTCAGAAAAGGTAGAGGCTATAGTAAACTACCCTACTCCTAAAAACCGCAAGGAAGTACGTCGTTTTCTAGGTACTGCATCCTGGTATCGCCGGTATATACCAAACTTTAGTACTTTGGTTTCTCCCTTGAACAAATTGACTTCACAAGGTAAGAACGCTCCACCTTTTGCTTGGTCTGCTCAAGCTGACGTGGCTTTTAAAGCTCTTAAAGATTGTCTGGTTTCTACTCCTGTCTTATCCTGTCCAGATTACTCAAAACCATTCCAAGTGCATACTGATGCTAGTGACGTAGGAATTGGTGCAGTATTAACCCAAACCTTGGACGGTTCTGAACGTGTTATAGCCTACATGAGTAAATCCTTGTCTAAACAGGAACAAAACTACAGCGCTACTGAGCGTGAGGCTTTAGCGGTACTAACGGCTGTCGAACACTGGCGATGCTACCTTGAAAATGGTCATAAAACTGTTGTCTACACTGACCATTCAGCTTTAAAATGGTTTCTTAACTTGAGTAATCCTACAGGACGTTTAGCTCGCTGGGGTGTAAGACTTTCTAGTTTTAACATCGAAATTAGACATCGTCGTGGCTCGGAAAACGTGGTTCCTGATAGTCTTTCTCGTATACCGGTATCATGTTTAAATTCACCGAGGACATCAAACCCAAGTATATTAAAAACTAACGATTCTTGGTTTTTAAACATTTTTAACGGTTGTCAAAATTCACCTACATCATTTTTGGACTATAACATTATCAACAATAAATTATATCGCTTAAAGAAAAGTCTTAATCAATTAACTAAAGAGTTTGAGTGGAAGGAGGTTATTCCCCACGAAGACCGTCTTAAAATTTTGGAACAAAACCATTCTGATCCTACTGCAGGGCATTTTGGCGTATTTAAAACTTTTAAACGAATTTCTTTAAAATATTTCTGGCCAGATATGCATCGCGACGTCACTAAGTTTGTTGCTAACTGTGAGGTATGCAAGTCGTACAAACATCCTAATCACTCTACGCTAGGTACTATGGGTCGCCCTAAGGATTGTTGCCGACCATTCCAAATGATCAGCATGGATCTAGTAGGACCATTACCACCCTCTAGAAAACAAAATACCTTCCTCTTCGTGGTGACTTGCTGTTTTACAAAATATTGCCTTTTGTTTCCTATAAAACGAGCATCTGCGGAAATCATAACACACATTATAGAGGAGCAAGTATTTCACGTTCATGGTATTCCTAGTACAGTCCTTATGGACAATGGAAAACAATTTGTCAGTTGTACGCTAAAGCAGTTATTTCTAAAATATAAGGTACCTAACGTACAGTTTACGCCCAAGTACACTCCACAAGTAAACACTGTGGAGCGTTACAACAAAACTATAATGACGGCTGTTTCTTCGTTCATAGCGGATGAGGATCACCGAACTTGGGATTCTAATATTTCAAAAATACAATTTGCTATCAACTCGTCTACTAACGAGGTAACTGGTTATACCCCGTCATTCCTAGTGTATGGCCGGGAATTGGTTAATTGTGGGTCTCACTACTTGGACGCTGATGCGATTCATGATTTTATTTTCACTCCTAGGGATGAGTACGTAGATAATCTCGGTTGTCTTCGGAAAATATTCGAGAGAGTTCAATCATGTCTCATTAGGTCTCACGAACGTAATAGCTGCAACTATAATCTACGTAGAAAAGAGGCGGATTTTAACGTAGGTGATTATGTTTGGAAGCGAACTTTTTATCAAAGTGACAAAGAAAATAAATTTGCAAAAAAGTTGGCTCCCAAATTTGTCAAATGCCGAATCATTGGAAAAAAATCACCACTTGTTTACATTCTTGAAGATATGCAAGGCAAAAACATAGGTGATTGGCATATCAAAGATTTTAAATTAACAAATTATAAAACTTAATTAACTACTTAACTATAAACATATATACAATCTATCACTACATACTAATCGTCTCATATTTTAATAATATAAATCAAGTTCTAAGCATTATAGGTTTTCTATTTATGTATATATTTAAATAAAATATCTAACGTTATATTATAACTACAGTTGATGCTGCCCTCTGTAGTTGCTCAGTAAATGTTCCCTACAGGATATATTACGACAGTATAATGTTAAGTAAATTCACAGTAGATGCTTCTTGCTATAACAAAAATATGAGACTTATTATTGTTACCCATCTTTAGTTTTCTGAGAGTATTTTGTATGCTATTAAACAAATACTCTGTAAGTTAGGAAGCTGAAGCACATAATTTCTAAGTGACGAGGCAAATTTTAAATGTAGAATAGCACAAAAGGTTGTTTGAGCGTACGCAAGTAGAATTGATGGATGGATGAATGAATGTATAACAGATAACTATTGTGTAGTTTTAGTGATAGAGGATTTTACATAGGAAAAATCCTACCTAAACAAGGGGGGTATGTAACGGTTACGTTACACTTGCGTTAACATTTACATCTAGTTTATAGTAAAATAATAAAACTAACTATAAAATACTTTTTACAAAATATAATCTAAATACTAAATAGGAAAATAATATATAAAAACTAATCTAATAAACAAAATCTAAATCCTACTAAAATTAAGAAACATCTAATACTGAAGTGTTTCTGCGTTATTTATTTCGTCAGGCACTTTAGATTCGAGTTCACTTTGTTACGTCATTACTCGGCTCTGAGCCGGCACTCGATCAATGACTCGTCCATTTTCGATTCGGTGGCGTTATAGGAAACACAGAAATTGATTGATTTTTGCTAATATCCTAAGATCTTGTTCATTGAATTTAATTGACTAATTTCTACAAAAATAATAAGTGTGCAAGCTGATTATTATCTAAAAAGATATTAAAAAGGTGTTTTTCCCCGAGTCGGGTGAGTGTTGCAAGATAATATTTTTATGCTTCGCTAATGTAAATCATTTTTATTTCTAGGCAATTTCTATAGCTAATACTGTGTTAGAATTAAGTTTTATCATGCTTTTAGTGTGCTATGTGAAACCTAATAAGAAACCTTTCGAGAATCTTGATTCCTTTGTTCTGTTGGTTGCATATTGCCCTACCTACATATTAAAAGAATAAACTATTTCTCTTTGTTCTTTTCTAATGAATAATCTGCTTACATTTTTCATAATTAGTGGTATTAAACCATTTACTATTGTTAAAATTAAGATTCCCTTTATGTTTTATTCCAAATCTTGTAAATTAATTATTTTCTTAAATAATTTTGCTACCACCTAAATTGTAGTTTATCACTTATAAAATTAAGTTAATTTTGCATGAAGTTTCAACAACATTGATCATCATACTATGCTTTAGGTATCCACACTGCTAATTAGTCCATCCGCTACACTTTTTCGGAATGTCGCAGTCAGTAACATGAAAGCGGACCTTTTCTAAAATGTCCAATTCCGGAAATTACAGGGACCTTCCGGGACAAGAATTTTATGGACGCTACGCGCTACTGCTACTCCCTACACTACCTCATCATCGGAATCATCATCATCACCTACTTCATCATCAACTTTGCTTGGCCGGACCGGACTTGCAGGGAAGTGGTGTACCTAAAGACTTTAAGTGGACTCGGTTTAGTTAGGATAAACAAGCGTTTACCCATACCCTGGGATCTACTACTTGCTTAAAATAAAAATTGTAATATTCTAGTACCTTCTTTTATTTTAAACACGCCCTAAACGTGTCACGATGCCAAGCCATGAATCGGTTATCTACCACTATAATTAACATCTAACATTTAGAATACCATAGCTTAATCACTTGAAGTCAAGCATAATATTTTCCATTTTGCCTTGAAAATATGATTATTCAACCAGAAAAAGATTTTTTCAGGTTAGGTACAGTAAAACCGGGGGCGGTAGCCAGATGGGCGCTAGCTATTTTTAAGTTAAACTCAAATAAATATTGTAGATGAATTCATTGTCTTTTTTTTTTTTTTTTTTCTTCTTGTAATTTTTGTTTTATTCTCGTTTACGGTTGACCAAATTTATACAAAAAATTGAGCATCATCATTAAGTTTTAAACCGAGGGATTGTAGCACACATTTCTTAAAAGTATTAGAATTATACAAAGTATAACCATTCCAGGTCGGACGTTTGTGGTGGCAGATGAATTTTGTAGGCAGGATAGTAAGGAGAAAACGCAAAATATTTCACAGTACGGCTTAACCAACCAGCATATTCCTCTTCTTCAAGGTATAACGGTAGCACCCGAACGTAGAACGGGGATCATGCGTAGCTTAGGGCCTCTCGCCCAATGTTTACTTTTGATAATGGAGGACAAGTATTATGATAAGTTATCATCTGCTATAACACAAGGATTAATGATGTTGCCCATGGCTGCGGAGGTAGCAACCTGCTTCAAAGAATCTAATTCACCAGGCCGTGCAGCGGGCGTCTTAAAGGAGTTAGGAGACATTCTGCTTTTAACCACTGCAAGGTCCACTCAGAAATTCTACTTTCCCCTGTTAGCTGTCTATTCAATGTGGCGTCAGAAAACTGAGGAATTAAAATGGAGTTTCTCAGGGGTCGAAATGATGAAATTCTACACCCAATTAGTGCGTGATAAGAAAATCACTTACGTCATTAAATCGGGCGGATCGGCATCGTCCACTGGGGAGGCGATCTTTCACGCTATTTTCGGCACCTATCTCGAAGATCTTAAAATTCTCGAACAAATCACAACTAAAAGCAGTGCATGGAGCAATAGAAGAGAAATGAACAGTGTCTTCCTTAAAAGAAGCACCCAGAAAAAGATACTGCCAGAGATGATAGGCTTTAAGATGGTTTCGAAAATGGCACAATCAATGTTGACTAAGTCACAAGGGAATGTGGAGCCCTGCTACACGAGTCGGCCGTCATTTTCTGGCTTTCGGAAACGCTCATTTTCGCAAGAGTTTCTGAATTACTTACTGACAGGTAGAGGAGCGCAAAACTACAGTTCGGATCCCATGCAATTGCAGCAACGCTTTAAAGAAAGTCAAAGACCAATTGCTAGAGCTCAAAGATTCTGAGAAAGTGTTGGACGCAGGGACGACTTGTTGGCAGAAGTTGGAAATGGACGAGTGGGTGGACACAGACTTGCGGGTCGAGGAGGGAAGCAGAAAATTCTTTTGATTAATCTTTTAAATGCTGACATGGTTTCCGAGTGGATATTTTAATGTGTTCTTGTGGCTTTTTTGTATTTGTTCTCTTATATATAATTTACTAGAAAAAAAAAAAGACATAATAAATTCATCTACAATATTTATTTGAGTTTAACTTAAAAATAGCTAGCGCCCATCTGGCTACCGCCCCCGGTTTTACTGTACCTATCTGTTGCTATCACTACTCCTTTCTAATACCTGGTCAAGTGCATTTATATTAATTAACACGGTCTTATTTAATTTTCAGGTAGTATTCAATGACACACAATCGGTCTGCCACCGATGTTGGCAACAAGTTGACCACATTATATCGCATCCACCAGCAGCAGAACACGAGAACGATGCCCAAGAAGATGCACCACCAGTTCCATTAATACCTCAACGAAATGAAGACCAAGATGAAAACGATAATCCTCTTTTTGAATCCTTATACAAAAGAGCACCGAACACATCGAGCCACTGTTTATTTAATTTTTGCATGAGCGATAGTCGCTGTCGTGTACCAAAGGCCATTAAGGTGTATATGATGACTAATCACAAATTGTATATTCCTCAACATGCACGAGTATGTGCGGATCATTTACGAAGTAATATGAATACTTGGGATCAATTGGTGAACCACTGCACGATTTCACACAGTTTTAATGCAGAACATTTTACAGATATATGTGATATCTTAACTGAAGCAGTCGTATCTAACAGTCAATACGATTTTGAAACGATGGTCGGTCTTGATGATGGCAGCCTTCATTTTTGGGTTGGACACACTGCTGATGAGTTTAACTCTATTTTATCAGAAACACCAGGCCTTCGTGAACACAAAGACGCTAGGACTATACTTGGCATATACTTAACCAAGTTAAGAACTGGTGAGAGTAACGAGCGGCTCGCAAACTTATTTAAAATGTCACGTCGAACATTAGAGAGGAAGCTGGCAGTGGCGAGACAATGTTTGTCCGAAGAGTTTGTTCCTCGGCACTTAGGCCTCGATCACATCTCCAGGGAAGAGGCTTTACAAAGAAACCTATTAATACCGAAATCGCTTTTTAGAGATGAGAGTAATACAAAATTAATAATAGTCATGGATGGAACGTACATATACATACAAAAAAGTTCCAATTTTTTATTTCAGAGAGAGACCTACAGTCTACACAAGTTCAACAATTTACTGAAACCATTTATAATCACAACAACTGATGGTTATATAATAGACGTTTTGGGACCATATACGGCAACAACAAGTGACGCAACAATATTAAATAATATTTTAAGTAATGAGGAGCATCCGCTGCACGTATTCCTTTGTCCAAATGACGTCATGATTTTAGACCGGGGATTCCGCGACGCCATCGTGAATCTTGAACCATACAGGTACGAAGGCCACATACCTCCCAGCAAAGATAGAGGCGCCACCCAATTATCGACTACGCAGGCTAACAAAGCCAGACAAGTCACAATATGTCGCTGGGTGATTGAAGTAGTCAACGGACGCTTTAAGCGCGACTATAAGCTGCTGCGCCAAGACTATTTTAATAGAGCACTTTTACATATGTTTGATGATTTTAGAATCTGTGCAGCACTCATTAATTCTTTTCACCCAGTCATTGTAGACAATGACCAAGCCCCTGCAATAATAAACAAAATTATCGAAAGGGTGCACATGTCCAACACTCTCAAGGACTATGTTGAGAGAAAGCAACTCAATAGACAGAGGGTTCCATTCGTAAGAATGGAAGACAGCAACATGGAAGAATTCCCACGTTTAACAGAAAACGAAATAATTTTATTCGCGTTAGGAACGTACCACATAAAACTGGCACGATCATACTGTAGCGAGCATATACGTGACGGGGTTTACTTGATTGAAGTATATAGAGAGGAACAATTGGACGATTTAATAGAGTTCAACATTTTGCAGAGAAATGTATGTCTGTTAAGAATTAGAAAGTCCCGACACGTAAGAGCCCGCCAGTATTATGGTTATATCCTAATAGACAGAGAACAAACTGGTACTAACGCTCTCTTACAATATTACTGTACGTGTTTAACGGGTAGTCGTACTCTCGGAAGCTGTGCTCATATCCTATCAGTGATATGGTATATGAGCTTAGCTAGACACGAAGGGTTCAACCCTCCAGCGCAATTTTTAGATACTGTCATTGTAGATTTAGAATAAGTTTTATTGAAAAATAATAATAAATGTACTACGAATATCATATTGTTTCACTTTAACATCTTAGACTTTGTTAAACAAGCATACGGTCCACTTTCGAAACTTTCAAGAGAGTCCTTAGAGTGTGCTGAATGCTTTTTTGTAACCTTATTAGTATGAAAAATAATATAAACACCTTGATAAAGTGCGAGCCAGAGACAGGACACTGTCCTGCCTGAGGACAGGGTCGGGGCGCAGGCGGTAATGAGTAGCGCTCCTTCTAGCTTTTCTTTTAAATCAAATAATACGCCCACTGTCAGAGTCACGGCGCGCAGACGACGCGGCGGCGTCGAGGTGAAGGCGAGGCGCGGTCGAAGCGGGCGTGACACGCGGTTCGTCGCCTCTACGACATTACCCTGCCGTCATTTTGTCACTTTGTTTCAAACAAGCGCGTTTACACATATTTTTCAATTAACATGCGCGACGATAAAAAAAAGAATCTGCCCCGACTGTTATACCACGCCAGCACCTCGATTTTGGCAGTACGCGACTTGCCTAAGTCTGTAGTGGTGTCATTTCTGTAAAAATAAACACTGTCTAAAATAAACTTCTGTAAGCGACTGTACCGAAACCCGGCGGATTTTAGAAAAGCGCCTTTGGTTTTCATAAACTATATTGTAAGACCTATCATATGACGCTAATCGCATTTGTATTGGGGTCCAGGACCACGTTCCATATATTTTTGCCCATTGTCCAAATTACGTACAAGGTTTTTTAAATTAAAACCAGATTATTGTACAAATCGATCCTGCCAGATTACTTTTCCCTCATTATTGAAATATTCCATAAATATTTGCCTTACTGTAAAACCTGTTGATATGTTTTGAAGTCTTGATTCTGGCTCTATGGAATCTAAACAGTGTTCGAAAAATTGATCCCTGTAGTTGTATCCATCACGCCTCCTGACATAGTTGTGAAGTATGCACACTGCTTTTACTATGTGCGTAGCAAAATTAGGGTTTACCAAAAGTGGCGTGTGCAGAACTCTCCATTTCTTACAAAGTACGCCAAATGCGCATTCTACAGTCCTTCGCGCTCGGCAAAGACGATAATTAAAGATGCGTTTTTCTTAGTAGTAGTTCCCGGGAATGGTCTCATTAAGTTTTTGTCAAGTGCAAATGCTTCATCGCCAATAATTACAAAGGGAACCTTTGGACTGTTTGAATTGGGCAGTTTTCTATTCGCTGGTAAATTTAAAAGTCCTCTTTTCAGTCTCATACTTAAATTAGATTTTTTTAAAATAGTACTGTCACCCTCTTTACCGTAAGCGCCCACATCAATCATGGAAAATCGTAGATTTGCGTCAGCCAGCGCCATCAAAACAATGGAAAAATATTTTTTATAATTGTAATAACGAGAACCAGATAGTGCTGGGCAATTAATGCGTACGTGCTTGCCATCCAGGGCACCGATGCAATTAGGAAAGTTTGTCAAAGAGTAAAATCCTTGTGCTATAGCAAGCCACATCTCTTCAGTAGGTTCAGGCATTTCTGTTGACTGCAAATTCTTCCAAATCGCAATACACGTATCTTGGACTATTAAGGCAATTGTGCAGCGCCCCATTAAAAAATCCAGAGCTAAACTTTGAAAGCTCATCCCAGTAGACAAATATCTGAAAAACAAATAAATTATCATCGCTTAACTAGGCATTTATTTCATACTAAACTTTTACATTTATTATTAGTGTGATTTTTATGTACAATAACTTTTTGTTTCAGTTGATGATTTAACGAAGAAATGGAAACATTTGAGGGACTACTATGTGAGAGAAAAGAAAAAGCTAAACTTGAGAAGTGGCAGTGCGGCGCCTAAGAAAAGAATTACTCCATACTTCGAGATGCTTTCTTTTTTAAATGTTAGTCTACAAAGTCGTGATACAGAAGGCAATCTTGAATTGCCCGATGAATTAATTAGCGACAATTCGAGTGAGCCCACGCCGCCTCCAACTGGTACTCCACCGCCGCCTGCATCAGCGTCACCAAACTTGTCAGCGTCAGACCGTCAAAAAATTACACCCTTTCAAAAATCTTTATTACAAAAAATTGATTCGGCAGACAAAACTGCAGATGATCCTGACAAGAATTTCTTACTCTCTATTTTACCTAACATGAGGTCTATGACCGATAGGGAAAAATTTGAATTTAAATTTGAAATAATGTCCGCAATAAAGAGGATCAAGTATAACTACCAGGTTTCAGAATACTCCCCAATGTCGTTGACTAGAGCACATAATACCTATGAGTACCGTCCGACCAGCATCGCGAGTACCTCCAACAGTTCAAATACACATTATGAATATACCACTCAAAGACAAAGTTCAATTGATATCGGTTCACCTGCTATGACGGAATTGTCAACTGAAGACTTGGATGAGATATTAAATAATAAAAATTCACCTAACAATGAAGATAATGCACCATCTCACGGTGCGCAAGATGCGCTTACGTAAAAAATATTAAAGATAGAAACTTAAGTAATGAAGTGTTTTTTTCTAAGTAATATAAATAAACAATTAAAATCACAATATATATTTTATTTTCTTACCTTATCGTGACCATTAATCGCTCTGTCGGTGAAATAGAATCCCTAAACCTAGTACATTTTTTCAAAATATCGTTACTAGTAACAAATAGCAAATCATCAAAAGACTGAATTGACATCCGAAAATATTTAAAAAACTTATCAGGATAGCATCTGTACTTTGAATATTTTTGAAATTGACCTTCTTGGATTCTCATTGCATTTAGCGGATGCACCCAAAAGTGTTTTTTCTTCACTTCTTCTTCTAAGCCCTCTATAATAGCTAATATTCGAATTAAATCCATGGTTCTGGGCACTTGCGCACTCCGCAAAGTTTCGACACAGACTAGTCTATATACGACGACGCCACGTAACTTTCCGTCGCGTAGCGCACTGAACAAGACGCCGCATTTAGCCGAACGTGCGGCGCCGTACGTTCCGAAGGTTCGGCGCCGTACGTTCCGCAGATGTGTCGCTACACTTAGATTTTGAAATAAATGTTTGTAAAGAGAGAACAGACTGTCTAGTGTATGATAGATAAGCATAGATTTTGAAATAAATGATTCTTTATAATATGTACAAATGCACGATTTTATTTTCTTTACACTATCAGTTTTCGAAGACCGGTCCTTTTGGAAGGCTTGCGTGGGGATACAGGTCCATTACACGTATACTTATTATTATAATATTCTGAAGAGGTCTTACTGCATGCGATGTCATATTTGGAAAAGCCAATTTCACACCTGCTTCTGCATAGTATGCCATATTTGGCATCGATAGTTTTAGACAAATATTTCCAAAAATACTTGAGCAATTTTATTTTTTTTACTTATTTTGGATTGCATTCGGGTTTTTCCAAGCCATATATTTTTTTCAACTTAATCAAAAAATCCATGCAGTAAGGGGTTAAGTGGTTAAATGATATTGAAAATCAAATTGCTATTTTGAGGTAGGTGGGTGTTTAAAAAAAATGCTCATTTACACACAACTCAAATGTGCGGGTCTTACTTGACTCGTACATTGACATTGTTATTATCAGTAATGAATTATTGTTTTATCTTCCTTTTGACATTTGTGTATAACGTTTTTTCCTTGACGATCTTATGATGAATGAACCTTTTTTATATTATTTTGTAAAAGTGTGGAATTTTGGTCGTAAGAAATAAATATTTCTATTCTATTCTTTCTATAAAAAGTAAGTTTGTAGATATTATGTAAAATATGAAGTTTTTTTGCTCTCCTGTAAAATTTAAAATTATCATATCGGGACTTTCTTCCAGATAGCGCTTCTATTTCATCTAAATTGTATCCCATCAAGTCATCGACTGCATATCCCTGATGATGAGGATGATGATGTATTTTTGTGTCACATTTGTTGAGTAGCACTAACTCTTGTGATGCTGACTCCAATGAAATATTAAATTCTTTTCGAGGAGAAGCGGCAAAACGAAGGTTTTGATGTGATTTTTCTTAAAATAAGCACCTAATATTGATCTCCTATAATTGTATAAGAAAAATAATATTTTTAAAATATTTTAAGTTTTCTAGAGTTTAGATATGAATGTTCCTATGTTGCTTTATTAGTTAATTTGGTAATGTAAGTGTCAAAGTTAAACTTATTTCATGTGGCCACTTACTAATTTCATATATGCCACGGCCAATTACTACTAAAATGTTACTTATTTTATAAAATTTAACTTAACTATGATAATGCTGTTTTATTCTATTTGCCAAATATACACATCTACAATACTGAATTTGTTAATGCAATTATGAAAAACACTTTCTTAAACTGGCCAGTCATAAATTGGGCAGTTACTGGTTAGTTTACCCTAATTGTGACACGGAGCTTCGTGCAGTGAAGGAGCAGACAGACCTTGGGGTTATAATAACAGATAATTTGGAATGGGGAAACCACATATCAACAATCACAAAAAAGGCGAAAAGCTTTTATTTACCTCATCAGGAAAACATTCCGGAACTTGACACCGGAAATGATGCTAAAAATATATTAGACCTTCGTTAGACCTATTCTGGAGTATGCATTCCAGGTTTGGAGTCCGTATTTTGCTCAAGACATTAACCTATTGGAAAAGGTGCAGCGTAGTTTTACCAAAATACCAAGAAATCTGAAGCGACTAACTTACAAGGAAAGACTCGAGGCGCTGAAGTTAACCTCCCTGAAAGAAAGGAAAGAACGTGGGGATTTGATTGAGACTTTCAAGATACTGACTAGACATTATGACCTACATGATTTTGATAAAGAACTATTCAAGCGTGACACTAATGTTCATTTACGAGGGCATCATCTGAAATTGAGGAACAGTTTCTCCAACAACAATCCCCATAAACACTTTCTCAGTAACAGTAGTGAAAGAATGGAACAAACTAACTGAAGAAGTAGTCTCGGCGCCGAACGTCAACATCTTTAAGAACAGACTAGACAAACATATTCAACAGAAAAATAAAAACTAAATGAAAAATTGGATACAGGCTCTATTATCAGTTGTTTCAACTGCTTGCCTGATTAAATAAATAATAATAATAATTGTAGTTAGTGTTTGGGTCACTCTGGTTCTGGTTAGTCTCAATTGTAAACAATGAATAAAAATAAATGCTATGCTATGTGTTATGAGGGCATTTTCATTTTAAATGGTGCAGGCTGTTTTTCGGCTGTCTCATGACAACAAACTGATGTAAAAAATATTTGGAGACATATTTATTAAGAAAAAAATATTTACACTGAAAATGTTTTCATACATGGTTATGGATTTGATTAATAGGGTCCGAAAAGAACACATATTCAATTTTATTTTAATTAAAAATTATTCGAAATTGTGTAAAATTATGCTGTCCCAACGACATTATGCCGCTTTGAATTTCTTTTTTTTAAGTTTTTTTGTTTGACGGCTTATGAAGCGACGATTTACTTTCATAATTAGATAGTTATTTATGCATTTTAAACTAAGTATTTAACTTAAGTTATTACACAATTATTAAATAAATTAATAAAAAGCTTGTCCCAAGAACTGGTTACTACCGGACATGTCTGGATAGTCACGCGCATTGTAATTAAAATACCCATTTATCGGAAAAAAAATGCTTTTTATGGCAACCCCAAGTACTAAAGTCAAGTATGAAACGCCATTTTGAAGTTAGTTGCAAAAGGTCTTCGGTTGGCAGTGCATTTACTCGTCACCAAAATTGTGGTCAAGAAAAATCTATTGAGGTTAGTAACGTTTTTCTTTGTATAATATTAAGTTTACCTTTATCCTTTTTTGAGCTATATATAACTTACACTCTACTGATGGCATATGAGTAGAAATTGCTAGGTTTCTGATCATGTATATATATTGAGTATTTTAATATAATTTTAAAACAATCTACATTCGTCACGTCCTTTTAGCAACCTAACGGTTGCTAACATGTCTTGCTTGCTTGCTTTACATGTCTGTATCGTAACATTTTTTGTATAGTTACTATAAGACGGACAAAAAATGTTACGATACAGACATGTAAAGCTTAGTACTCATCAATTAAACTATTTATTTTAAATAACAACGGTTAGATCCAACTAATATTATTAAAATCAAGGTTTAAATGTTTGGATTTGTTACTCAATTACGCAAAAATGGCTGAAAAGATTTGGATGAAATTTGGCACACATATAATTTAGGATTAACACATAAGGTACTTTTTACAACGGAATTGTATTTTTTTCCAAAAAAATCGAGATTTTTTTAAACGCGAGCAAAAGATAGTAGAAAAGTAGTAGTGTACCGATTTGTTTTTCTTAACTTTACAGGTAGTGGTGAAATCACTTCAAAATGGTGATATATTTTGACATAGATAAATTTTTGGAGAAGAAAGAATTTTATGCTTGTTTAAACAACAGTCTTAACTGGCCGTGGCAGTCGACCCATTTTATATTATCAGAATACTGTCATGGTTGTGGAAATATTAATACTTTACATAATTTGCCGTTACATTTTGTAAAGATTATGACGGAAGAAGACATTAGATTTTTGTTAGAAAGTACTTTTTTCTGGTGTCATTCATGCAAATTGTTTACTGTATATGATCATTATCCATTAGACGAATGCTATTATTGTAATTAAGATATTATTAAGTATAACGTTCTCATAATAATTTTAATTTTATTGTAAAAGTATTTCATTCACGTGTTATGTTTCAAGTCCTTCGCATTTAATATTTTTGCTTATTAGGGTTAACAAATAATCTTTACTTGAACAACAACAGTAAAATAAATAAATTTCAATATTTTTAGATAACATCCGTCATGGCCTTAACATCTGCTGAAAGAGCCAAGAGGTACCGAGATAAATTAAAAAACAACCCTGAGAAGGCTGAAGAAGTAAGAAAAAAACAGTTAGCGCGAATACAAGCGAAAAGAAAGAAGATATCTGAAATGAGTGAAGAGGAAAAGATTTGTCATCGTAACAAGTGGAAAATAGAAAAAAGAAAGCAAAGGGCTGAGAAACCGAACAAGAAAGTTTCGATTGATGGAACACAGAAAAAAGAAGCTTCTATCACCTCATCTGTCAAACAACGGCGGAAGCTAAGATGTCTTAACAATCAAATTATAAAAATGGAGGATAAGATTACTCAATTAAACAGGAATATTAATGCTCAACGAAAACGCCATTATAGAAAAGGAAAGAAATATAACGAGATAATTAAAAAACAAGAAATAATTATTGATAAATATAAAGCTAGAGAAGAATTTTTGGAATACACACTGCGAAAGACGTATGAAAATTGTGAGAAAAGAGTTGAAAAAGAAGTCTTGAAACGAATAATACACAACTGTAAATCCGGAAATAAAACCTACGTCGCAAAATTAATGGGACTTCAAAGAACTACTCGGGCAAAACAAAAAAAACTCAGGCTCTCGTGTTGTAAAGAAATTGAGGAGTTTTGGTTAAGAGATGATGTAACCAGACCAACAGCAGGAAAAAAAGAATGCAGGGTCCGTGGAAAAGAAAAACGTCAAATAAGATACACAGTCGATACATTACATAATTTATATAAAAAATACAAAGAGTTGGGTGGAAGATATGGAATTACAACTCTGTGGAAATACAAGCCATTTTACGTTATCTACCCGAAACTGAACTCAAGGAACACATGCTTATGTATTAAACACGCTAATATTGATCTAAAATATAAAGCTTTGCAGCAATGTGGACCATTAAAACAAAAATCGCTAGACGAAATAATAAATGAAGTTTCTTGTGACCGTCAATCCTACTTTTGCGCTGCCAATCTATGCAGTCAATGCAAAAATTACAAAGTACAGTATAACGAATGCAATGACGACGAGGAACAAATTGTAACCTGGTGGCAGTGGGAACGCGTTGATCATGAATATGTTAAAAAAGAAGGAATTGAATCCAAAACAGTCAAGACGAAAAAGACAGTCAAATCTTTAAAAAGAACATCGATTACCGAGCTCAAACGTGAATTTGATTCTGCCATCATTAAATTCAAAAAGCACGTATTTGTTATGAAGCACCAGCATAATCAATATCAAACAATCATAAATAATTTACAAGAGAATGAGGCAGTAGTAATTTGTGACTTTAGTGAGAACTACGAATGCAAAATGAGAGAAGAGGTACAAGCTCTTCACTTTGGTGCTTCCAAAAACCAAGTTTGCCTACATACTGGAGCGATCTTTTATAAAGACTCCATGCAGTCATTTTGCACGATCTCCGAAAACACAAATCATAGACCAGAAAATATATGGATACATTTAAACCCCATTTTAAATGAAATAAAAAACATGAAACCAAATGTCAAAGTTCTGCATTTTTACTCTGATGGCCCCACCTCTCAATATCGACAAAAGGGAAACTTCCATTTACTTAATACTCTGCCAAAAGAAATGGGATTTGAATATTGTACGTGGTCATTTTCGCAGAGCGGGCACGGCAAGAGCATTGCAGACGGCATTGGTGGATCTGTGAAACGCACAATTGATAAACACGTTGCTTATGGTGCTGATGCAACAAATGCCTCTCAAATATATGACCTTCTCACCCAATGCTTTAAGACTACGAAGTTTTTTCTTGTAGATGACAGCCAAATCGAAAATTATTCGGAAAAACTTAAAAACCTGAAAACTTTGATCGGTACATTAAATTTACATCAAGTAATCACGTTAAAGGATAGTGAGGCAAAGGAGATAAAATACAGAGATTTGAGCTGCTACTGTGGTAATATAAAAGGACAATGTTTGTGCTTTTCGCCTCAGTATCATTCACTGATTAATCCAACTTCTCGTCACGCCACAAATCTTCGTTCTGTTCGCCGTAATAGACCTGAAGAATCAAAAAATGATGTATTAACAAACTTAAATCTCGGATCTTTAAAACCAGATTTTGATCTGATCGGACAGCTAGATTTAATGGAATGTGACAATATTAAGTGACACTATTGTTATTCCATTTGAAACACCTAAGACCCCCAGTCCAACCATCGAATTAATAGATTTGACCCTATCCGCTGAAAATATCAAACCATTACCATTATGTCTTGAAGCTCTAAGGGATGATCCTAAAATGTCATCTACTGCTGAAGAATATGAAAATGACAAGGACAATGACAGCCTTATACCTGTTGGAAAAGATAGAGAATTGAATAAAGAAAATGAACCTTATGAGGTTCAAAAGCCGTTAAAAAGAAAATTAGAAGAAAATATTGGCAACTCTACTAGAAAAGCAAAAAACAATATTTCAAAGGATTTGAAACGGGTTTTGAAATGTACTGCATGTGACAATAAATCAGTACAGTGGGCTAAATGTATAATTTGCAAGTTATGGTATTGCTCGGCATGCACAGGAGGGCAAATCGCAATAGATCTGATTTGTGATTCTTGTTTAAACGAATATATGGCTTGATTTCTAATTTAACTTAAATAGCCAAATTAAATTAAGACTAAGTAATGAAAGGAAAAAACAAAAAAAAAATATTATTATTAATGCTAATTATTGTTACATGACAGTTATTTAAAAATGCATAGTTTATGTTGGTGATTTTGTGTTGATAAGCAATGTAAGAGGATCAATCTCGCACTGATTATTTTTATTAGAATTTATAATTGTTTTCTTTTGTTTGCAGTTTTTTGTTTTACTTTAATTTTTTATCTTGCTCAAAGTACTCTGCCCCTATCTGATTTGTGTGAAAGAGACTGATTGCCAAAAATTTTAAGACTAAGTAATGAAAGGAAAAAAAAAAATATATTATTAATGATAGTTATTTTTACAACTGTCAATTAAAAATACACAGATTAAAGGCATGATGTTGGTGATTTTGTGTTGATTAGCAATGTAAGAGGATCATCCTCGCTCGCACTGATTATTTTCATTAGAATTATTTTTTTTTTGTTTGCAGTTTTTATTGTTTTACTAAGTTTTATTTTTTATCTTGCCCATTATTACAGTACTCTGCCTCCATATGATAAGTGTGAAAGGGACTGATGCAGATTTTTGATAAAAAAAATTGACAATTTTTTTTAGTTTTTTCAGAATTTTCTAAAAATATATTTAATGATAAGCCTTATTTTTGTGAATTAGTCATACTAATTGTTTAAGATTGTTTCAGATACTTATATATTTTACTAGTACAGTGATTTACCAAAAATGTGGTCTCAACAGTAGAAATAAGAGTAATAGACTTAAGGTATAAGCAATTTTGACTGATTAAAAATATAAGTTAGAGATTAAAGTGATTGAAAGTTTAGGTTGCCTATTATATTTTTTTGTGATACTAATAGTTTACCTACAATGATAATATAAAAAATGTCAAGATAACTAAGGGTCTAGACAGACGGTCTGCAATCCAACTGCAATCCGACTGCCAAATGGCAGTTCAGATGCAGTTTGAATGCAGTTGGCTCGACTGCAATCAAACTGCACGTCGACGGGCAGTTGGCGTGCAGTTTGATTGCAGTCTGAGTGCAGTTACAATGACTGCACACCGACTGCAATAAAACTGCACGTTGACGGGCAGTTGGCGTGCAGTTTCATTGCAGTCGCGTCAATTGCATTCAAACTGCACCTGAACTGCGATGCGAGGTAACTCAAATGTTCAAAGATTTTTATAGAGTATACAAAATCAGTGCCATTACCACACCACTACCGCCCCCCGCCACCGCACGCACTCGTTCCTGCCCCGCTCACCCGTGCCTGCCCCGCGAGTGCCCGCGCATCTAATGTTTGTTCGTTCAGTGACAGAGAGATCATTAGAGAGTGCGTACGTGTAGTTCGTTCGTTAATCAAATAAAAATGGCCAGCGAAGAAGAAGACAATGTTTTGAATGATACCGAGTCGTTTGATACTGATGCATTTATAAGTGCCATAAAATCGTCACCCTGTATTTGGAACTACAAGGTTGAATCTTATAGTAACAAAGTGGAAAAAAGCAAAGCATGGGCCACTATTTGCGAAATGTTTACGCCGGGCTTTGAAGAAAAGAGTAAGAAGGAGAAGAATAACATTGGTAAGTAAACTCAATTAATATTTTATTAATATAATACTATAAATCAAAAACTATAATAACAGTTTGACATATTAAATCATATTCATTTGCCATTCGAGTTTGCCTTCATTCATAAAATAATCAGTAAAAAAAAATCTTATACCTTCGGGTGAACTACGGTTTCTTTCATCACTGTCTATTATTACATTTTCTAATGGTTGTGTCAAAGTATCTTCAAAATTATACCCATCTCTTTCTCGTACAAAGTTATGCAAAACACAACAAGCTTTTATTATTTCTTTCGCATACTTTGGTTTATGGTCGATAGGTCTGTGAAAAATACGCCATTTGTTTGCGAGAATTCCAAATGAACATTCAATAAATCTCCTGGCCCGTGATAGACGATAATTAAAAATTCTTTTTGCAACACTTAACTGTTTGCCTGCGTAAGGGCGCATTACACTTTTAGAAATTGAAAAGGCTTCATCGCCTACAAAAATATACGGCACTGAATTTTCAGGTGCCGGGATTTTTAATGTTTTTTGCTGAAGTTTTTCATACAAAATGCTTTCTTCAAATATTGTAGAATCAGAACATCTTCCATAAGAACCTATGTCAACAAATGTAAACATGTAATTGCTGTCGCAAGTGGCTAGTAATATCATTGAGAAGTATTTTTTGTAGTTGTAATATGAGGAACCAGTGTTTCGAGGTTTTTTTAGCCTTATGTGCTTACCATCAATAGCACCGAGACAATATGGAAAGTTTGCTCTATTATTAAAACCTTTTGCTATGTTTTTCCACTTGTCTTCAGTCAGTTCTGGCATAACTATATCTTTTAAGGAAATCCATATGTTGCTACACACATCTATGATTATCTCTCTTATTGTGCTTACTCCATGTCGATAAGCCCAGTGCAAATCATCAATAGAACATCCACTTGCTAAATATCTGAAAAAAAATCACACTAATTGTTTAAAAAATATTATTTTCAGCTTTACAACTTCAAAAGAAGTGGAAACTACTACGAGATAATTTTACTCGATATGAAAAGAAAATTAACATGATGAAAAGTGGATCAGCGAGTTCCAACTTAAGACCGTGCACATATCATCAACAGTTACTTTTTTTGAAAGACCTACAAGATAGAGGCGAAAGATCGTCCAATTTGGATTCCACCCCTGAAGAGCCCCCAAGTGTAGAAAAAAATACGAAAAAAAAGACTATTAGTAAACGTAAGTCCCAAAATTCAGAAGACGAGCTGATCGAAAAGTTAACTAAAAGAGTCAATAAGAAAATAAATGACGATGAAGAAGAAAGAGATGAAGACCGATTATTCCTTCTTTCTTTGTGTAAAGACTTTAAAAGGATTCCGGATCATTTTAAACTGGAAGCTAAGGCTGATTTTATAAATACAATAAAAAAATATACAGCCCAATATAATGTACCAGGACCGCCATATCAGTCTATCAATGATTTCAGAGGTTATTTTACTTCAAATGTGAACTACAACACGGCCTCGACTTCAAATGTACCTCCTATCCAACAGGAGACTTTCAGTCGACCAGCAACTACAGAATCCCAATATAGTAATATTGCCTCACCTGACAATTACAGCGATGATGGTAGCACGTCGTACTTAAAGGAAATATTTTGATAACTTTTTTAATTTACAAATTTCGCAATAATGTAACTATTTCATGTAATTTAATTCATAACTCCTAGCTACTTCATTATTACCTAACGGTGTTTTAAAGAATTATTTTGTAAGAACTTTGTAAGAATTTTCATTTTTTTTACTGTAGAACTTTTAAAGTTTTTTTGAGAAGAAAGAATTAATTGTTGTGCTCTTGACTGTACACTGTAAAACTAAGTTAAAGATAGGCAGAAGATTAAAAATTCGTAATAACGTTTTTGGTTTTGTTTAAATATGTGAACTGCTTACCTCAAAGTGATTGCAATCCTCTCTTCTGCTGATATACTTTTTCTCATTGTGGTATCTTGTCGGCATATTTTATTTTTTAAGATGTCTGTTAATTCATCAAAACTCTTTCTAGACATTCGAAAATATTTGTGAAAACATTTTTCCTGTGTTCTGATTTTTGGTATTAAAGTATAAAAATCACCTTCGTGTTTGTATTGTAATATTAATTGAACCCATGTCTCCCGATTTTTAGCTTTTTTGGCTTTACGAGTACGACGACGGCGAAGTAAAAGAAACAGCAAAGCTTCGTCATATCTCATCATAAAATTATTTGACAACACGTGTATACTCTTATAAATTCCGGCGAGCACTGATTTTGTATACTCTATAAAAATCTTTGTCGCATCGCAGTTCAGGTGCAGTTTGAATGCAATTGACGCGACTGCAATGAAACTGCACGCCAACTGCCCGTCAACGTGCAGTTTTATTGCAGTCGGTGTGCAGTCATTGTAACTGCACTCAGACTGCAATCAAACTGCACGCCAACTGCCCGTCGACGTGCAGTTTGATTGCAGTCGAGCCAACTGCATTCAAACTGCATCTGAACTGCCATTTGGCAGTCGGATTGCAGTTGGATTGCAGACCGTCTGTCTAGACCCTAACAGACTATGTTATAGATTAGCAAGTACCTATACCTAATTTTAGTTCCTCAAAGTATTTTCACAAAATGATATAATTAATATAATAATAACTGGTAGTTATCCTGACTGATTAAAAAAGTTGTTAAAAGAGAACATTTGTAACAAATAAATATTCTGAAGTACTTTAACATAATGATTTTTATTCTTCATACCTATTTTATGTGCATTTCTATAATTTTTATCGGTATGAATGTTAATTTGACGCTGAAATATTCTAGCAAATGAGCTAGACTGCACTTTTGTTTGATTTTTACCCTACAGTGAGTACTTTTCTTTTCTTTTCCGTTTCGTAACATCACATGTCCATTTAGTAACTGTCCCAAAATATTTTTGCCTTGGTTGTTAAGCAATCTTGAATTATTTAAATGAAATATTATTTTAATATATTATTATAAATATGTGAAACTAAACTATAATTAAGATTCTATTTTAATTTCATAATTTATTGACTGATTGAAAAAAATAATCGAAAAACAAACCTTGTATTTGGACAATATGTTACGAAACGGACCAAATTATTGATTTTTAATTAAAAATAATTATTTAATGACCAACTATTATTATTAGGTTTCAATATTTAGGTACATAAAAACTTATTAGAGCATATTTATCGATTAGTTCCCAGCAGTTTAATTTTTATCATGATTTAATTTTTGTTACTAACAGGACATTTTTTTCCTAATCTATTTCGAAAAAATTCAATTCAGATATAAAATACACATCTATGCACGGAATATTCATTTATATAACATAAATTATCCATTTCTTTACAATAATTTAAAAACTATAAGTCTTAAAACAATAGTTAATATTTATAGACTATTTTTATAAACTGCACCATTTAAAGTGAATGTGCCCAATAACAGATAATTTGGAATGGGGAAACCACATATCAACAATCACAAAAAAGGCGAAAAGCTTTATTTACCTCATCAGGAAAACATTCCGGAACTTGACACCGGAAATGATGCTAAAAATATATTAGACCTTCGTTAGACCTATTCTGGAGTATGCATTCCAGGTTTGGAGTCCGTATTTTGCTCAAGACATTAACCTATTGGAAAAGGTGCAGCGTAGTTTTACCAAAATACCAAGAAATCTGAAGCGACTAACTCAGGTCTGGTCGACTTTATACGTCGTAACAACGGCATACTGGGCTAATCGCGATGATATCCTTATGAAATAACATTTATTTTTAGGAATCTATTGATCACGCTTGTGATCTGTTTTGGTCAAGAAAAGTATTAAATTTATTACATATTCGAAGATAGTTGTTCGTTCCCTAAGTGAAATGGAAAATATTAGGTCCTTACATATGAAATTGGCGTTTTGTATGGGAGGAACAAAAAGTCGAAAAATTTTTATATAGTATATTTATTTAATCAAAGTATGAGCCATTGTAATCTATGCACTTTTGCCATCTCATAGGTAGTTCATTGATCCCTTTACTAAAAAAACCATTCGGACGGGAATCAATAAAATCTTTGAAGGCGATTTGGACTGCCCCATCTGAGTTGAATTTTTTCCCTTGCAAGAAGTTATCCAAATTTCGAAAAAAATGGTAATCTGTTGGAGCAAGGTCCGGGGAGTACGGTGGATGCCTTAGACATTCCAATTGAAGCTCTTCTAATTTGCTAGCCGTCTGTTGTGCAGTGTGTGGTCTAGCGTTGTCGTGAAGCAGCAGTGGCGTAGAGCGATTGACCAGCCTCGGTTGTTTACCAGCTAGCTTTTCCATCATGGTTTGCAATTGCTGACAATAGTCATCTGCCGTAATCGTCTGGCCAGATTTGAGAAAACTGTAATGAACGACACCGGCGCTAGTCCACCAAACGCTTACAAGTAACTTTTTATTGGTCAATTTTCGCTTGGAGCAGGCTTTGGCTGGCTTGCCAGGGTCCAGCCATTGCGATGAGCGCTTCCGATTATCGTAGAGAATCCACTTTTCATCACAGGTAATGATTCGATTTAAAATCCCTTCGTTATTGTGCCGGTCAAGTAATGTAACGCAGCAGTTGACGCGCGTTTGCCGGTTTGCTTCACTCAATTCGTGAGGAACCCACCTTTCAAGTTTTTTAATCTTCCCAATTTGCTTCAAGTGGATTAAAACAGTTTTATCACTAACACCGAAGCCTGCAGCTAACTCGGACGTGGTTTGCGATGGATCCGCTTCCACAATAGCCTTCAATGCTTCATTATCAACTTGGGTCTCCGGCCGTCCACGGGGCTTGTTTTGCAGGTCGAAATTTTCAGAACGAAAACGTTGGAACCAAAAACGCACTGTGTTTTCTTTTGCGACACAACCGCCATACACATCATTAACCCTTCGAGCCGTTTCCGCAGCACTGGTGCCACGGTGGAACTCGTACTCGTAAATAACGCGATATTTCAAATTTTCCATTTTGTAAATCGAGCGATGCAAACAGAAAAAAGATAAGTAAAAAAACAAATGAATGACGGTTTACGAAACACAACTACATGTGGAAATAGCTGTATAAATTTGAATTTCGAATTCCTAACCAAATAGGAGAAATTTGTGATCAAAGTGGCCAGTACGACAAAACGCCAATTTCATATGTAAGGACCTAATATTAATATTTTTTATTCAAGAAAAATATTTAAAAATCTATTTTGTAGTACACGTTGCATTTACTGCTGCAGAATTAGTAAAATATTTAGGGTAACACTGTACAAAATGGCTACGGTGATTCTCGTGTTGTATCATCGTATTTTTTGTTTTGAGTTTTTCTTTCGGCCAGGTTGAGTAACTTTATTTCTCCCTTCGCTCGATTTTCAAATGTGAAAAACCTCTTAGAACGTTGAGTTGAGCTTTTGTTCCTCCGTTTCGAGTGCAAAATAGACACATTGTGTTAAGTGAGATATTTGACTCTGTTTTGTTTTATTATAGTTATTAGTGTCGGTTCTTTTACTTGTATTTTATAGTGTACCTAGTGTGTTAGAAGTTAAACGACAATGTCATCAAAGAATGATGAAAACTGGCGGCGATGTTTTAAGTGTGGATGTTCACCGGCGACGGATAAAACCATTTCACTATTTCGATTTCCAAAGCCTGGAAAAACAAATACATATCGGTATGTAACTTGCAATAACTACATAAACACTTTAGAAAACTAAGAATTATTTTCGAGGATAAAATTATCAGTAAATAGACACCTACCCTGGCTTTGCACGAGTGCGTATTATCTTTACCCTAGCTTTGTACTCAAACCTTTCTCGATTCACCCTTCACCCTTCATATTCGTGAAAACTTTAAAAATCCATTTATGGTTTAAAGAAGAAGTAAGTGAAGGAACATAAGAAAACAGCGACTTTGTTTTATACTATTAGAAAAGAAGAAAAGATTAATGACAATGATATAGTGATATGTATGATTATATTTTCAGGTGTGAAGCATGGGCAAAATACTGCTTGCCAGATCGTGAGTGGTTCTCGCCAGTATTTCAAGGGAAATTACATAGCGAACATAGGATGCTTTGTAATAAACATTTTAAAAAGACGGCCTTCAGTGATTACCCTTTGTCCTCAAAAAAGCTTCACAGATTTGCTGTCCCTGATGATACTAATGAGGTATGTAATTACTAGTGCAAAAGCTTCCTGCGATCTACGCAGCCCACCTGCTCGCGTGAGGACTTACTTGTCAGTAGTCAGAGGGCTACCACGGTAGCCGCTTTCTGGGCAAGTAAGATTTAGCCCGTGTTCTTGCCGACACAAAAAAAGAAGTGCAACACAAAATATTCATTAAACCATTCACTTTGTTTTTGTGGTAGACTCGATCCCTTCGGTGGGGACGTATATGAGCTGTTGATGATGATGATGTGTGTAAAAATTATTCTATTCTACCTAGGCCAACACTATTAGCACTACCTAAGAGCATGACATGTTACAATTTTATTAATATAACTATGAAGGATAACTCAGTGTGTATAAACTGGTGCACTTTTTTTATTTACAGGTCCAAGCAGGTCCATCATACCAAGCTAAAATTGACTTGGTTACTTCAAGACCACCAGCCGAAACAAATACCAGAGTTTTAGAGCTTCAAACAGGTTCATCATTTCATGATGAAATTAATTTGGCTACTTTAGCACCACCAGTCGAAACAAATACCGCAAACAGAGCTTTACAAGAGATCACTAATGTTTATACTGTTGAGAAATCTTCAGATAAAAATATTAGTGAAAATAAAGTCACACAAAAACTCGAGAACCAATTACCAGTTCAAGGCAAAACTTCCAAAGATAAGTACTACTATGCAAAATGTAGAAAACAAATGAAAAGTGTATGCCAATTGAGAAAACAAATCAAAAAATTACAAAACAAGTTACTTTTGCAAGAGCTAAATACAAATAACTCTGTCAAATTTCTGATAAAAAAATTGACTCCTACATTTGCCTTGCTACTGCAAAGCCAAATTAAAAACTTAAAAAAAAAAAGCAAAGGCAGAAGGTGGACTACAGATGAAAAAATTACAGCTTTAAGGCTTTACAAAAGATCACCAACAAAAATGCTAATGGCTAATGTGAAGACTTTTTTGTCTCCCAGCTCAATCCACATTAAAATCATTGCTGGGCCATTTTAATCTGGATGCAGGAGTAAATGAACCTATATTTACTCTGCTAAATAAAACTGTAAAGGCTCAAAAACCGTCTGACAACGAATATATTTTAATGTTTGACGAAATGTCAATTCGAAAAAATTTAAATTATAATAAAAAAAAGATATCATAGAAGGCTTCCAAGATCATGCTGAACAGGGAAGATGCTCATTGATAGCCTCTTATGCTCTAGTATTTATGATAGCTGGATTGAGGAAGAAGGTGAAGCAACCTATTGCCTATTACTTGTCGAGTGGATATGTTACAGCAGATAGGCTGGCAGTCTTAATAAAAGAGGTATGTAATAATAATTTTATAAGTATCTGAAATAAGTAAATAAAAGTTATGAAATTTTACAAATTGCAAATTCTGTTTTTGTAAAGTGAATATCTGCATAAATTTATAATTTCATTTTATAAGAATGGTAATGAAATAGTACTACATGTAATAGATTCAAACCTAATAATGTTTTGTTTTTTTCTTCAGATTTTACGACAATGTTTTAAAGCTGGCATAAATATAGCAGCTACAATTTGTGACATGGATGGAACAAATAAAAAGGCCTTAAGCATCCTGGGTGCTACAGCAGATAGGCCAATAATTACTGTGGACAATACTGCAATAGTCACGATGTTTGACCCGCCGCATTTACTCAAATGCTTCAGAAATTTGTTTCTGAAGTACGATATCAAATGTGCAATTGAAATAACGTCTACCAACAAAAGTGGCGAAGGTAATATAATTATTTTTATTACTAAAATAATTGTGGCTTTTTGTTGTTGAAATGATAATAATATATTTAACAATATGAATAAACTAACATCATGATCATTATCGACAGCTCATATACGTCCCCACCGAGGGGCTCGAGAACTAACTTAATCTTAGAAATTATACGGACTAAATACCTGATGATATTTTAATTCTACCAGAAAATAAGTTAAAAAATAAATATAAAGCAGATGTTTTACAAAAATACAAAGTTTCACTGTTTGATTCCAAGAAATTATTCATGTGTTACTTTCTTAGACCATGTTACTTCCTTGAGTCGAGTGTGTCAAAATTATTTATTTGAGTGTTTATTTACTAGTTTAATTTTAATTTCAGGTATTGCAAAGTGGAGCCACATCAAAGAGTTCCATAAACTGGATAACGAAAATCCCAATTTCGTTTTTGCTCCAGCCTTAAAGTCGGAACACCTTGATCCTAACAGTAAACAAAAGATGAAAGTCAAACTGGCTGCTCAAACTTTGAGTCACACAGTCGCAGCAGGAATGATGGCAAAAATTTCAGGAGGTAAAATAAACCAAATTAATTACAATTATACTAATTATAGTAGCGTTGCATTTTATGAAATAAATACATAAGTACAAGGTGTTACAAAATATACCTAAAAAAAGAATATTTTCATCAAAGGTATTTAATTAAAATTTTCCCATCTCTAATGATCAGCTGTGTCAAAGAGTATTCGGGCCAGATGTGTAATTTTACGTCAATGTGCCTATTTTTACAGCTATCGTTCAAAATGTTTACGTACTAGTTGTACCATAACATTTACATTAGAAAAATTAATTTAAAATGAAAAAACTACAAATATACAAAAAAACTTTGTTAAATAGTTGAATAATAAATTAATGAAATAATGAACTAAATATGTCAAAATAGTATTTATGTTTGTAAACACGTAAACAAGATAATTAACACAAAAAATAAAATGTTTTCTAATATAAATTGATTTAAGTACATGGGGCGTTGCAGCGGAATTGAAGAACACTTCGATACTTACATCGGTCGTCGTCGCTCATTTATTAGATTAGAATTTTTATTGAAATACATTAAGTTTAAATTGTAACTTTTATATTTTAAATTAAATATAAGTACCAAAAGTTTTTGGTTTTTTTTAGACTCTCCCGCTGCAGCCCACGTAATTGGCGCAGTCTTCCGTCTTGGGGAGAGAGTATAGTTTAGGGACTCGGAAACCGCGTATCCCTAAGTTGCTATCGCGCGCGTGCAGTAGCTTATCGCCGCGTAACTCGACCCAGGAGAACCTACTTCTACAACTGGAGGCTCCAGCCGGGAGAAGAAGATCCAGACATTGATCGTAGAGAAAACCAAGAAAATTATGTGAGTACATCTGAATCGTTCATGTTGTGTTGCTCTCCTTCCTTCATATAAGTTCCTTTTATTTTTAAAAATTTTTCGCAATAGTAAAACCAGCCCTTCAGGGCCTGATCGTGCGAGAAGTTCACGTAGGTTAGGTGTAGATAGAAATAGGAATATAGATTTAGAGTTTTTGAATCTTAGTGACGAAAGTTTCAATTTCGATAGTCCTTCTGACTCGGATTCGGACAGCAAGATGCCTTACGATCCGGACTCACTTCACAAGGCTCTGCGCTTGGTACCCGATTTTGATGGTAACCCTAATGTGTTACCTAGATTTGTTAAACTTTGTGATCAGATAGTTGACGAATTAGTAGAGGAAGATGATCCCCGTAGGGACCTTTCGTTACTATTTCTGTGTAACGGGATCTTGAACAAAATTACAGGAAATGCAGCTCGTATAATAAATTCAAACGGCTGTCCTGATAATTGGTCCGACATAAAAAGGTGTTTAATTAATAACTTCTCAGACCAGAGGGATGAAACAGCTCTTTATAATGATCTCATGATTGCGGTTCAAGGTAATAGCACCCCACAGGAGTTCTATGATAAGTGTGCTAACCTGCTTAGTACTATCATGACGTACGTAACGTTGCACGAGACCCTTGATACTACAGTAAGGGCCAAGAGGGACCTCTATAAAAAATTAGCTCTTCAAGCTTATACGCGTGGCCTTAAAGAGCCACTGGGGTCAAGGATTCGTTGTATGCGTCCTGATAGCCTAGAGGAAGCTCTGGAATTTGTTCAGGGTGAAACCAACGTGATGTATATGCAGCAGAGGACAGATGGTTTGCAGGAGAGAAAAGTCTCAATAAATAAGATGATGCCCATGGCCCCTCCGGCCATGCCGACGCAAAGATCTTTTCAAATGCCTGCTGCACAGACATTTAATTGGCCGAAGCCTAACAATACAATGCCTGTTTTCCAATGGAAGCCTAACACTACTTATAATACTAACCCAAATTCTAATTTTATTCGCCAACCCTACATGCCTACACGCACTCAACAAATGTTCGCTGCCCCGCCACCTAATTATAATATGCAGCAAAATAGATTTGTAGCACCGCAGCAACATTACCGCAATCCGCAATTTCAAGGCCCAAAACCTATGAGCGGTGTGAGCCATTACGTCACTAAGGCTCTCCCGTTACAATCCGGACACGACTGGCGCCGTCATGGAAATCCGCCGCCTTCAAACTATTTTAAAACTCGTGAAATGAATTTTAACGAGGCTTACGATAATTACGATTATTACTACCCTGATCCTTATTTGTCCGAAAATTCTGAACTTAGCTACCCCTCAGTGGAGTACTCACCGGACGACTCAGTTTTCGTTCCATATTACCCGGAACAACCCGACAACTCTGGCTTTCCTGACGACTTCGTCGTATACGAGTCGGAGGAGCCGCAGGCGTCGTCGAGCGCCTCCCCTGTTTGTAAAGAGCAGGATTTTCAAAGTCGCAAGACTTTCAAAAAGCAAAAATAGAAATTAATCTTCAAACACAGCGACAACTTCCATATGTTCGGATATATGACCCGCCTATCAAGTTACTCATAGATACTGGCGCTAACCAGTCTTTTCTGAACCCTGACGCTGTACGTAAATTCTATTCCGATTTCCCACTAAATTATGACCCATTTGAGGTAACAAACGTTCACGCTACATCACGTAACGATTTTTCTATAACCATTCCGTGCTTTAAGGAATTTCAAGATTCAGATCCTATAAAGCTATTTATTTATAAATTCCATGACTATTTTGATGGTCTTATAGGGACCGATCTTTTAGAAAAATGGGAAGCTAAGATAGACCTAAAAAATAAATCATTAATTACCCAAAAAACTACAAACCCTATCCATATGTACAACTCACGTAATGTGAATCTTTATGAAGACCTTATTCCCGGTAATTCCTCAAAATTACTTAGGATACCTATAAACATGCAAGAAGGTGACGCAATTGTAACAGAACAGACTATATCGAATTGCGTGATTACTGACTGCTTGACGACAGTGCGAGACAGTCGTGGTATAGTACTTGTTACCAATTCATCGCCGCACGACATCATATTTTCAATGGATCGCCCTGTCGAAGCGAGTATGTATTCGATGGAGTGCGCCGACACTCAGGAGTTGCGTAATCGCGAGCGTGTGACTGAAACGGCGCGAGCGAAGGAAGTTTTGTCTCGTTTACGCACTGATCATTTAAATATAGAGGAACGCGCGAACTTAGAAAACTTGTGTGCGCGCTATGCGGATGTATTTTATCTTGATGGTGAAACGTTAACTTTTACTAACAAGATAAAACACCATATCCACACTACGGATGAAGCACCTATCTATACAAAAAGTTATAGGTACCCGTTTGTTCATCGAGATGAAGTTAGGGACCAGATCCAAAAGATGCTGGACCAGAACATCATCCGTCCATCTGAATCTGCGTGGAGTTCACCAATTTGGGTAGTGCCCAAAAAGGCTGACGCTTCAGGCAAGGTCAAGTGGCGTATAGTCGTCGATTTCAGGAAACTGAATGAAAAGACAGTCGACGACAAGTACCCAATACCTAACATCACGGACGTGCTTGACAAATTGGGTAACTGTAATTATTTTACCACCTTGGACCTCGCCAGTGGATTTTACCAGGTCGAAATGAACCCTTCGGACATCCCCAAAACGGCTTTTAACGTCGAAAATGGCCATTACGAATTTTTAAGGATGCCAATGGGTCTTAAAAATTCTCCATCTACGTTTCAGCGCGTGATGGATAACGTTCTCAAGGGGCTCCAAAATGTTATTTGTCTTGTCTACCTAGACGATATTATAGTATTCAGTGCATCCCTACAGGAACATATGGTTAACCTTGAAAAGGTCTTTCAAAGATTACGCGAATCTAACTTCAAGATCCAGATGGATAAGTCTGAGTTTCTTAAGTTGGAAACAGCGTACCTAGGTCACGTCATATCAGGAGATGGCATAAAGCCTAACCCGGACAAAATTTCAGCGATACAAAAGTATCCTATCCCTAAGTCCCCAAAAGAAATAAAGCAATTTCTAGGCCTTGTCGGTTATTACCGCAGGTTTATCCCAGACTTCGCTAAAGTAGCAAAACCACTAACGCAGTGTTTAAAAAAAGGCCGAAAAATTACATTCGATGCCGGATACGTCGCCGCATTTGAAAAATGCAAGGCTCTCCTTATTAACGACCCAATATTGCAGTACCCTGATTTTGGTAAAGATTTTCTCCTTACAACGGACGCATCTAACTACGCTATAGGCGCAGTTCTTTCCCAAGGCCAAGTAGGTAGCGATAAGCCTGTCTGCTATGCGTCTCGAACCCTCAATGAGAGCGAGATAAATTATAGCACAATAGAGAAAGAGCTACTCGCCATCGTATGGGCCACTAAGTACTTTCGCCCTTACCTATTTGGTAGAAAGTTTACGATCCTAACAGATCATAAACCACTCCAATGGGTAATGAGCCTGAAAGAACCTAATGCACGCATAACCCGATGGAAGCTTAGGCTAGCCGAGTACAATTTCACTACGATCTATAAGAAGGGTAAGGCTAACACGAATGCAGACGCTCTGTCCAGGATCCAAATACATAATGAGGAAACAAGCTCCATGATCGCAAATCCTTCAGAACATCCACCTACGGCTGGCTCATCCACCGCTTCCGCCCACACAAGTCAGGAAAACCCTATATTAGAAATTCCGATAGTCGATGAACCTCTAAACAAATTTCACCGCCAAATTCATATTACAGTAGTGGGTGATATAAAAAAGCGTACTACAGTCACGAAACCATTCGACACACACACTAGAACAACGGTCTATGTATCAGAGTCTAGCTTACGCGATGACGTTATCAACGTGATAAAAGAATATGTCAACCCTAAAATAAAAACCGCGCTTTTAATAACCCCATCATTAGCCATGTACGATATTATACCTATTATCCAGGATACGTTCAAAAGCTCCGCTATGAACTTAGTATTAGCTAAGAGGGAGGTCGAGAATGTAAAAGACTACCTTAGGCAACAAGATATAATACGTAACTATCATGACGGTAAAACAAACCACCGTGGAATTAATGAGTGTTACATATCTTTATCTCAGCGATACTACTGGCCGAAGATGCGTGAACACGTGACTAAATTCATTAATGATTGTATTATATGCGGTCAAGCAAAGTACGATCGTAATCCTATTAGGCAACAGTTCCATGTCGTACCGCCTGCTACAAAACCCTTTGAAATTGTACACCTTGACTTACTATCTATTCAGAATGAAAAGTACTTAACCATTATAGATGTATTTTCAAAATACGCCCAAGCGTACCGCCTTTCTGACAGTACGGCCCTCAGCATTTTACAAGGGTTATTGGATTTCTGTACTCACCATGGGTTACCTCTAAATATAGTTACGGACAATGGGCCTGAATTTAAAAATCAACTTTTTTCTGAATTTACCGACTTGCATAAGATACACCACCACAGGACGCTGGCGCATACCCCTAACGAAAATGGGAACATAGAAAGATTTCACTTAACATTACTGGAACACTTACGAGTCCTAAAGCTCAAGTGTAAAGATGAAAACGTAGTAAAACTTGTACCTTATGCGATATTAGGCTATAACAGCTCCGTACACAGTTTCACCAAGTGTCGACCTTATGACGTCATAACTGGTCACTTTGATCCGAGAGATCCTTTTGACATAGACATATCAAAACATCTAATGCAACAGTACGTCATTAATCACCGCGAGCAGATGAAAACTGTATACGAAGCCATAGGTGAGCCTCTACTAACCCAGCGTACTAACCTTATTGAGAACCGAAACAAAAATCGCGAACCGGAAGCAGAGTATCAGGATCATCAGCGGGTGTTCATAAAGAACCCTCAGGCTGATAGACGAAAACTCGCTCCACGTTACACCCATGACACTGTCTTAGCCAACTTACCGATTCATATTTACACTTCTAAAAAACGGAATCCTATAGCGAAAAGTCGACTAAAGCGAGTACCTAAA
The DNA here is from genome assembly GCA_951230895.1 of Carpatolechia fugitivella. NCBI lineage: Eukaryota > Metazoa > Arthropoda > Insecta > Lepidoptera > Gelechiidae > Carpatolechia > Carpatolechia fugitivella. The sequence goes on along the minus strand of OX579654.1, from coordinate 13,699,260 downwards.
AGTGCCAAATTGTTGCAGGGCACCACTGGTCCTGATTGTTCTTTTGATGACAGTCCACCTGGCAGCAGCACAGGAGATAAAACTTGAGACCTTGGATGATGGCCCGGGTCTACTACCTTTCAAACTTGGCGAAACACGATTGGTTACACACTATCATACTTTCCTACAAGCTATCAACTTAACTAATATTAAAAGTAAAATTAATATGATACAGGATCAGATTTCGCAGTACGAACACATACTTGTTAATGACACTTATTCGCTTTACGAGCTTCAAATTGACTATCTAACTAATAAACTAACTACTGTTTTAAATCACCTAGAAACCCTAGAGCCTAACCGCAAAAAGAGAGGTCTTATAGATGGCTTAGGTTCCGTAATAAAGAGCGTAACTGGTAATTTGGACTATCTAGACGCCGCTCATTATGATAACGCTTTAAAAGTTTTAAGTAATAATCAGGATCGGTTAGTAACAGAATTTAACAGTCACATAAGTATAAGTACCGAGTGGATGACGCACCACAACCAAGCAATAATTAAACTAGTAGAAAATCAGGCCAAGATTAACGAGACTTTGCAGCTTCTCATAAGTAGCTCAGCCTACAGAGATGCATCCCTTCTGAAGTATGCAAAATTTGCCCAGCTTTTAGTCATTATAACCGAAAATACAGATGACGTTCTACAAGAACTCTTTAGAATAGAGAATATATTAGCTTTGATACGTGCCTCAAGCACTCATCACTCTATTTTAAGTATTACGGTTCTAAAAACCATGTTAGATAAACTTAAAAATTTGTATGGTAGGGACAAAATTTTAGATTTAAACCCTAGAGAGTATTACGACGTAATAAAACCAGGCTACTACTTTTCCAGTAGCAATATCGTTATTATACTAAAAGTACCTATATTTGCAACTCAGGTTTATGAACTATACAGGTTAGCAGTTATTCCAAACAAGGATAGGCAGGCTCTTATCCCACCTTTCCCTTTCCTCGCAACCAACAGGCTCGGTTTCGTGTACATAGAGACAGAATGTCCGAAGTACAACAAATGGTTTCTCTGCGAGGAGAAGATGGACCACCAAGTTCGCCACCAAGCTGACTGCATCCAGAACCTCATACTTACTCAATCGCTACAGAAACTCTGTAAGATGACCAACGTGACACTATCCCAGGAGGCCATGGAGGATCTCGACGAAAAACATTACACATTATCTTTCCCAGCACCGACGAGAGTACATACCATCTGCGGGCACGAGGAGTACATAACTCTACAAGGCAGCTACCTGGCAACAATACCTGTAAATTGTTTTCTACATACTCCCAGTCTAACTTTAACTAACAGTAATGATCAACTGGAAGGCCATCCTCTGAGAATAACCAACATATCATTCACCTTCAGCGAGCAACAGCCAGCTACGTCGCACATTCATCTCAACTCCATTAATTTAAAGGAGCTGCACGACGTACAACATAAAATTATAATGCAAGCGCCCGTACACATCAACGAGGTATCAAATAGCGCATTGTATCATACTACAATCCCGCTCTACATCGCATTATCAAGTTCACTCGCACTTGTGGTCTACGCCGTAGCACGCCGCTACAACTTGCTACGACGCTCACCTGATGACAAGCTTACACCTGAACCTGAAGTCAAGGTTGAGCACATCTATGCCCGACCTAGAGGAACAAAAGGAACCCCCGTAAAACTGCTATCAGCAACTATTTCTTCCAAATCTCATCAATAGTTGCTTCTCTAGGGGTGGAGGTGTTACGCTAGCAGCCCCTATGAAATCTGCTAACGTATCTATCTACTTTGCACACGGCACTCGACGAGTATTACCTACCGTCAGCATTGCACACGGCACTCGATGAAGATTTCGACATCGGCCGCGTTTCCGGTAAAGTGCTGATGCAGCGCATGCGTGGCCTCGCCGGACATGGGGCGTTGCAGCGGAATTGAAGAACACTTCGATACTTACATCGGTCGTCGTCGCTCATTTATTAGATTAGAATTTTTATTGAAATACATTAAGTTTAAATTGTAACTTTTATATTTTAAATTAAATATAAGTACCAAAAGTTTTTGGTTTTTTTTAGACTCTCCCGCTGCAGCCCACGTAATTCATCCCTTTTAAAAGTTGTAGGCACAAATGGTAAAAACTTTTCCGTTCTGAGAATTTCACAGTCTATATTTTAAATGTCAATTGACACTAGGGATGGGAAAATTTTAAATAAATGCCTGTAATGAAGAATATTCTTTTTATTGGTATTTTCTGTAACACGTTGTATATTTTTGTAAGTAGAAAGTAGAGTAAGAATTGAAAGCTTAATATCAACATGGACCATGATATCAATAAAACCTACGATTCTCTTTGCTTTATTAGAATAAACAATATAAGCTAAACCTAAAAATGGGTTTAGGTTGACCTTGACCTATTACAATACAAATGAAACTAAATAATATTAAACTATTTTATTTTTTTCAGGTCAACTGACTACAGAGGCAATTGTAACAGCAGAAGTTCTTGAAAAAATGGACAAACTTTTCGACGCTCTCAATGCTGATTCGTCGGACTTGCGAAGAGGAAAAGTATTTTCTACAAATTTTAAGGCCTCTTCGCCTCATCTGAAATTTCTAAACGAAATGAAGTTATTTTTTAAATCCATCCAATTCCTGGGCTGCCCTCGTAAACCGCCGTCTCAGGAAGGTTGGATATGGTCTCTGAATGCAGTCGAAATCATATGGAAGAATCTCACAAAAAAACATTCAGATATTGAAAGTCTTGCCACTCGCAGACTACAGCAAGATCCGTTAGATAACTTGTTCGGCTGCATTCGTGGAAACTGTGGGTCCAATAATAACCCCACAGCTGGCCAATTTGTAGCTGCACTGAAAACGACAATATTAAGCAAATTGGCCTATCAAGGCGCAGGAGGTAATTGTGAATATGATTTTTGCGAAGCAATAATTGAAAATTATAGATGTCTATTAAAAAAAAAACGTGCACAGATGACGCAGAAACCACTATTTCAGTGCCACAAGACGTCACAGATATATCAAATGAGTTTGATAAACTTTTTAGCACTGAAAGTGGTGAAATGCAAGCATGCGCATATGTATGTGGCTTTTTATTAAAAAAAATAAAAAATTATCAAGATTGCGCTGAGTGTACAAGAATTTTGACATCAGAAGCCAGGTTGAGCGACCATTTATTCATAGAAAATAAAGAATACTTTGCTGGAAAAGAATGTTTAAACTACAGCAGCAAAAATTTAATAGATTATGTCGAAAATTGTGCCACAGAAGCAAATGACATGTTAGCAAAAGTGGGCCATGAAACTCAAATAATACAAAAAATTATTAACTGTCTCAGAAACATAGATCATAGTTTTCTGAAATCTTGTAAAGAACACGAAGAAAAAAATCACCAATATTTCGTAATTAATATCACATACATCTGCTTGACAAGATTTTTGTGTCTTAAAAAATAGATCTTTTGCAGAGGAAGCAGCCAAAACGTCACTAAAACGCAAAATTAATATTTTAAAACACACTTAATAGTACATTACAATACAAGGATCGTAGGTGGCATATTACAAACGAGGTGACTTTTGTAAGCCCGAGCTCATTTATATCTTGTCTATCTTGTGTTCCAGATTTAATGAAACATAGTAAAATTATACCTTTATTTAAGGAGATATTAAAAAGGATCCCGGTAACTTCAGGCCAGTGTCTATACTTCCGGTAAGCAGTAAATTTTTTGAAAGGATAATACTTAATCAAATCTACTCCATAAACAGTTTGGATTTACTAAGGGGCGTTCGACCACCGACGCTGTAGTTGCTCACCTACATCACGTGTACGGGGCTTGGGAGGAGTCGCAGGATGCTATTGGGGTGTTCTGTGACTTATCTAAAGCTTTCGACTGCGTCGATCACGAGACGCTGCTAATAAAGTTGGAACATTATGGAGTTAGAGACGGAACCCTAAATTTGATCAGTTTCTATCTAGAAAATAGAATTCAAAGAGTTCAAATAAACAGCACGAAGTCACTGGGATCTACAGTCAATTCATGGGGAACTGTATTCGCTTCTATAATAAAATACCAGATGATATTGTAAATCTGTCCGATAGCCAATTTAAAACTAAAATTAAAAATATTTTATGTTCCAAGGCCTATTATACGATAAATGATTGCTTAGATGATAAACACAACTGGTCAACTGCTTCAATTCCATTCATTTATTCATTAACAATACAATCATTGTGTTCGAATTTTGAATAAATACATTTTTTATTTGATTTCAATACATTTGATTATTAAAAAATATGTAAGCATCAGTAATTATGTGAAATATTAGTGACGCTTGTTAATAGTACCACCAACTTAGCTAAGACAATTATATTATAAGAGATTTTGAAGCTATTACAGTTGTTTCTTTCAATATTTTCCTTGTGTAATATGCTTATGTCTTTCTGTTTGTGCAATAGTTTAGATAGTGCATGATTCTAAATTTGAAAATATTCATGATCATGCATTTTTAAACTATTGCACAAACTAGAAAGACATTTTGAGTTTTCATTTATTCCTATGGTAGATTATCTATGTTTTTGCCAGGCACCCACTAGATGGCGCTAAAAAAATTAGTCCTCTAGGTTTGTCTATGAACTCGTTATTCTTCTCCCTGGAGTAATAGTGTTCTGTGGACTAACTTACAAGGAAAGACTCGAGGCGCTGAAGTTAACCTCCCTGAAAGAAAGGAAAGAACGTGGGGATTTGATTGAGACTTTCAAGATACTGACTAGACATTATGGCCTACATGATTTTGATAAAGAACTATTCAAGCGTGACACTAATGTTCATTTACGAGGGCATCATCTGAAATTGAGGAGCAGTTTCTCCAACAACAATCCCCATAAACACTTTCTCAGTAACAGTAGTGAAAGAATGGAACAAACTAACTGAAGAAGTAGTCTCGGCGCCGAACGTCAACATCTTTAAGAACAGACTAGACAAACATATTCAACAGAAAAATAAAAACTAAATGAAAAATTGGATATAGGCTCTATTATCAGTTGTTTCAACTGCTTGCCTGATTAAATAAATAATAATAATAATTGTAGTTAGTGTTTGGGTCACTCTGGTTCTGGTTGGTCTCAATTGTAAACAATGAATAAAAATAAATGCTATGCTATGTGTTATGAGACGGCCTATAAAGAAACCTGCTGATTTAGAGATCAATGCAATTTACTTCGGTATATCTTGCAACCTAGATTGACGACAGCACGAGGCACAAGATGCAGATGCAGCACAATGCATAGTCTACATTATCTCGTCAATCAACATTTGGGGCATTCCATGATAAGTGACACCAGACAAGTATAAAATAAAAGTCGAAGATGAGTTTAAATATGCATTTAGAATAACAGTACATAGTCTAAAGTTTATGAAATGAATAAAAAAAAACGTAAAAAGCTGTATTTTTTCTTTTTTGGTCAATAGTAACACCGGATGTTAGTCAAGCTCAACGAACAGAGTAATTGTCTATGGTTCAAAAACAAAAAACTTCGTTATTTTAAATGTGAATCGGCGTGTTGTGAACGTGCGCAAATAAAATGATTACTGAAGATTTACTGCACAAAATACAAAGTAAAACGGTAAGTAAATTTCTATAATATTAAGCAATAATTGGTAACCAGAATTACGTCCCGACCGACACATTTTAATTCATTTTTGTAGATTCTAACCTCAAAAATGCGCGTTATGATAAAATGTGTGTTTTGTAAGTAACAAATAGATATAAACTAAGGGGTTTGACATTTTTTAAAGTAACGATGGGCTTTTGTGCCATTTACACATTAATTTTAAGTTATGTCCCGACCGTCACGGTCCCGACCATCACAGTCCCAACCGTCACAATTTCAAGTATAAAAATACTAGTTTTTTTTAAATATTGCTTGCATGTGGCTTAAATATGACTATCCATAATATGATTTCATTTATTTCGCTGGGTTTATTCGTTATTGGTTGCATTTGAAGTGGTTGTGGTGTTGTTTTAGATGCCTTTGGACGCGGCAGAGCGAAAACGTCTGTCCAGGGCCAGACAAAGAGAAGACCCGGATAAGAAAAAACTTTTATTAGAGAAGGAGAAAGAAAGAAGTAGAAAAAGAAGACTGGAAGCAAAGAAAAACCAAGACGAAGAAACAAAGTCTCTGTCTAGGGAATAAGAGCGTCTTAAAAAACAAAGATATAGGAACAAACTGAAAGCAGCCAAAACTGTCGTCTAGGTAGATGAAAGTACCAGTTCTCCAATGGGTTCTTACAAAACAATGTGTTATGGGGGCCATGCCAGAAAGCCCAACGAAAAAATAGGCTGTTGTTAGACAACTTGCTAAGAACATTTTTCCTTTACTGTCTTTGGACGTACAAAATGGCAAAGAAGAAAGATCTCACGCCGCCAAGATTAGCAAAGAAGACGAAGAGGTGGTGCGTAAATTTTACGAACTAGACGAAATCAGTCGGGCTGCTCCTGGAAGAAAGGACACCATTTCGGTTAGAGACAAAAATACCAAAAAGCGAATTCATATCGCTAAAAGACACATGACAATGTCAGTGGCAGAGGCGTATCAACTTTTTACAAAAGATTATCCCAACATTAAGGTTGGAAAGTCAAAATTCTTTGAATTTCGCCCAATTCATGTAAAAACAATGAATAATATGCCTCACAATGTCTGTGTCTGTCCACAACATGCCAATTTCGATTTTATGTTGGAAACTTTAAAGAAATATATCGTAGGCTTGCCATCAACGACTGCTGACTTGTTAAATGCAATAACATGTGATACAAGCAGCGAAAAATGTATGCTGAAAGACGACTGCCCTGACTGCTTTGACGTCACCGATATATTGCTTGTTAATTTGGTCACAGACATAGAAGTTGTCTGGAAGAAATGGGAGAAGTCTGAATCCCAGTATACCCCAGTGTCTCGTCAAGGCTCATTAGATGAATTGATTCAAGAGATGAAGAAACAAACGCCAACGTTCAAGAGACACGTTTTTGTAAAGAGACAGCAGTCTAACCATTTTGAGTCCAAGAAGAAAAAAGTACTGCATCGGAAATTGTACTGCAGGTTGACTTTGCAGAAATTTTTTCTATCTTGTGCCAAGACGAGATTCAAAGTGCACATTGGTCTCACCCACAGGCAACAATGTTCACTGGATGCGCTTGGGGCAATGCTGGAAATTCTAAACATTCATACGTAATAATGAGCAATGAATTAAACCACGACAAATACGCGGTGTGGGCTTTCATGCGCCAAATAATTCAAGACCTGAAGAAAAAGTATCCAGAGTTGAAGAAAGTGTGTTTTTTCGGATGGTTGCGCTGCGCAATTTAAGAATAGGTACACATTGCTCAACCTTTGCTACAGTGAGTCTAGAGATGAAAGGACTCGAGGCTTTTAAGTCTTATAAAGAAGACTCGACTCAACTCTAAGGTTTTCAACTCAATCGAGACGTGAAAACCCTGAACCTTGAACCTTTTTTTGTAAACGACTACAACTCGAGGTTTAATTTTATATTCGAGTCACTTTAAAAAGACTCCCATTCATAAACGACTTAGTTGCGACGAAAAACCTCGAACCTTTTCTTAAACGACTCGGCTCGCGCGAGTCGCGAGTCGCGAGGTGCATCACAGATCAGTAATTTAATGTAAGCCGTATGATGAGATAATAATATGAATTATTGTTGTATTGTGGGTAGGTAAGTAGTTTTGTGTTTTTGTAAACTAAATACACTTTTATTATTGTCAATCATTGTGTCTGTAAAATATACTTGGCTTTAGATACGATTATTTATTACTATAAGGTATTTAACAGCCAAATAATATGAGTTTAGACAAGGAATACGAGGGTAAGTTTTCTATTAATCAATACCTACTGCGGTGGCGGTCAATAGTCCATAGTAAATTTGACCACTAATGACAAATTTACTAATTGACTCTGTATGGTAATAATTTGAAATAGATTTGATTTGTTTTGATTGATTGTTTTTTTTATTTGATTTATTGTTTTTTATTCGTTTTTTTTATAGATCTAAACAACAAACATGAATTATTGGATATTGGTGACGGTATATTGGTTTCATTTCAAAATACTAACTTTAGAGAACCTTCGACTCCATATCCAAGTGAAGGTAATATTTTTATTTAAAATTTTCTTTTTGTTTTCATATTACACATTCATAATGTCATAGGTAATATAGTATCTTTGATTTTTTTACTGATTGCGACTCCTTTTATACAGATGAGACTGACGACGACGGTGAAACGGATACTGAAAGCCAAGCCAACCCAAGTGTGGGAACGAAGCGTGATATTTTGTCTGCTAAAATTCGTGATTTATTAGAAAATGTTCCTGAAGAATATTTATATAGCGTTTATTTGCAAATTGTTAACATTGTTAATATGTATCAGTGAGGGCGCCTCTCGTGGCGCCATCTCTGCATGCCCGACGTTAGGTAGACAGAACATCGTACAATGAGTGGGTACTTTGCACGTAAACATAGTAGATCTACCTGCAAAGCATAGTTAGAACCTGCTTGTTCATTGATCACAGTATTCATTCGTTCCTGTTGTTTTCCTGTTAATTGTACACAAATCGAAGTAAATCAATCGCTAAATAGGAAAATCATGGGTGATATACCACAAAAACGGAAACGTAAATCTTTAATACTTGATCAGTTTGACAAAAGTGATTCAAAAGTAAAGTGCAAGACATGTGAAAAAGAATTCTCGATCAAATCGTCGCATTCTGTTTTGAAAAAGCATTACAAAAAACACGAAGCAAATGCATCTGAAGTAGTAAGTCATCGCCGTCGTAAAGAGAGTGAGGAAAATACTTTTTTGAACAGATTACTTTTGAATTTTATTGTTTTTGGAAATCATCCATTTTCAATTGTAGATGAGAAACATTTTCAAATTTTTCTACAAAGACTGAATCCTGGATACTGTGCAGTAAGCCGCACACAATTGCAAACAAAATTTTTGAGGAAAAACAGACTGAGGTAAAAGAATGTTTAAAAGCTGTTACTAATAAAATTGCATTGACACTGGATTTTTGGACGTCAGTTACGAATAAGCCATATATTGTAGTTACAGCACACTTTATGCTCAATTTAAAACTGACTGCACTAATTTTAGATTTTGATTTGCTGCCTTATCCACACAGGAGTGAACAAATCGTTGAGAAAGTCGTTGAAATAATAGAATATTATGGAATTGAAAAAAAAATATCATCGATCTCATCTGACAATGAAGCGACCAATATAAAATTTATGCGGCAACTAACCTTATTCCACGATGAGTATGCAAACGTTGTTCATACCAGGTGCTTTGCCCATATCTTAAATTTAATAGTAAAACAAGGACTAACACATATAGAGAAGTCTGTCACAAACATTAGAAACTTGGTGAAACGCATCAATTTTTCACCAAAACAAAAGCAACAGTATTTCGAAATATGCTCACTATTGAACGCCCCCCAATTATCTCTCCTCTGAGATATATCTGTAAGATGGAATTCAATATATTTAATGCTTGAAAGGGCATATATGATGAGGGAAGTTCTGGATCACATTTGTAAGGAAAAAAGAGAATACAACCAACATCTGAAGGCCAATTCTACTAAATAACCGCAACTGCACTGCTACGCGACGTGTGTCAAAATGAGCAAATTTTGACGTTTCGGTATTCCGTTAAGCAGTCCTAGTGCAGTAATGTTGCAGTAGCGCAGCAGCAAATGAATAGCTATTTCACTAAAAAAACGTTACTGCAGCTGCACGTTCACTGCAAAATAATCGTATTCTGTTAATTTTTTTTTACATTTGAATGGCATTGACAGCAGTTTTGTTGCAGTTTTTTTGAAGTTTTATTGAAGTTAAACTTGAGCAACTTTTGCATCACAGATTAACTTGTAATGTACGGTTTTGCATTGTGAAAAATGTTCGGTCTCTTTTAGGAGGAGTTTGTAGGACATGATAAAAGATAAGATAAAGATAAAAGATAAAAATATTTTATTTGCGTAAAACATGGTATAAGGCTGGTATGTTACATAGTAAGTGCATTCATGTTTTGCTAAAATCATAATAGCATGCAAACATTATAATAAAAATAGCTAGTACAGGTACAACAGTCAAAATTTAGATTCTAATAAATTCATGCATGTCAACATTATAATAAAAAATAGCTAGTATAGGTACATCAGTCAAAATTTAAATTCTAAAAAATTCATGCATGTCATAGAAAACATTTTCATTCAACCATAAATAAAGTTTTTTTTTAAACTGTCTCGTATTCAAAATTTTAAAAGCCTTTGGTATCTTATTATAAATTCGTACTCCCATTGCCAATAGGTTTTTATTATAAATCATCGTTTTTGGAATGTCATCAAGTACAAGTCTATCGGGATCTCTTTTTACACGGGTATTTAAATCACTTGCTTTTTTGTACAAGTTATACTTTTTCACAAAGATGCAAAGTTCGTAAATATATAAGGACGGTAGAGATAATAGACCATGCTTTTTAAAAAGTGGCCTGCAGGATTCTAGGGGGTGGACTCCGCATATTGCGCGAATGCACTTTTTTTGAGCAACGAAAGCCCGTCCTACGTCGGTACTATTTCCCCAGAATATAAGACCATAGCGTAAAATCGATTCTACGTATGCGTGATACGTTATAAGAGCTGTCTTGGTATTAGTGATTTTTCTTACGTGCTTGAGCGCATAAACAAATTTATTAATCCGATTACAAACATTATCTACTTGCATTTTCCAGTTTAAAGATTCATCTAAAGTCACTCCAAGGAATCTTGTTTTGTTATCTTGCTTAATAATTGTATTGTTACATAAAATGTCCATATTAGTATTACATCTCCAACGCAAAGAATTGTTAAATTGTACACATATAGTCTTGTCTAAGTTTATTTTTAAATTATTATTTTCTAGCCACGCAACTATGTTGTCTAAGGTAGAATTGATGTCAGTTTCATGATCTTTAAGCGTATGTTTGTTTTTATCTGTCGTTACAACAACAGAAATGTCGTCAGCGAATAGAACACAGTGATGATTGGTAACTTCAGTAATATTGTTTAAATACAGTAGAAACAACACTGGTCCTAATACGCTTCCTTGAGGAACTCCTTGTACGACTCCTCTGTATTCGGACGAATAGGCTATCAGATCGTTGTTTTGGTCTAGTTTGTTAATAACTACGCATTGTTTCCTATCTTTAAGATATGACTGTAGCCAATGCAATGCATTTCCTCTGATTCCTAAAGCCTCCAACTTTTTAATTAACATATCGTGTGAAACGAAGTCAAACGCTTTGCTTAGGTCAAGAAAAAGACCTGTTGTAAGATTCTTACTGTTAACATTTCTGACTATACACTTTAAACAGAAAAAACAGCAAGTGTAGTCGATTTGTCTTTTTGGAAAGCATATTGCTCCTTATTTATTACGTTGAATTTATTACAAAAATTACTTAGCCTTCGGAGCATACATTTTTCAAAGATTTTCGAAATAATGGGAATTAATGTGATTGGTCTATAGTTACAAATGTCATCTTTTTTCCCTTTTTTAAATAGTGGTTTTACAATTGATAATTTTAGTCTCTGTGGAAATGTCCCTGTAGAAAATGAAAGATTAATTAGAAATGTCAACACGTTAAGAATGTCATCTGCACATGTTTTTAGTATTTTTGTACTTAATTCATCGAAGCCTACGGAATTCGTGTCATTCAATGATAATATCTCTGTTTTTACTTCAGTTGGAGTCATTGGTGTTAAAAATATGGTATTTAATATAGTTTTACCTTCATTAGAGGAATTCACAGTGGACGTTTGGTTGTTTGTTGATTGAATAAAATGATTATTAAAGGTAGTTGCTATTTCCACAGGATTACTTAATATTAGTTCATCATATTTTATTCTTTCAATATTATCTCCCAACTTTATGTCTGAAATTTCGTTATTTATAATATTCCATGTAGCTCTACTCTTATTTTTGCTTTTGTTTATATAATTTATGTTTATATTCTTCTTGGATTTAAAAATACACTTACTTAATAAATTGGAGTATGTGGTGTATTTATTTTTATTTTGCGTCGTCTTAGTCTTGTAGTATTTATAACGTAGTGTACGTTTTGTTCTACAGCTTGTTCTAAGTCCTCGACTTATCCATTGTGGTTTCCTCTTTTTCATATTATTAACTTTTATTCGTACTTTAGGAAAGCAAAGGTCATAGAAGAGGGTTAACAGGTTATGAAATTCATTAAATGCATGGTTCAAGTCTGGTGCCGCCGTGTAAACTTCAGACCATGACAAACTTTGCAAGCATTTTCGAAACTTGCAAATGTTTTCCTGACAGAAATCTCTTTTATAAATAAAATAAGACGATAGTTTTAAACTTTTTGCTATTGGGAAGCTTAACATTTGCGCAGTTTCGTGGTCCGAAAGGTGGAGTGGAAGCACTAATTCCTTTGCATCTTTTATATTGCTTAGAATATGGTCAATACAAGTATTTTTTCTAGTAGGGCATTTTATGTGAATAGTTAAATTGTGACTTTTTGCTAAATCTTGCAAATGGGTTGTGATTTTTCCCGGCTTTAGCGTATTTATGTTTAAATCGCCTGCTATTACCACTTTTGGATAACCTTTATATTTTTTAAAAACTTCATGCAACAATGATTCAAGCTTGTCTAAGAATAAAGATGGGTTAGATTTAGGTATCCTATAGACACATATAATAATTATTTTGTTTGGTATAATCTCAATCCCACAACATTCAAATATTTTGGACACTGATTGTTCTTTAACGAATAATAGCTCTTTATAGAGCAAGTTATCTTTGACTAAGATGCAAGTTCCACCTCTCTGCTTATCTCTACAGAAACTTGTAGCCAAATTGTATCGATCTAGTTTTAAATATTTTACGTTATCATGTTTTAAAAATGTCTCAGATAAACATATTACATCCGGATCATTTTGTTGTTCTCGTAACTCTTGTAAAGTAATTTCGAGGATTTCTTGTTTTGACAAGATACTAGCAATATTTTGGTGAAATATTTTAAATTCTGTTGTACTTGTTACGGACTTAGTCCCGAAAAAAACTATTTTTTTTCGTTACTGGAAAATAAAACGGTATAGTGCCCCTTCTAATTAAATTTTCTTTTTCTCGTTTGGCAGCTTGTATACGTGCAAAATAATATGGGATTGTACCAATCCGATAATATTTTTTCTTTTGCAAATCTGCCTCTCTATGTATTGGTTGATTACGCTCTATAATTTTTCTTATGGCCTTAACATCTAAGTACTTTTTGTCATAGTCCGTGCAGTCAATAATGTAGTTTATAGATTTACATATGTCATTCAAGTGGTAAGATTTACATTCCATAAAATGATGATTTTTATTTGAAATGCATGCATTTTTTATTTCATTATTAAGTCTATATCTATTTAAATGTTTATTTTGTAGTACTTTCAGAATTATTACAGTGTTATCCTTAAATCTGTTTAAGATTTGTGTCAAATGCGATATAACTGACTCTAGATTAATGTCATTTTCACCTATAAATAGAACTACTTTATCATTTAAGTTCAGAGTAATTTTTCCACAGCTTTTTAATATTTCAGTACTGGTGGCGTGTGGTTTAGTGTCAGCAAAAACATTATAATTCTCATATTTCGTATTAAGTCTGGTACGTGACAGTTCCTGAGCAAGCCCAACACAACTCTGTGAACCGTATATTAATATCCTGCCCGTGGGATCGTCTTTCTTTTCTGTATTATGTTTTCTTGCTGTCCTGAAATTTTCGAATGAAGTCCCGGTTTTTTGTAATTTCAGTGTGAGTGAATCAATTTCCGAATTAAGTTTTGTGATTTCAGACTTCGCCTTACTTAATTCATCTTGCAAGATTTTTATTTTTTGCAATAGGTCCATAAATTTCACAGGGTTCTCGTCAGGATCGGTGTTTGACTCATTTAATGAAAATCTAGGTGGAGGCGTAGAAGTGTAATTCTTATTCGTTTTGGTTTTCTTTTTTTTTTGTGTAGAAATGTTGCTTATATTTGGCGTAACGCGGTATATAGTTTTGAGTATTGTTATCTCATTTTTTAGAGCACTGATTTGTCCCTTTAGGCTATTATTTTCAAGTATGGTATTCTCTAGCTCATTTTGTGTACTATCTCTTTCCGACTGAAGTCTTATTATTTCTTCAGTCATATCTTTAATAATAAATGCACTACCAGTTGTAAGATCTAAACTCCTAGATAATATATCAGCTGACAATGACGAGCTGTCCGACGATTGCTGATCCGAAATTATATGCGAGTCATTTAGGGTGTCAAGTATTGTTTCACATGTATTATCTTTATTATCAGTGTTCATAGGTACTGCAGAACTTTCAATTTGTAACGGTATTGAGGTGTCTGATACGGTAGATTTTGTTTGCTGGGCAATTTTACTATTTGTTCCATTATTAGATACAGAAGTGTGTTTTCTTACTGTAACGTTTGTAGAGTCAATCACGTTCATTCTTTTTTTACCCGAACATTCAATACATTTCCAATTCATCTTATGAGTTTTGGACATCGTAGACTCGTATCTTTTTTCAGCATTTGTGCAAGAAAGATGAAAATATTTTTTGCAAATTGAACATGTCAAAAAATGTTTGTTTTCAATAAGCTTTAAACATTTTTTATTTCCGCAATATTTGTCCATTTTATATTTGATTTAGTGACCTCTGTTGATGGGTCGTTGTACTAATACGAGCCAACGAGTTGAGACAGCTATATTGTTACGTAGTTTGGCAATACGTCACTAGATGGCGTGTTTCGCAGATTATATTGTAGATTGATCTATATTGTGTTCGTGGTGCTCAACTAGATGGCGCTGGTGTCACGATGTTGTGTGTGATGATTGGTCAGCTGCTATTTGTTTACAAATTGATTCAACATTTAAAACGATGTAACGGAATGAATTACTGTTTTCTGTTGAAAAACCTTATTTTCAACACTTTTAACATAGTTCAATTGTCAGAGTACTCACAATATGTCCGGAGTTGGTGTCTATCGTAGGAAATAGTCCACAACTTTAATATTTACACCTTAATTGTATGTCACAAGTGCGGGAACAAACATTTGATTTAATAAGCACAGTTCAGGACGGATTTAGTCACAAACACTTATGCAGGTAAATTGTAACTATTGCCTTAGATTTTATATAGTTTTTATTTAATTTATGCACTTAATGATATTTTTTAAGAAAAAATACTACGGAGCTGATATTATTCGTGGAGGTGGCGCCCTCTGAAATTGAGGAGGAACAATCCATTGTTCCGACTCAATATCACCTACCCAGGCAATCAATTTCATGTGTTTGGTACATTACCCGTATTAGTTATATTGCAGGTTGATTGCAGGATTCGTGTAGTTGCGGTGCAGGAGCAGTGCAGTAGTCGTGTACTCGTAGTTTTAGTGCAGGAAATTTTAGTAGAATACGTCTGTTTGAACTGCACTGCTCCTGCACGACTCAAATGACAAGCGTAAACGTGCAGTTGCAGTTATTTAGTAGAATTGACCTACTGATCGAAAACTGGGATGAAATAAACGATCTTATTCATTTTCTGAAACCTTTCTACGATGCGACCTACTTTCCAAGTCTAAGTATCCAAGTATAATATACGTTGTTCCCATAGCGGATGTTTTGCAAGAACATATAGCGCTGAAAATAAACCATGAAGATGTGGCCTTCAACCTTGAAAATTGCGCTAAAGCTATGAAAGAAAAGTTGGACGAGTTTTTGCCACATTTATACACAGAGGTCGCTAAATTTGCGATAATCTTAGATCCTCGTTTAAAAAATGAATATTTTACAAATTAAGGGAACGAAGACTGCTTGTTGCGTTTCAGAAATTATTTTGAAAAGAACTATGTAATCAATTCAGAACAACAAGATTTTCCTACATCAGGAATAGAAAATACACCAGAAAATATACACTCGCAAGATGTGAACAAATCTATCTTTTCTGGTATTTATAAACAGAGAAGTACTATCTCTCAAGATGAAATACAAATCTATTTATCCTTACCGACTGAGACTGAGGACATAGATGTTTTGTCTTGGTGGTGTAACCGGCGGAGTAACTTTCCTCTTTTGACACAAATGGTTTTCGATATTTTGCCTATTCCAGCAGCTAGTGTTCCCAGTGAGCAAGCTTTTTCGAAAGCTGGCAACCTAATTACCAAAAAAAGGAATAGACTAGGGAACAAAATCATAAGAGCATCAATGTGCCTACCTTCCTGGCTTAACATATTAAATTAAAATTATTCGGAGGAAGGATCCATCCAAAAATTAAGAATGCTGTGACGAAAAATGCATACATAATTGTTAATTTAATTTGTTGAATGTGCAAAAAAAAACATAAAGAACATCATCAATCAATAAATATGTAATAACCATTTCATTACGTGTTCTTTTTTGAAATCCCATTTTAAAAGACTCGGGTTCTTAAACGACTCGCGTTCTTTATGTAAAGGACTCGGATCCGAGTTTCGAGTCTTTTAGTAAAGCACTCAAGTCGTTTAACTTTTAAGTGAGTCATTTGATGACTCAAACCTTTTTAGATTAGTAAAAAGCCTCGAGTCGTGTATTTGTAGTCGAGTCTTCAAAGTTGAGGCGAGTTTTGAACATAAGGGTTTAAAAGCCTCGAGTCCTTTCATCTCTAAGTGAGTCTGACTGGGGTGTAGTAGTGGAATGGTACTTTTTCGCGTCCAGTCATGGAAAAGGGGCTGTCGACGGAATTGGTGCAACAGCCAAGAGGCTTTTGTGGTCAGCAATCATGACCAGGCGTGCAGCTATTTTTCACAGCTACGACTGCTATTCCTACCTCAAGTCCAAAAACATTAGCGGAATAGATTTATATTTCGTGGCTTGTGGGGACATCGAAGTGCATAAAGAAGCTCTCGAGAAAAGATGGTCGGAGTTTCCTGCCATACCACATATACAAAAACACCACAAATTCCAGGCAAAAAATTCAAGGATGCTTCTTTACAGCGAAACTTGTAATTCATCAAACAAACTAATGTTCGTGGGGGGCAAATTAAACTACGCCGACGTTTATTCGTCGGATGACTGTAGCGATAAATCGCTTAACATAAATACAAATAATGGAGAGGATAATACTTCCACTTTAATGGAGATACCGGAAGAGGATTTAATTGAGAAACAGGATGTGGATTTAATGAAAAAACTTGACGTGGATTTAATGGAGAAACTGAACGAGGACGAAAAAGATGCAAGTGAGGATGAGTTAGTGGTAAAAGAAATAAGAGTTGATAATGAAGACAATAAGGAAAATATTGGGGAGTATGAGCAAGGAATTGAATTAGGGCCAGAAACTAATATGTATGATGGGACACAAGCAGGCAGCAGCGGAATATAAAGACCAAAATAACTGTGGTGATTTTGTGTTGATGAAGATTCCTGGGAGAAAATTAGAGTACCATTATGCAGGTGTTGTCAACAAAATTGACAATGAAGAAGGTGAAATAACAATAACATATTTAAGGATATGTGACAAGAATGGCAAACTTTTCAAAATTGCTGAAAATGATGTGTGCGATGTCATGTTTGACCAAATTATAAAGAAATTGTGTGCACCAACATTAGAGATTAAGGGTGATCGCATTTTTTATCGTTTTAACAATAGTGTAGATGTTTTTGAAAAATAATTAATGTATTATTAGTGGTTATAAACAACTTTTTCCCTAATAAAAGTATAAAAAATATATGCACATTTCTTTATTTGTTACTTGTCCTGACCGTCACGTAGGCTTGTCCCGACCGTCACATTTTTCTAGTTGGAAGATTTTTAAAATTCTAATTTAATTTCAACCCAGATCTTTATTAAACAATAGTTTAAACCTTTAAGTATACACACTTAAATATTTGTACTAATATCATTGAGTTTCTTACAAACTTTAAAAAGTAGCTGTACATCTGGAGTAGACTAGAAAGTAAGAGTCCCGACCGTCACAATTTTTAATGCATTTTTTTTCATTGAATGATATTGGTTTCACTATGTGAAATTCAAGTATTTTCAACCTTACTTATTACATTTTATATCAATGTTCATATCTACTGTGTACTATAAATAAAACTACAAAATTATGGTTAAATACTTAACGACAGAGTGTAAAAGGGGCATTCCATGGTGACGGTGTCCCGACCGTCACCATGGAATGCCCCATTTCTGATCACTCTTCAATCTCACATCGATTGGTTCACTAGGCTAGTTAGTTTGTAGTTAGATTCTAAGTTACCTTTATAATAAAATTTCACACATCAAAATTAAAGTTTGATTTAAGAAAGTCTTTTGGTTTTCTTTCGACTCTCCTGCTGCAGCCTTTATAATTTATGTACAATAGCAAAATAAAATGCATGTTGCATTATCAGAAGATTCATTGAAACCAACCATTTCAGTATCACTGCATACCAACGACAAATCAATTCAAATGTTATTCACTTGGCTTAGGCCTATGTGTGGTCAGAGGGACGCCTTCAGGTTCATAAGATATTGAAGAATTGTTAAAGATAGAAATGTGACCTTTTGGTGTGTGTGGAGCCCAATTTTTTATGTATAATGCAAAGATTTTGTTGAGTACTGAAACTCTAAACAAACCTATAATTCAATTCAATAGTTATATTTTCTCAAGTCAATGGTTTGTGACTTATGTTTTTTTTTACATGTCAAATGACAAAAAAATCAAAATAACCAACCAGAATGAGACTTGAAGAAAAACTATCCAAGGATAAAACCATCACAATAACCTCAAACTGAAATAGCACGGAAAAAATCCCATAAAGCAAATTCTTTTAAAAATGAGGAGATTGCTGTAACACTTGTCGATTGTACTCAATTTCAAGTTACGAGTTTTATTTACGACCAAAGAAACAAACAAAACAGACGCCACAAAATTTATGCAACGAACTATTATTATAACGCAGGTCGCAGCAGAGCAGCAGCCTTTTTTTTTTTTCACAGATGAATAACCCTGCGTTCCGAATCGCGCTGAAATCGATTAAAGCACCCGTAATCGCGTTCCGAATTACTGTCAGCTGTCAAAACTCATACGTTTTTTTGCTTTTCTGATCGCTGACAACGCTGAAAGTCTGAATCGGAATACGCCCTAAGTAATGTTACTAGTTTTTTTTTTTTAACTTCGACGGCTAATCAATTTTTTTTAATTCATTTCGCTCGCCCGTAGAGTGACGCTCGTCCCTTTCTGGAGCAGGCAAAGGCATTGCCAATGCCATGCAGCCGTCAATTGTCGCTGGCAAAGGGCGCATTCCGAATCACTTTCAGCACTGTCAGCGATCAGAAAAGCAAAAAAATGTATGACTGACAGTGATTCGAAACCTAGGAACAAGGAAAAGGCATGGAAGGAGGACTAATTTTATTTATTAATATATTTATTTAGAACTGCCAGTGAATGATACATTACAAAGTAGCATAATATATAAACATAACACTATAAGATCAATGTACATTCTATTGAAGGCAATCACAGCATGCAATTAAAGCTACAGTGTATCTCTTTTTAGATGTCTTATTTGGTAAACAAACCACTTACCTCGACAAAATCTCAAGTTTACGGGCTGATCACACTATAGAACTAGCCCAAAATATTAATACACCTGAAACAAACACTTATCAAGCATTCACTCACAAATTCTGTTAGAATTAATCATCGAAAACTTAAGTTTTTCGCAAAATTATCAATAAATCGTTCTAACCTCAAACCATATTTCGATCGGGTATCTCTACATTATCTTTGGATTTTAGAGATGAGGTATATCACGCACTCATAGACAATTCAATTATTTAATCGGAATAGACTGGTTGAATCTTTAAAAATATAAGTAGACAGAGAAAAATAGATTCGACAAATAAGTGGTCAGACGTGACGTCTCTATCCATTGCAATTAAAAAATGTATGTTAAATGTTATAATGAATGAATCACAGGCGCGTTCCGATACACGCTTAAGTGACTTTCGAATCAAACTGTCAGCGCCGTCAGCGATCAGATTGTATGGGTTTCGCCTGCTGACAGTAATTCGGTACGCGCTTTGAGTGCGCTAAAATCGATTTCAGCGCGTCTCGGAACGCAGGGCACATCGATTCCTTTATTTGCGCGACCCCTTATATCAGGGCTGCCAGAAGAAATTTTAGTGTGCAAACTATGTTCTTGTAATTACAAGACAAGTATGTGGGCAACATAACAACAATCATAATTTGGTATCTTGTTTAAAGCTGATCTGATGATGGAATTGCGTTGCGAATATGCGCAGTGTGATTGGCTCATTATTTCGTCGAGTCGACTCGGCGTAGATATTTTGTCTTGATTCGATCGAAATCGAATAACGTGCGCGCGCACTTCTAGCAACCCTGCGTTCCGAGACGCACTGAAATCGATTTAAGCACCCGTAATCGCGTTCCGAATTAATGTCAGCTGTCATAACTCATACTTTTTTGCTTTTCTGATCGCTGACAGTGCTGAAAGTCTGATTCGGAATGCGCCCCAAGTCGCACTCACGCGCCGCGCCGCCGCCGCCGCCCGCCTCGAGTTGCGACTTGAGTTGGCTACCATTTCAACTCGACCTACTCTAGACAAAGCGAGTTAACCCATCACTAAAATAAATACGTCAATGATGACAAATTAGAGTAAGAGATATATACGACGTAGGATATTCCGAAATGCTTGTAATTACCAATTATAATTGATCACCAATTCAATTACATTCAATTAAATCAATGAAATCTATTATTTGGAAGCACTATTTTGTGTCTATGGTCACCTTATCGCCATGTTTGTTTACCAAATAAGACATCTAAAAAGAGATACAGTTTATAGCATAACACTTAAAATTTTACAATATATTTTACATATATAATTTTACGATATATATCTTATTCATTTATTTCCTTTTCCTTGTTCCTAGTTCGAAACCCGATTACTACAGGTACTTTAATCAATTTCAGCGCGTCTCAGAACGCAGGGAAAGTTTCAGTGTTGCCAGCGACAATTATTTACTGCCGTGTTTGGGGGGGCAAATTGCCGTATTTTTTAAAGAAAAGCTATTTTTGGCTGCCGTTGAAAATAAAATAAATAAAACGTTTATTTTTCATTAATTTTTTAGTAGTAAAAAAGTCAGTCAAAGTGAAAAACTATCTATTTTGCGCATCCCTTCCATCATTCCCACCTGGCAGACCGGTTTCGAAGAGAAGCCGGGTTCGGTAAAATTCTAAAATCATTGGCGTCCTGTTTTCCGCCGCAGACGGTTGACTTCAGAGAATTAGTGCTTACATTTTACCAAAACCGTTACATTTTAAATAATTTGTTTTGTTGAAAAGTTCCGTAAGTTGCCTTTTGTACGAGTACATTGGCATAGAAAGATAAGTGTTAGTCTTTCTTGGTGAGTGAGTGTAATTAATTACTTAAGTGACTTCACATGTAAGTAATTGCAATTTTATTTTTCTGTAACGAAAATTTAACGGTGTTACCGTTCGCGCCAAAATATTTTCGATTTCTTATGTATAAGAAATCTAGTCCCTTGAATTTAATATTTTAAATTATTTTATTTCAGTTCTATTCTTTGTCTATCGAAACTGGTTTCTTAAACTTAAGTTTGTTATAAAGTTATTTTTGAATCAGTAATAATTTAATTTCTATAACCTAAATAAAAAAAAATAAAAAAAGTGATCGGTTTTTAAAATATTGGTTGGTTTTAAAAATATTTCTTTATTTTTAGATAATTTTGGACAAACGGTGGATATTCTGAAGTACCATGGGTGGTGAGGAGGTCGCGGAACATTTTCTGCTCCAGTTGTACCATCTAATCAAACAGCACCACCGTCTAACGGCGCGGAGTCAATCAAGAGTGAGTAATCGTGGTTCTAGATCTTCTAGTTCAAGTGTTGACTCTAGTAGTTTAGAGTCCTCGTCTTCTAGTTCATCTTCGGACTTGTCTAGACATAGACATAAGAAAAAGAAACATCGTGGTCGGCGCCATAGCCACCGCCGCCGTCACTATTACAAGAAAAATGGCAAAAGCAGTTGTAAAGAAAATCGTTGCTTAGCAAATTTAGCTCGTGAAATAGGTCAAATTAGCAAACATTTGAGTATTCCAGTTTCTTGTAGTGGCGTGCAGGCCCAGATTAATGAGTGCCATAATATTGATGACGCAGTGTCAATTGATGATAACGTTAGCCGTGAGTTGTATAACGAATCAGACACCGAACCTGTCGAAGCAGGCAAGACTGAATTACAATTCAATTTTGATTTAGAAACTAAATTAAAAGACCCACTAGTACCAAAAGCCCCTGAGGTTCTCGTAAACCTTCTGAGAGGTATACAATATTTTGATAAACCGGAATGGTGTGAGGTTCGTTATGCAGAAGTACAAAAAATGTACAACCAGTCACCTGGATTCGTTGATTTCGATTTTAATGATGAAATTCATGCTTATGACCAACTCCGCCATTTGGTATATGTTGACAAAGCATACGCCGCTCTTACGCTTTGTGTTCTGCAGCAAAGAGAGGCACTGCTTACTAGCTTGAAAGATCTGCTTGTTTAGGCTCGTGATAATGATCTAAACATAGATTCACTGCATGAAAAATTAAACGAATTATTTTCCAAAGGTAGCTATTCTAAAGTTTCGACTGATTTATTGCAGTTGTTCTGTGGTCACAGGGTGGAAGTGATTCAAATGCGTTGTGATGGGATTACTAATTTTGTGCGTGACCCATTGATCAAATCCACTATACGCAAGGTACCTCCTTCGAATCGATGCCTTTTTAACGCAGAATAATTTACTGCAGCGCTTGAAAAAGCTGGAGGTGTTAAAAAAGCCTTTTTACCCTTAAAAGGCCCCGGAGACGGTCAAACGGTTTGACTCAAACCTTACGTGTTTGATCAAACCGTTTGAGGTCGGTTTGAACGGTTTGTCAAACGGCTCTACGCAGTCTGATTCTGTACGCTGTCGTAATTACACTTCTGACGCGTCAAACACAACAAAATTGATTTATTTATTAAAAACTAATAATTACAAAAGACGTCATCATTACAGGAATCCTAATACAATGACGCCAAATATGAAATTGCATCAAACATGCTTCAAACACGTAAATGTTTGACAAACCGTTCAAACCGCCTTTGTAAACGATCAAAATGGTTTGAGTCAAACCAAACTTTACGTGTTTGAATCAAACCGTTTGATCGTCTACGGGGCCCTTAAAAGCTGCAAACGTTCCTACTTCGCAAGCTGGAACAACTAAAGCAGTTCGTCACCCCCCGCAGGGGTCGACAAATAATCACGGACCCTCGCAGGGTACCAACCATGGATGTTGCTCTAATCAACACCATATTCAACCCTCGCAGGGTTGTTGTACCAGCCGCCCCTCGCAGCGAATTTGCAACAGCATCTATAAGTACAATGTTGACCGTCGAACGGTACAAAGTGCAAGGGGATCATTTCACTCACGTGGAAATCGACAAAGCTTTAGACCTCAAAACCAAACAAAGGGTAATCGAAAGCGTGGCGGACCCCCCACAGACTCCTACTCTGGCATTAAGAAAAGGAAGTATTGACTCGAAACCTTTCAAAGCGGGGCCGCTTAAAACATTATCATAAAAATTGAGATGCTCTGGGAGCTCCACATTTTCTACTATCCATAATAAAGGGATATCGCATACCCTTTCTTCAGAAGCCGCCCTTAATAATGCCTCCTCTGAACGGTGCTCTATGCACTGCAGAGTCCGATGCAATGTCTGCTGTCATAACACAGTTGAAGCAGCAAGGTGTGCTGGAAGTAGCTCAGTGCTCCCCGAGTTTTCTATCTACAATATTTCTTGTGGACAAAAGCGACGGCTCACACCGCCCCATTTTCAACCTGACAGCGTTAAACGAATATGTGTACACAGAAAAATTCAGATTGATCAATGTTTTTCGTGTCCCCGACTTCAATCAACCGAAGAATTGGCTTTGCAAGGTGGATCTATATCAGGCATACTTCCATCTGCCTATTGCCCAAAGTCACCGCCGATTCCAAGGGGGAGTTGCTTCAAATGTCTTGCCTTCCCTTCGGTCTCAGTACTGCCCCAAAGGTATTTGCAGCAATGACAAATTGGGTTGCACAAATCACAAATCCTAAGAGAGCAGGGCCTACGCATAACTGTCTACTTGGATGATTTTCTGGTAGCCCACCAAGACAAGCAGACCCTTCAAAGTCACGTTCATTTGCTGTTAAAAAATCTGCACTATCTGGGATTACAAGTGAGCCTAGAAAAATCCATTGTAACTCCTCAGAAGAGACTAGTATTTTCGGGAATTCAGTGGAATCCCTGGTCGAACCAAATAATTCTTCCAGAAGACAAAATTACCAAGGTTGTAAGCAAAGTATCAATAATGCTACAAGAAGGCAGAACTTCTTTACGGAATTTGCAAAGTCTAGTAGGAATGTTGAATTTTGCAAGTTTTCTTGTCCCACGTGGCAGATTGCACTACCGACCTCTTCTCAAATTGCAAAATGATCTTCTAAAACTACCCGAGACTGCGATATGCAGCTTACAGTCAGAGACCCAAAACGAGTTGAATTGGTGGCTTCAAAATTGTCTTCTGTCCTCGGAGATTCATTTACCCCCGCCAAGCCACTTTCTGACTACAGATGCCTCCGACGTGGTTTGGGGAGCACAGATGGATAATTTGTCCATATCGGGGACATGGTCAGAGCAGGAAAAGGATTTTCATTGCAATTTGAAGGAAATGCTTGCAGTCTTGAAGTTTCTTCAGTTACGGTCATCTTCTTGCTCAGTCTACGACACTGGTACAGTGCGACAATCAGACTGTGGTAGCACACCTAAAGAACGAAGAAGGAACGAAATCTCTGCCTCTTTTGGACCTAATCTTGAGGGTCTTTCAAGTATTAGACACGCACCAGATCAGTCTAACGGTTCATTACCTACCCGGAATTTACAATGGACACGCCGACCATTTATCTGACCACCGGTCGTTACCAGAGTGGCATCTGTTACCACAAGCGACGCAAACAATATTTCAGAAATTCGGGATCCCCCTGGTAGACCTTTTTGTCTCAGACCGCGCCCACGTTGTTACGAACTATGTTTCTCTAGACCTGAACGACTCGCAAGCAATATACCACGACACCTTCTCCCATCAGTGGAATTATCATCTGGCTTGGATTTTCCCACCACCTTACCTGATCCCCAAGGTGTTATGTCACCTCAACTCCGCGATAGGTCTGTATCTTGTAGTAGTTCCCAGATGGGATCGGGTATTTTGGTGGGCCGATCTGAAGTCACGAGCCTTAGGAGCCCCCTTTACGATTCGCAATCTCGAGAGGAACTTGTTAGACACTGCCACCCCCACCCAAAGTACGTCAAATGATCTTGGAAATTTGGAAATGTGGGGGTGGTCAGAAGATTTGACAGGATGGAACCAAAGTCACAGGAATTTATTGAAATCTTCATAGCGTCAATCCACTTGCAGAACCTATGTGGAATAGATGGATATGTTGGACTAAGAAATCATCTGTGGATCCGTTTCGACCAACCGGATCTCACTTAGCCCAATTTCTGGCAGATTTGTACCTAATCGAGAAGCTCGCATACAATACAATATTACTTCACAAATCAGTAATATCTACTTTATGCAATGCCGATGAAGCTGGTAAACTAAGTTCTCATGTACTTGTGAAACATGTCTTAAAGTCTATTTCACTTAAAAATCCTGCTTCAAAAAAGCCTCCTATATGGAATATAGATATTCTGGCTATGTATCTAAGTTCAAATACTCCCGACCAAAATAACTTGTTTTCGGGTTCTAGTCACACAGCTACTTTGCTACTTTTGTGTTCAGGGAGACGTGTCCACGATTAAAGCCCAAGTCACACAGAGCCGTGCCGAGGGCGGTCGGGGGCCGGGAAAGCGGGACGGTGCTATGGCGCGGCATAGTGCCGTCCCGCTTGTCCCGGCCCCGGACCGTGCTGCTCCCGCTCTGTGTGACTTGGGCTTTAACATTGTTGGCAAAAGATTCACAGCATTTAGTTCATGGCAATGATAGTTATGGCCCACGTTTGGATCAAAAACCGACAGTGCGAATTTTAGGCAATCAGGTTGGAAATTACATGCTAATCTAGAAAACAAAAATATACTTAGACCCTGTGTTTTGGGTTAACCATATGGTTAAGTTGCTTGAAGAAAGGCGGCAATTGGCTAAGAGTTCAAGTCTGATTATGACTATCAGGGGCGAAGCTAAACCAGCTTCACGGACAGTTATAGCTGGTTGGGTGATTAATTAAGGGGATATACTTTAAAAAGTTAAGTAAGGTAGGTACCTACGTTCTCTTAAGAACTTTTATGATGATAACTGATATACTACTTTCACATTGGCATCCACCCACCAGGCGATATCAAACACGTCTCAAACTGGGTAGCTTCAAATAACGGTCAAGGAGCAGTGTTTTACCTGAAAATAAAACACATATTAAATACTTACCTTATTTGAATCTTACAATTTAATTTCTGCCTAGTGTTTTCGACTCAATGATTTTAGAATTTTACCGAACCCGACTTCGCTTCGAAACCGGTCTGCCAGGTAGGGATGATGGAAGGGATGCGCGAAAGAGATAGATAGTTTGAGGGTAAAAGAGAGGGACTAACTTAGCGGAAAACAGATAAGGCCTATCTCAAACTGGTAAGCTTCAAAAAGGTAAGTATTTAATATGTGTTTGGTTTTCACTGCTATTGCCGTAAGCCGTAGATTTCCCTTTGTGTCTTATTTCCGTAAAACACGTCAATTGTCGTAGCAATGGCAACACAGCAAAGATTTCTGACGCGCTTACCCGTTATTTTACCGCTTATACGTTTTTTTGCTTTTCTGATCCGCAGACAGCGCTGAAAGTCTGATACGGAATGCGCCCTACGAGTATTTTTTTTTAATTATGGCACTAAACGTGCTTTGTGCCTGTCTCAAGTTTTCTTTTTTAACATTATCCCTGCGTTCTGCAACGCGCTGAAATCGATTACAGTACCTGTGTCTCCCCGTGTCCTGATTTTTTTTTATCAAAGTGAGAGCTGCAAAGGTAGTTTTTTTTAATGTTGCAAGCTGAAGATCATAGGGATGTGACATGACTCATTAAACTGACTCATTGAGCTAATTCGTTGTATCGTTGCAACAAGACACCAGGATTTAAATTTACTTAATATGGTTGTAATACAAATATAGGTAGGTATACGTAATGTATTTTTATCAATAAAATAAATTGAACTGATTTATAGAAAACTTCAACGTCAACCAATCGTTCATGAAATAATTTAATAGAATATTTTTAATAGAAGCAAAATATGATTCATACAATTTTTGAACGAAGGGTAGATGGATCATGCTCTCCATCCAACCGGCACGTGCATCATTCGTCCATAGATGATACACTATATAGACATTCGTCTTTCTACTTCGCTCGCGATTGATCGTACGAATATTCCTTGCGCTTTCAACGCCGAATTTCGTTGTTACTTGTTGTTAAGTTTTGTTATTTTTTCCTTGTTACTTGTTACGTTACGTTGATTTGATGAATACAGTAAAATTTGATGAACTTTAAATTTATTATACTGTTACAAGTCACTTACTCTTGGTCTTTGGATCACTCAGGCTACATCGCCATTTTTAAGTAGCGTTAAATGGCAACACTCCAAACGTCACTGTCCATCTAGGGCGCATTCCGAATTAGACTATCAACGCTGTCAGTGATCAGAAAAGCAAAAAAATGTATGAGTTTTGACAGCTGACAGTAATTCGGAACGCGATTACGGGATCGATTTCAGCGCGTTTCGGAACGCAGGGATAATTAAAAATCAGGGTTTAGACGAAAATTTTTGATCGTGGTTGTTTGTATTTGAGAGGAGATGACTGCAATAATTTAATTACTAATATAAAACAAAATAAGCCGTATAATATGAACGATATGCGAGTTTATAAAGCTGTTTTTGTTTATCAGTATTGTGCTTAATGTTGAATTTACAACTGAGTGTGTTGGTTGGGTTTTTACTTGCGAATAAAATGAAACGATGGCATTGTTCCATTACACGGTTCATCCATATGTGTAGTGTTTTCGTAAGCCTGATTTCAAAATTAGATAAGATCGGTGTCTATCACGAGCAGTTGCGTTTGTGATACATGTGCGTGCTATCGTGTTCTGCATTTCTTCAGAAAGATGTCGCCTTACAGAATGCTTTACAGTATGCATGCAATTATTACGATTAGGCACATCTTCAGGGATTCTCGATTTATGTGAAAAATCATGTTCTACCAAGGCAACCCAATTCAAATTAATCTATATATGTAACTGATTAGGTTTTACTCTAATTATGAATAATTCATAGTTTAATTAAAGACATCAACATATCCTAGAGATGCATAGGTCTCCCCCAACAATTTCCTGCTCCTGTCTTTTACCAGTCTGATACACATGGATCTAACATGGTTTTTATGTTGGCAGACATCTTTTTAATGGTCTGCTTTTTCTACTCTGCTATTTGCTGTGTGAATAGCTTCTGTATGTACTTTGTGGTCAGCGCCCAAGTTTGGCAACCATACATCAGGAACGTGAGGATGCAGATATTGAAGTCCACTAAAAGATTTAAACAACCCCACAAATAGAACCATTACCTACCTATAAAACTGTTGTGAATTATTATTATTAGAGCTTTATTTATCCAATTTATCATGACATTATGTCTGATTCTCTTCAGTTGGTTTTGCATTTTTCTCCAATATGTGCGTTCAGTCTCATATGAGTAAAAACCTCCTCCATCTTCTTCCATTTGTCTTTGTCAGTAGTGACATTAATATGAATCTTTCCTACAATTTCTACAACATCATCGGCCTGTCATGATTTTTGTCTTCCCACATGTGGTTTTATAGAAATTTCTCCAAGGCTGAATCGTTTTGTGTCAAGAATTGAACAAAATTTTATTTATAAATTATTGGTGGACTATGCCTGAAGAAAAACAAAATGTTAATAGTTTTCTTTATGCAAGTGTTCATTCCAAATAGGCAAGTAATGTAACAATCAAGTTGCACATAAAGTTAAACATTCACCAAAAATTGTTTTTTTGTAAGTTTGCTTCTAGACAGGATAAATCTTTGAAATCCTTTTGGTCAAGCTCATTTATAATAAATGGCTTACTGAGCCTTGCCTCTCCTATAACATATTTCCAGTCCGTTGACAAAAATACATCATGTCGAACTCTCTTTCTGCATTCTATTAAAGCAAAATCCCTGTTGCAGTTCAAGAATGAGTGTCCAGAACATAGAAACTTTTGATTTATCTCTGTGAAATATTGTTGTCTTGTCTTATGGGGGACGCCTGCGACGGAGCGCAGACGGGTGACCTGCTCTGTGTGTAGAACCATTTCACCCCGTGAAATATTGTTGTTTCACTAAATATAAAACGTTTACTATGGCTTGTTTTTGCGCGCTAATCTAAAAACTGGAGGAAGCTGGCTAGGTACCATGATGTCACCACTTTTCTTAAGTGCGTAACCAATGGTGCTATGGACCGAATCTCCCTCATTTTGCCCATGGTTAGGCACAGAAAAACGCAAAATAATGTCTTGAATATTGATGGAATTATTAATAGTGTAAAGCAGGGTCGAGGCAACAATGGAGTTTTTATTTTGTCCACTGCATCCATCAAACAAGTAAGGTGCAGCGGGGCAATTTCAACTGGTAATGGCAAAAAATAACTTTGAATACTTTTAAATAATATCTGATGCAACTTTACTGAAAATGTATTGCATTCATGCTCTAGAGTGGTTATCTGTGTTTTATTTTTCCATATTTGTATTTAATGATATTGATTCTTACACTTGAAAATGCGTTTCTTATATAAAAAGGCCAAAATAGTTGAAATTCCCCCTCTGGGGGCAAATTCAACTATTGATTATAAGCGGCGTTATAGCGTAGATCAACGGTTAAATTTCCGCTCCTGAGTTTTGTCTCAAGGTCGGTAATCTAAATTGAATCCTATTATCTATGGAACAAGGTTTACATTTGAAAAAAAAACGCATTACAGTTTTAAGCGGGGTAATTTCAACTGCTCGCTATAGTAAATAGTGATGCGACTGATAAAAAAAAATGTCGATAGATGTTTTTACACATCTTTTTTAATACCTACGTAAAAAAAAATCTTATTTATTTGAATTCTGTTCCTACGATATAATTATTATAAATGTGAAAGTTAGTATGTTTAGATATTTGAATGGTTAGCGTACGGATGTTTGCCAACGAATTATATTCGTTGATGTTTTGACTCAATACACGCGATAACGGCAAAACAAATATTTGATAGGTAGCTATTATCATATGGGATTACTCTTTACGCCGAGAAATCTAATTTGAAAAACAAGGAAATTTGAAAAACAATAGGGGTGGTGGAAATCTAGTGCATAGCTAAATAAAAAAACTACGTTCAAAATAAAAATGACATATTTATTATAGAGCAAAACCCCAACAGAAATTTCCCTTCTTTTGGATTTTGTTTTGTGCAACGACGAACTGGGATTCCTTTAGATTAGACGTACTAGCTAAACTAAAGGTTTTTCTAACTCCAAATCAGCAAGATTATCCCCATATTCTGGATCTGAGTTCTGGTCATGTATCATGCGTTCGTAAAATCTTTCTAAATTATCTACTGATTCAGTATCACTCAGAGATAGGTACGTAGGAACAAGAAGAATCACTGTCTGGTTCGTATTTCTGGCGCTTGCAGATATTCCTCTTACCAGACTTTTTAATATTTTTTGACTTTGGGTCTACCCCACCTGATTCTCTCATTTTTTTTTAGACTTGCTTGGTTTTTTGATCTTTGAGATGGCCTTTCTTTCATTTTTCTTAGTCTCTTTTTGGTTTTCTATGTCTTTCAATTTCTTCTCCTTCTCTTCTTTTTTCATTCTATCTATTGTGTCTTTATACGTCTAAACTTCGGCGTTGCTGTTAGAAATACGCTTTTTCTTAGTTTTAGGCAGATCACTTTTAGATATAGTTTTATTTAAGCAATAACTCCTCAAACGAAACACATGGCTCGGTTGTCTTAGTTGCAGCTTTCACTATCTTGCAATCTAAAATTTTCAGAGATGATAATTGGTTCGTCACTGATTTTTTTATTATTTGCACGTTTGTTAATTGCTTATTTATTTTTGTTAGTACAATTGTGGTTAAAGGGTCTAGCAGGCTAAAGGAACAAGAGTGGCCCCCAGAAGGGATTTGGTTATCCTTTTATGTGAAGGACTGGCATGACATAAGAACACTGTGTGCGTAATATGAGCCTTCGATCTTCTTTTGTTTTAGAGTTATTCGTGATAAAGTAAAAAATTTAGGGTAGCACTTAAAGTGTTATATTTCGTAAACTATTAAAGTTAGAGTAACCAAACTAAAACGTCGTTAATAAACATAGAATAGATTACAAAACTATAGTACAGTTATTTTGTCCGTGCAGTTTCAGAGTATTTCGCTCTCTCTCCCACTCACGGGCCTTACGGGCGGGCATAGTGATGCGCATTATTGTTGTCGATAAGCGTTATCGATAGTGTATTTAGTTTTGTCATTTGTTGGTTAGTGATAAAAATGAAAGAAAAAATTAGATAAAAAACGTATTTATTAAAATAAGATTGCTAATGATATAAAGTAAACTACTAATTAGGTATCTATGTATTAAAAAAATACAAGTAGGTACAAAAGTTTAGAATGTAAGTAACAAATTATATTAAAAATAAATATATACTTAAAAATATAAATCTAAGTTTAAAATTCACAGCTAAAAGGTAATAATGATATAAAAATAAATTATTAGTATGTATCAAAAAAGTAAATAAATATAAATATTTATACCTAAGTTTACAATGAACAGAAAAGAAAGATCGTATCAAACTCTGCGACTCATTGGTTTTAAGTAAGTTTAACTATATGGATGTAGTATATGGGCCGCGTCTACTCGCTCGGACAGCTAAACTGATTCAACGCGTACAGAACGCTTGTGCCCGCTATTGTTTTAAGATCCCTCCCCGCACGCATTGCACTCCCTTCCTCAATGAGGCCAATATATTGTTTATGAAACATCGTAGAAATATACACATCGCCGCCTTACTGTTCAATCTGGTAAAATATCAGCTGCCTTCTTATCTGTACAAAAAGTTAGTGTGGTCCCGCGATGTGCAGTCCTATGTGACTCGGTCGTCTGGTCACTCTCTCGCCTTACCGCGTTGCCGCACAGCTGCCTTCCGCGGTAGTTTCAAGTTTGTTGCGACCAAGTGTTGGAATGATCTGCCGCCGCCAATTCGTAATCTGAAATCATCAAACTCATTTAAAAAAATATTCAAAGCGCATACACTTAAAATGCAAAAACAACTCATGACTACGTAAACAGCTAGACGGAAGACAGTTCGGCTGGTATTGTTAGAGTTAGGTGGTTTTTTACTTACCCCAAAGTTGTGGACTAGAAGCTCGGGACAACAAAATCATTCCAGGTCTGCTTGGACGTGACGAGAGCATGATTGCGGGGGGCGGCGCCGCCATTATTTGTAGGTTTACCTCTAGAATAAGTAATTTAAATTTTTATTGATTTCTATTTTTCACCGAATAAAATTTTTTTTCTTATTATTATTATTTTTCAAATAGTTTTAAGTGTATTGTTGAATAAGTATATAATTTTTGGCTTACCTGTAGTGTAGGATTGGTTTGCAAGTAGGTATTATATTTTATGACAAATCAGTCTGATGTACACTGTATCCTGGATTACGATGGCTCTGGATTTCGGGAGCAAAAATCAACAACAAGTTTTGGGTTCGATACGTGTCTATATTGTCCAAGAGGATATGTACCTATCTTTATTCTACTATAGCCGGGTTAGCGACATCTAACATTTTAGAATAAAACAATTGCAAACACCTGATTCGATAGGTTTACAATAAATCAATAAATTTAGCACAGATGGCGCTAACAGGAACAAAATAAAGGGTGCTGTCTGTGACATGCTGCCACCTCAAAAGTCATAGGCAAAAAAGTCTAGAAACAAACTAATTCTGAATACAAGGAAAGTGGCAAATTTCAATTTAACTAATTTAATTTCTACTCTTCTTTGCCAATCTGTAACTAACTTGGAATATGCTTTATCAATTTATCTAGTGCCAAATAAGCAAAGTCTACAGAAAAAATAAATAAATGTTTACTACTGTTACAAAAACATGAAGCAACTTACTTATCTTAGTTGGCATTAGAAACCTGATTAGGGCTATATGTATTGAAACAAGAAACAAATAAAATTTATTTAAACATAACTTAAATAAACATGTTTGGTTAATAAAGAAATAAGTAAGTGTTTTAAACGAATTTTAAAGACTAGGGTTAAGTAGGGCTAAGTAGGGGTACCTAAGGAAACCTAAATTATTAAATTATTTATCGATGGGTAGTGGGCAAATGACGTTAAAGCTTCGTGTGATGATCCCTCGCGCGGTTTGGATTTGGGCGACCCTCGTGACCCCGTCGCGTCCCTGGCAGCAGCCGACGATGCGCCCCATCCTCCAGAAGCAAGGTGGAAGTCGAGCCTCCTTCACCAGCACGACCGTGCCGACGCTAAGACTTTGACCCTTGCAGCTCCTCCACTTCGAACGCTCCTGAAGCAGACTTATATAATCTCTCGACCACCTACGCCAAAAATCTTGTTGCAATTGTTGTAATTGTTGGTAATGTGTTAGGCGGTTCGTAGGTACAGTAATATAGTCATAGTCAGGTATAGAAATAGGCGTCCTACCAATAAGGAAGTGGGCTGGAGTTAAACAAAAAACCTCGTCATTGTTTGAACTTGGTATAGGGTACAAAGGGCGGGAATTTAAAATTCCCTCAATTTGAATTAATATAGTGCTAAATTCCTCGTAGATCAATAGGGCTTGTCCTAGGACTCGCTTAAGGTAAAATTTACATGACTTCACTGCGGCTTCGTGTAAACCTCCCATATGTGGGGTGTACGCGGGTAAAAATTTCCATTCTATCCCTTCGACGGCACTGGAAGAAATTAAATCATTAGATAAATCTTTTAGAAATGTAAATAGCTCCCTTAACTCGTTATTGGCCCCATGAAAAGTCGTGCCATTATCACTCAGCAATTCTTTCGGTTTTCCCCGTCGAGCAGTGAATCGACGAAGAGCAGATAAAAATGCAGTACTTTCCAACCCTGTTACTAACTCAGTGTGGATAGCCTTGGTACTTAGACAAACGAAAATTGCAATGTAACATTTGTTTGTTTTATATCCACGATCTCTCCTGTCTCTAACAGTAAACGGTCCAGCGTAATCAACCCCCGTCGATAAAAAGGGTGCTGCAGGCGTTACCCTTGCTGAAGGAAACTGGCCCATGATAGGAGTGGTTGTCGTTGGTTTGGCCTTGATGCACGACACACATTTGTGTACTATTTGGTTAGCTAAGCTCTTACCATGCAACGGCCAGAATCGGTCCCTCATCGATGACAACAATAGCTGCGGTCCGGCGTGAAACAGTCTCACGTGCTCGTCGCGTGCTATCAGCTTAGACAGAATATGACCGTGTGGAAGAATGATAGGGTGTTTTTTGTCATGTTGGTAAGGTGAGTGTGTTAGTCGACCTCCTACTCGAATAAGACCGTTTTCCATAAATGGATTCAGACTCAGTATATTCGACGTCTGTGGAATCGGTTTATTATTTTTCAACAAATTATATTCGATTGGGTGCGATTCTAATTGCGAAAATGTAATTAAATTATTTTGAGAATTGTTTAATTCATGAACTGAAAGTGAAGAGGTTAATTTTTTGTTTGGATTCTTTGAATTGTGTATAAAACGTAAAATATAGGCAAAGCAAAGTTGTAACTTGGAAAAACTTGAATATTTTTTAAATAAACAAGAAATAAATTCGTTCGGTTGTATTTTTACAGAAACATTACAATATGTTGCGTCCTGCTCGCGTAACGTTTTTTTTTTATTGATACATCAATAGGGGTAGGGTTGGCAGAATTGTTATCAACCTGTGAAGAGCCCGATGCGCGAGAAGGCCAATCGTCATTTGACCTTGATAACCAGGCGGGCCCCTCCCACCAATGACTACAACTAACCAACTTGTCCGCCTGCAGACCTCTCGTTAAAAAGTCGGCTGGGTTGTCAGCAGAGGGAATCCAATGCCATTCATTGTAATTGGTGTATTTTCTTATTTCATTAATTCGGTTTTTGACAAAGGTATCCAATTTTTCTGGATTTTGTGATTTGATCCATGACAACGCGACATTTGAATCTGACCAAAATAAAATTAATGAGGTCGGTACTTACAATTTTGGAAATTTCTCCAGCCACTTACGTAATAATAGGAGCCCTTCAGCTGTCACTATGCTATGCCCACTGTTATCGTCGATGTGCCTCGTTTGGCGTAGTAGGCCTGTCGTGATCCCCTCTGGGCGCTCCACACGTGTTTGGTAAATTATGAAAATGCAACTCGCAGCGTCACGTCTTCGTCGTTGATAGGTAAATCGGTTGGGATACCAAGGAATCCTTTGTATCGTTGACTGAAATAGAATTTCCCACAATCGTTACGTATGGCTCGTAATTTGATACCGGTATTATTGTTGACCTGTCAACGTTTACTCCAACTGTCCAAAACCACTTCCAGACTTCGGTTGATAGATTCGGCCTTTCTTCAGGAATCCACCACGCTGGTCGACGTCAGCTAACAATGCCTCCTCGATGATGGCAAATCTCTGGCGATTTTCTCGACCTTCCTTAAAATTGTAGTAGAAACCGGAGGCCAAATGCGTGATCGTTGTCAATAATGGTAGGGGTCACCAAAACATGTATCCTGGATTACGATGGCTCTGGATTTCGGGAGCAAAAATCAACAACAAGTTTTGGGTTCGATACGTGTCTATATTGTCCAAGAGGATATGTACCTACCTATCTTTATTCTACTATAGCCGGGTTAGCGACATCTAACATTTTAGAATAAAACAATTGCAAACACCTGATTCGATAGATTTACAATAAATCAATAAATTTTGCACAGATGGCGCTAACAGGAACAAAATAAAGGGTGCTGTCTGTGACATACACTCAGCAGCAGAAGTGCAGTCAGTCAAGAAGGGTCATATTGCAATGCTCGTATTTAATTCACTCTCTCGCAATTGTTTATGAGTTAAGGAAAAGTCTACCTTAAAACAAGTTCATTAAAATCAAAACTGTGTATCTCTTAGTGTAGATCAAATATTGTTTCAAATCTGCCTTCAACTTAGCGTTCATTGTGATCAAGTAAATTTTACTTAATAGCATAGCTCTATTTCAAACACGTTACTGTAGCTAAGAATAGCCGAGTGGTTCGAGTTCATACTCTAATTTGTGCAGTATCGAGTAAGGTCGAGTTCGATTTCCTATAATGTTGATCTTTTTTATGTTTTTAGTAAACAGATAAAATAACAAATTTTGTAAAAATAAATGAACAAGTTTTTTTTTTGCTAGCGTTAACAGTCAATTAGGCCAGTATGGTTATTTTATTGAATTGATACAGGAAATAAAAAAGAAAACTAAGATTTTATAAAAAAATAAGATTTTATTAGAAAAATAATAAACTGATAACAAACATTATTACTTTTTATAGGATTCGATTCATTTTTTAATGTCAAGCTTAAGTGTTCGTTTTCTGTGAAGAAAAGAGTGTTGAAGCTAGACCACGAAAAGTTTTAAATTTATTAATAATAATGTTAAAAACATCACTACAATACAATTATAATTTATTGACACCAACAAAATTTACAGAAACACAGCAAAAAACGGCAGAATTTCTATTACATTTAATAATCGCCGCCGCATAGAACCAACGATATTGGAACAAATATCTGTTCCCCTTAAATTTTCCCACACTTCATGGCAGTGCGATTCTAAATCCTCTGTTCGTCTTTCATTCCGCATGTCCCATCTTTGCACCATTAAACCCCATAAGTTTTCTATGGGGTTTAAATCCGGTGATTTTGCAGGCCAGGGAATCACCTTTATTTCTGGGTGTTGATGAAACCAGTCATTCACGACGCCGGCTCGATGCACTGGACAATTATCGTGAACAAATGTAAAACTTGGCACCTCCACAGCTGGATAAAAATCCAGAATTCTTACATAATTTACAGCTGTTGCGTTTCTAGGTGATTGTGATACTAATTCACCTGGTCCGGCGGCAGACATCCATCCCCATAAACTAAGTGTGATACGACCAGATTCCGTATTCTTTATAACGTTTTTTCATCATACCTCGTCCCATTTCTTCTCCATAAATGTAACCGACCGTGTTGAGACGACATGAATGTTTTTTCATCTGAAAAGATAGCATGTTCCCAGTCGAAATCTAAATATTCCCTTGCAAACATTAGCCTATTCCGTTTGTGCACTTCAGTTAGGCTAGGTTTCTTTTGCTGGCTTCCTATGGTGTATTTGTTGCCTACGAAGAGCTCGACGAACGGTATCCAATGAGGTATCATATCTCGTAGCAAACTCTCTAGTTCGTAAGAAGCCATTATTTTCGTAAGCTTGAATCATCTCACCAAGTTACACCTCGTTAATGAGATGCGGACGGCCACTGCGTGGGCGAGATATAACGCTACCCTCTGCTTCGAAACGTATTATCCAACGTTTCACAGTCCGCCACTACAACAAAAAAACACGCTATTAAAATTTGTAATTTATTTTTTTATGTAAATAAAATAAATAACAAAACTATAATGAATACTTACGCCTAGGCCGGTCTCATTCATAATTTGGGATATACTATATCCTATGTTGTGCAACGCAACAATACGCTGCTTCTCCTCTAAACTTATGTTATTACTCATTTTTTAATAAATAAGTTAATTAACAAAGATACAATTTAAATGAGCAGGAAGGAAGCATAAAAAACAGTCGCAGAAAGCACAGGCACACACGATATGCGATAGCAAACTAGCCACGGACCAAACGAACTAGCGAACCACACGAACTAACAACGACAAGAATTTTTATTTTTCAAACTAACCTCATGCATAGCGATTTGTGAATTTTAGTTGACTTGGAATATTTTTATTGCAGAATAAAAACACAAAAGAGTCCATGTCGGAACTGCGCAGATTCGAACCCCAGACAGGCCAGTAATGACTTACTGGTTGTAACCACTCGGCTACCGAAGCTGTAGAAAATGCTGTGAAATTAAAGATATTACGCAGCTCATACCTACAGACGCAGGTATGAGCTGCGTCAGGCAGACGGCAGCGATGCGCAAGGAATTTTTTTAGTTAAAACTGACCCCAGTTTTGCGGCCCACTGTACATAAATCGCGCAGGGTACTTTCGCCCAAAAATAATTGGTGAAGTGGATAGGTGTACGGTGTATGTTTATTTATTTATGTTATTATACAAAGCAGTTACCATTACTATTTATTATGCTTTATTTATTTATTTTAAAATTATATAAGGTAGACGTCCCAATACTCGACGAATTTCGAACTTAACCGACTTTACCACGCAACTGAGAAAAAGCTAATTCACCTACACCAAATGTTTTTTTATGAAAGGATAAATTACTTATCCTTATTTAGAAACAAATAATTAATTTTATGTATTTAAAGCAAAAACTTAGCGTAAATAAAGCTAAAATGAAAAAAGAGCGTCTTGTCCCAGTTCCCGTCGCGTTTGTCCTAATACTCGTCATAGTGTCCCAAAAGTCGTCAATTTTCCATGCTATATTGAACTCTTTGCTCTATTGCATAGAGTTCATATAGTACTACAAAAATTGTATAAAGGTTTGCAATCTGTGTAAAAATCTATACGAAAGAGGCTAAAATTGAGCAAAAATCGTGTCAATGGTCAATGGCTCGGAGGTCAATGGTGTGAAAATAAAAGTTGAGTTGTTTAATAAAATTAATGGCTAAGGTGTTCGGTTTCTATTTATAAGTATTAAATGTATATTTAAATTCTTCTAAAAGCAAAGTTCTAAAGAACTTTAAGGATTGGAGAAAATGAGTAAAAAATAGGAAGATAGTAAAACAATGACATACTTTAAATTCAAATAAGTATAATCGAATAAAAATGATGAAATTTAACCCTGAGTGTTCTTTACCTTTATAATCTAAAATAGTTTAATCATCATCTTAATCTTACTTCCTCAGCCTGCTGACTACAGGTAACAACAGTAACAGCGTAGTATTTGAGATCAAAAACTTAAAATCTAAAACTCGTCCTCTTAGCATAATAACAGTAACGATAACAAGATAAATTAATAATCAAATAACTCTCTACTCAACCCAATTTGTGCCTCATTATGTTCTCTGTCTTATTTTAAATGCAACAAAATATCAAAAATGTGTGAGTAGGTTAGTATTCGTATATACCCTTAAAAATTATAAATACAAAGTAAATATAACCAATATCAAATTATACAGAATTAACAGAACGTATAACATAACTAAAACAGTCTTTGAGTAAATAGGTTATTCATACTTATATTATTTTAAAAGGTATATTTTACTGGTAAACAGACATTGGACGGACAAATAGTTCTATGAACCATAGGCTCTATTAATAAAAAATATACATACTTAAATGTACTTTTGAAAAGTAAAGACAAAATTAGTGTTCTTGCTGAAACAGAGACGCTTCGCGATCTCTCGGTCAAAAACAAACTTTACATTTAAAACTAGTTTAGCTCACTTAGCCTAGTGACTTTAAGTAAGTAACAATTTGTACTAATTACCAATCAACGATTCGAATAGAATTTGAGATCATAAAACGTTACCCTGTCCTCGTAGAAACTATATAAACTTTATACATTATTTTTATTTAATATTATTAAATTACGTAATTTTACCTTATTGCAAATACAGTTTGAAAAAGACACACAAATAAAATAAACTTCACCAATATCGAAAATCTAAAATTATATATAAAAGTAGTAGTATAAGCTCGGAGGAATCCGATAGTATAAGATACCATCGACAATAACTTAGTATAAAAATAGTTATTAATATATTATTTAAAAAGGTTTTTACTATAATAAGGTTGAAGTTATTTTTGACAAAAAATACAAAGAAATGATAGGACTTCTGGCGAAACTCCTGCACATTCAGTGTGATACCAGGCTTTGCAGCTCTGACATTGAATCATGTCTAACTTACTGTCCGTTTGGCATAATCGACAGTACCAATCTTCTTCTTCTATTTTTTTGGCACTAGTACTCATCTCTTTCTTCTTAAGTATGTTTTTTTCTTTCTTTAGCTTCAACCTTACTTTTTTCCTTTTTTATCTTTTTATCTTGTTTTGTCTCTGCAAATAATGTCCATCTGTCACTTGTTATCATACTTGGTACTTTTACTTTTGGTTTCACATCTGTTATCGTGCTTATTTCGGGCCAAAACATCGCTTCCTTAAACGGTGTTGGCACATTAGCTAGATGACCATAGTTATTCTTTTTTGCATTGTCTTTTGCTGACCCTGCCATGGTTATGTGTGTGGTTGTAGATAGTTGTGATTCAGCAAGTTTTGTCGGAGTACGTACCTCAAGTTTTGTATCATTCAAAGTTTCAGTCTTTGCATAAGTCATCTTAATTGAACAGGAAGTAACTGTGGATGTTACTTTAGAGTTTGCAGATACCAATTTAGATTTCGTATATTCTCTATCCTGAGACGTGGAATTCATCGGTTGTGACAAAGACAAAGTTGTTGGTTGGGATACTTCTATTTTTGTAAGGGTGGGATGTTCATAGGTCTTGTAACTATGTACCATGGTTTCGAATGGCAAAGAAGGAGAAACAATTGTTGAAGTTATTATTGTTTTCTTTGTTGGTGTCTTGTACAGAGGCAAGGATTGTTCTTCAATTATAGATAGCGGTGGTTCTGCTTTCGTGATTTTGGATTTATTGCAGTCTCGCGTGTTGTTTTCAAAATCTAATGACATTGTGTGACCTTTATACGAGCTGTTACTTGGTTTTAAGTAAATTGGATTAGTTCCATTCGTTCGAATTACGTGCCCTGATGGAATTTTGGAGCCTTTTTTGTCAGAAGTGGGAGATTTTTTGTCGAAATCCTCCAAAATAGGCACATCAGCATACATTGGAATGTAAGTATCCAAAGGCATTACAGGGTCAGAAGAGACTTTGGTAAGAGTTCCGTCAACAACCTCAAACAATTCTATATTTCCCGTATTGGTACACTGGTTATCTTTTTCGTCACATGCCAAGTCAAATCCAGAAACATTGTCCAGAGAACAGTTTGAATCCAGAATATGACTCAATCCTGAAAAATTGCCAAAATCTTCTGAAAGATTATATTCATGAACAATTTTATCGCTTTCTGATGTAGTACTCAGTTGAAAATTTTGTTGAGTCACATTCACTTGAGCGTCTACGTTTTCTCCAATCACTGCAGATTTATTCAATTCTTTGGCTGTAGTGGTGATATTTGGAGTGCTAGATATTTGGCTTTTCATTTTCTTCCAGACATTATATAAACCTTCCAATGATTTATCTCCTTTCCATGTTTGACCAATGTTGTCATTAAAAGTTTTTAGTTTGGTAGGACTTATATTTGATTCAAAAAAATTGAATTGCTTTTCTTTTTCGACCAAGGATTGCGATTTCTCCGCAACATTTTGGCTTTCTGAATACTGTCTTGTGTTACTAGTAACACATTTCGAATAGTCTACACTATTTGCATTAAATGGGAATAAACCACATTTACGAAACCCATTAATGATCCAGGTAGGATCTAGTTCTTGAAGAGTTTTGTTCAGCAGCGGACAAAAGTTTTCTTTTTTTAGCTTCACAAACTGATTTTCGTTACGCCAGTTGTAGACAGTTTTCTTCCATATTCTTTTCAGTGGACGAAAAACGGCTACGTCCATTGGTTGGAGAAGTTGAGTGGCATTAGGAAAAAGAGAAATGAGCGTTATATTTTTCTCTTTGCAAAAAATACTTAGTGGCAGAGTTGTGTGCGAGCAATGACCATCTAAGAAAAATATTATTAATAATAATAATATAATAATAATAAAGTATTTATTTCCTCAACAACAATCACATTAATGAAGAACATAACAAGTGATACATATTACATTATATTGTTGAGGCTGGTCCCTAAACTAGGAGAACCTGTACTATAGGAAACCAGGCCTCCACCTCAGAACTGAACACAGGGTAAAAATATATAACTTGTTCGAGCAAGTAAATCATAACAATATGTTGGGAGAAAACAAACAAAAGAGGAAAAATAAAACAACAAAAAACTAAACAATTATAACAACACCAATAATAAAAGCATGTGTAGGTTTGTGTATGTGTGTGTGTGTGTGTGTGTGTGTGTGTGTGTGTGTGTGTGTGTGTGTGTGTGTGTGTGTGTGTGTGCGTGTGTGTGTGTGCGTGCCTAGAAAGTTAGTTTAGGTAGCGTGCCTGAATTATTATTTCGAGCAAACAGCTTTAATTTGGTACGAAAAAGAGGAACATAGCGAAGTGAAAATCCGTATTTATACCACATACCGATACTGTAAGTTACGAGCAAATAGCTAGGAGATCTTCAACTTCGTCATAAGTTTTGTGTTGTAACCAATTTGAAACGGTGTTTTTACAAATATATTTAGTAGCTTGATAGATTTTATTGATTGAATTACATTTTTTGTATAGAAAAGACCCTAGAAAGACAAAAAAGTGGTGTGCAAATGTAGTACGGCATTTTTTATCTACACTGATAAAATCCTGGCGCCTATTTTTATTAACTAGGGCTGGGTCGTAGATAAGAGAAGAATGTTTCCTTAAGACGACACATAAGACAAATAATTTGCGAATTGACAAGACTTGCCAGTCTTTATAAAGTTCCGTTGTAGGATAAAGAAAAGATTTGAATGACGCAACTTTCAATACTGCCCTCTGCGCAACTTCGAGTTTTTTTAGTGTTGTCTTTGCTACACCTCCCCATGAAGTTATGCAGTAGATGATTATTGGTAGTGGAATGTTATTCTTTTCTACCCAGGGAAAAAATACGTTTGTCATGTACTCGTAAAACGCTTCTCCCGTCATCCAGCCCTTTTGCGTGTGTCCCAGTCCCCAGTTGTTGGGCGCTGATTTCGAAATTTTTTGAGGGATTGACTTAAGTTTAAAAAGCACGCCTGGAGGAGCCAATTCACCTGCCGCGTTGGCTGTTAAAAGAACTGTTACACACTCTTTTTCTCCACTTGGAGTAACACTATATACATTTTTGGAGCCACGTTTTGCCAGGACTTTGTTATCGGTAGGAGACAAAAAAAATGCACTTTCGTCACAATTGAAGATTCTTCTTGGATCCTTCGAAGCTTCTTCCAGATGAGCGACACTAAAGTAATCTTCAACCTCTTTGAACCAGGTTCTTATGTCCTCTTCTTTCACCGCTGCTCGGGATTGGCTTAGATTTTGAGCGACTCTTTTTCCAACTTCTGGATGTCTTTTAATGAAACTTTCGTACCAATGCCGACCTGGTCGACCTTGAGGAAATGGATGTTTTCTATTCAATTTTTTTACAAGGATGCTAACGCTATCAATAAGTTTATCTTTGGTGACTGGGAATCCACTGTCTGCCATATAGATTAACCAGTTCTGTAAATGACCTTCCTCTTCCATGGTTAAGACCGTTGTAGGTCCTTTTCTACAATCCAATGAACTACGGCCATTTACTTTATCTAATAAAGTTGTCCTGGGTACTCCAAAACTTTTAGCAGCATCCGATGGTCGGGCTCCATTTAAAACAGCCTCAATGGCTTTTTCCATTGATTCTTTCTTGTATTTTCTCTCATTCATTTTCTGAAATCCAGAACAGAATTATATTTCTATATAAGTATTTGTGTTGGAAAGTGTAGGCCTCAGCTTTCCGCACATAAATATAGCGCAAATGTATTTCTATATTGGTTCCAAACAAAAGCAAAAATATACGCAAGAAGCAAAACTAAATCCAATGATACATCAACGTCCACATGAAGCCTAATTATCGGATTTTGCTATACATTTTGGACTGTTTAATTTGGCGTTACGAAAGAAGAGAATAGATAAAGGTTATTTAAAAATCGTGCCAGTCATGACATACGGGGCTGACACGTGGAACCT
Organism: Carpatolechia fugitivella; assembly: GCA_951230895.1. Taxonomy (NCBI): domain Eukaryota; kingdom Metazoa; phylum Arthropoda; class Insecta; order Lepidoptera; family Gelechiidae; genus Carpatolechia; species Carpatolechia fugitivella. Next base: position 13,654,972 of record OX579654.1, on the reverse strand, counting down.
AACAGTAAGACTAGCCCACCAACTACATGACCCAGAGAGCTAAGGAAAGATCCACGCTCGGAATCTCACTTAGGGACTAAATCTGGGAGTAGATTATCCGACATAAGACTAAAGTGACTGACATAGTTCAGAAGAGAAGCAAACTGAAGTGACAGCGAGCTGGTCACGTCTGTCGAAGAACCGATGGTCGATGGAGTCGATGGGTTCTTGAGTAGAGGCCACGGACCGATGACCTAAAAAAGGACTAGACTAAGTCACTAAGTGACTGGATCGCGAAAACGGAAGATCGGGCCTCGTGGCGTACCTTGGGGGAAGCCTTGATCCAGCAGTGGACTGCAATAGGCTGATAGATAGATAGATAAATACGATAATGATGATAATTTAAACAACTGTATGAGGTCTTATTAAACGACATCCAAAAGTAGGATGAAGAGTCAACCAGAATCTAAGCAAGTCCCGTGCAGCAGTGCAGGAAGACGATATAAGAACCTGATTCAAAAAGTTTAAAAATATTTTGGTATTGCTCATGAAAGGGAGCGACGAAGGTTCAAAGAAGAATCTTTAATTGTGATTTTTTTGTCTTCAAAGTCTTGGCAAAACGTGACTCCATAATAAATGTATACAGTGTCATCCAAGGCGAGAAATAGTATGTAACCGACCATTTAACAGCCCACGCATTGAATTAGCTTCTAAAAGTGTGCTTTAAAATCTAAGTCAATCCCGCAAAAAAATCTAAGTTAGCTTCCAATAACTGGATGTAGAACATACGCAAAAGGGTTAGATGTCGAAAGTGGCATTTTATGAGTATGTAAGTAACGTCTTTTGCACTGAAAAATATTACGAATATTTTTCTTTATCATTAAGCCACACAATTTCTTTGCATGTAGCCGCAACGGCTCTGGATGTAGCCTTTTCCGACCAATGAAAAGAATACGGATGGAAGAAAACTACACTAAAAATCATTTTGTTAAGCTAAATAATCTTTTGTCCACTGCTGAACAAAGTCCTTCAAGATAAGACCTACCTGGATGATTGATGGTTTACGAAAATGTAGTTTATCACCATTCAATGCAAATAATGTTGACTATGTAATAAAAGACAGTGTTTAGAAAGCCAGGATTAAAAAAAAAACATTCTTATTCTTTGGAAAAATCGCAATCCCGGATCGACAAAGAAAATCAATTCAAATTGTATGAATTACATCACAAAAAGGTCTTACCAAACTAAGACAACGTTGGTCAAACATGGAAAGGAGATAAGAATTGTTGGAAGATCTCAATGTCTGGAAAGAAATGAGAAGCCAAATTCCTAGTATTCCAAATATCGCAACTTTACTCCAGTCACAAACATGAATAAAACTGCAGCCACTGGAGAAAACGTAGAGGCTCAAGTGAACGTAACTCGACTTTTGATGGTTAATTATTTATGTTGCTCATGTTTTAACATCAAAAACATTTCTATGCTTATTTCTTATGTGCGAAAAAAAGCTGGGCCGGCCACTTTCTGGTATAAATTGAACCACGTCTTCGTCTTTAGTCGACAATCACGCACTACTCTAGGAGGGTTCAGCTCTTCAGGATCGCGAGCACATACAATATCATAAGCGATGACGAATTTAGGCGCAGGTCATAAAGTATGTCCCAGTTATCGTCAAAATAGTTAAAAAATGACGAGTATCCAGGTTTCATCGACTGTTACATAACGCCGCGAAAACTCGTTAGGATCTCGGTTAAACAGCGCCAAACACTCCGATGAATCGTCCACTCGACGTTGCTTTTGGTCAACAGTGAGCAAACGCGGCACCCATCGCGCGCAAAGCTTTTTCATTCCCAAATGTTGGTGCAAAATATTAAAAACGCGTTCAGATGAAATGCTCACCATCTCTGCTATCTCTCGCAACTTCAAGCGCCGATCATTCAATACAATTTTGTGAATTTTTTTGAACATGTCCGGATTCGTGACTTCATTTGGACGGCCAGAACTGTCTCGCAGCTCTGTCTTCCACGTTTAAAATCAGTTACCCAGGTGTGAATTGTACTCAATGCAGGAGCAGAATTACCTAAAACACTGTCTAGCTTGGTTTTAGTCTGGGTTGCTGTTTTCTGTTTTAAAACGTAAAACTTTATCACCGCACGAATTTCGTTTCTTTCCATTGTTAAGAAAATTTACGACAGAGAAAGTTCTACGTCCTATCAAACAAATTCCACCAGTTCGATTAAATTCAAATTTGACGTTCTATTTTCAAAAAGATGCCAAAATATAATGTAATATTTTTTTTTTGCGTATAATTTTTTTAAGTTCGTCGTTTCGGCCAGTTATCAATCAGCCCAGGTATGATGTTCGTCCGTGCCGCGTTTCTACAGGGCTCACGGAAGATCAGCGCCGTAGTCTACCTTGCTAGGCTACGGCTTTTGCTGAGTGAGGCCCTTTTTGTCTGGGTGTCGCAACACAGGGGCAATTTTGTAAGTATGTTGTATTTGTAAAAGTGTTCCGACAGCTTATAGTTTATAATAAAATTGTAAAAAACTAAAAATATATTTATTTTCCTTACGAATTTTGCGAAAATACCTGCCGTCCCTATTTATGCTAGAAGAGGGGTGACCTGGCACAGTAAAGGGAAAAATCGGGAAAAATCGTAGGGCTGTCCAAAACCATAGCAAAAAATGGGGCCTGTAAATGTAGGCAAGTACAATCAGACAGATAGGAATTTGTAGGTTTTTTATTAGATAGTAATATTACTGTATTTGTTTTTTTTTGTATACTGTGTACAATAAAGTATATTCATTCATTAATACTTCAAATTTTTAAGCAATTGCTATTAATGTAAAAATAAAACAAATAAAAATATCGAAATTTCCTCCAGTTTTATTAGTTAATTTTCTTTATATATTAGTATATACCAATCTAACCATGCCGGAGTGAAAGTATTTTGTTTGTTTTTTGAGTTATTATGGTCATGTGTAATGTGTATATATTCATTTATGTAAGGTTCAAATAATTATAAAATTTTCAAATCGTACAAATTATGAAGAAGCAACTATATAAATAGGTAGGTACCTATCAAATTAACAAAAACCAAGCGTTTTGAACAATAACGGATGGACTTGAACAACAAAATAATAAAATCTTTCCAAAATCAACAGATGTCATGAAACATAAGTCAAATATGAATAATTTTAACAAAAATTAAGTACTTCGAAAAAGATTAAACTTAAAAAAATGTTTCTAAAATCAACAAAAGCTTTCAAATAACATAGGAACTACTAGGTAAGGTAATACTTATTAGTTAGGTAGGTACTTATTATGTCAATTTGTGTTATTTGTTTTAAACACGTCCTTTGCAATCAAAATGAACTACCGACATACTTTTCAGTACTAAAATAAATCAACAAATTCTTGCCTCATAAATTATTATCAAAATTAAATTAAGTATGCTTACTACTAAGCGATACCTATCTACTCAATATCATCATCCATGAGATCACGCATTATATCTTCGTTTTTGGCATATAAGTATTTTCTTTTTTCACCTTTTTGTCTTGTATTAAGTTGATCATTTAGAGCTATTTTTTTATTTTGTTTTGAATCTATAGCCACCTTTTTGTTAACAGAGTGTTCAACTGTTATTATTTTAACTTTTTCTTTCTTAACACCTACATCCTCTTTTTTATCTTGCGTAAAAATATCTTTTAGTATTGTATTTTCTTTGTTTACCTGCTCTACCTATATCATCTATATCATTATTGATTTCTATTTCATTTTGGATTTCAAAATTATCTTAAAAAAAAGACATGTTTTCAAGATTAAGTTCGTCAGCTTCTTGAAACTGGTAGTCACTGATATTAATATTATCCAACATAAGCTCTTTTTCTGTATCTTCAGTCTGTATTCTGCTGTTTTTTTTTCCGATTTTTGTGTTATTATTTTTTTCGTCATGCTTTTCTTGTACTCTCTCATAGTAGATGGTTTTTTGAATACGTCTTGGTTTTCATTATCCAATTCCGTTTTTCGTTTTTTGTTTGGGTGAAATGTCTGTCGTTTTATCTTATTTACCTCCTCAGCAATGATTTGTTCAGTTTCATTTTGTTTACTAACCTTTTTATTTATCTGTTTTTTTATAGGTGATTTTTCAGATTTTGTTTGCACCTTTTTAGGTGATTTAGCTTTTATTTCAACTGTTCCTTTTTTGTTCGCCTTTCTCTTATTACTCAAAGCAATTTCTGATTTGATTGATGTGTTCGAAGATACAGTACCAGATTCAGTATTGATTTTCATTTCATATTTTGCTTCAAAATTTTTTTTTCTTCTGGGATTTGTTTAGCAGTTAGGCGTTTTGGTTTATTATTTTCAGTCGATGTATTTTTTGACTTTTGGTTATTTATTTCTTTTAATTCAAGTGATTTATTAGCACTAGATTCAGTTATATTTTTTTCTGACGGTTCTTCATTTACTTCTGAATCAGATTCATTTGATTTGTCGTTGGCGTCGCTCTCTTTTTCAGACATTTCAGTGATTTCATTTTCAAATTCAGCGCTTACACTTTGGCCAGGTTTCACATTTATTTTCTTTCTTTTGTTTGTTATTTTGTTACTGCCAGTGCCATAACGCATTTCTTTTAATAAGGTTAATACCGACTGGCTAATAGCATCCTTGTGTTCATTTGGATCTTCATGTGCAGTATTACCTGGAAGTCTTTCTAAAACTTTATTTTTGTTCAACGGGCTTATACCGGCCTTTGTAAATCCCGCGAGTATATTCGTAGTAGTGTGGCATTCTATACGGTCAATCAAATCATTTAATAGCCTTGGAAAGACACTTTTAGGTATTGTGGCCAGAGTCCGGCCTTCAGTCCTTTTCCATTTAAATAAAATATCCCTCCAGGCACCTTTCGTAGGCCTGAAGAATGCCACATCTAAAGGCTGCGTGAGGTGAGTTGAGTTCGCGGGCAGGAAAATAAAATGAATGTTTTGTTCCTTGCATTCACGAATGAGATCAAGCGACAAATGGGAAGAAAGGTTGTCTCCTATTAATATTTTTTTTCCTATTTTCCCTTGGAAGTATGGTATCGCAACAGTCCGAACCCAAACTTCGAAAGTATGGCTATCAAACCACCCAGATGTTGTGCAGTTATATCGACAGTCTTTTGGCCCTTGCTTGACCCAAGTTTCATACAAATGTTTGGATTTGTATACGACGTAACATGGCAATAACTTTCCGTCGGCAGTTGCTGCCATCATTAGAGACGTGGAAGCTTTACTGTGATTCATTACCCTTTCCGGGTATTTTGCTCCTCTTTTCGTAATAACTTTTCGCCTCCCAGGATCATCTGATAGGTTTGTTTCATCATAATTTACTATGTTAGCTTCAGGTACATCTTCTAAAGATTTTTCAAGTTCTTCGAAATATTGTTCAATAATTTCCGGCGAAACAGATGCTCGTGATCTCTTAATGTTTTGACTTATTCTCAACGAAAGTTTTCTTTTATTTCTTTTTAAGAAATTTTTGACGAAGTCTGGACCAGAAAGATTTTCTTTAAATCGGTTTACGGTTATACCTACTCGATCTAGATAACCCTTAACCAATACCCTTAAGTCATACGTATCGAATGGATATCCCCACTCTGAGCAATGATTTAAATTTTCTACTATATAATCCTCAGCTTCTATAGATAAAACCATTTGACCTCCTTGTTTTTTCATGAATCTGGTATTATGCCTGTGTAGTACAGATTTAGGAATGTTATATTTTGCACTTATGACAGCCAGTGAACTTTATGTGTACTTTCATATTCTGAAAGCGCAGCTTGCATCATTACTTCATCGTATTTTTTATACTGCTTTGTTCCAACCGGCTTATATACACGAGGCATTCTGAAAAAAAAAACCAATAACTCTGCGTTATGTACCTAACCATTTGTACCTTAACTACTCGTATATATAATTGATTACATTGGTAAGGCGCGCTCGTTGTGGCTCCTTATATTTTGAATAAAATAGGTAAAAGGGGCGTGGTTCGTAGTGATCTTGGGAATTAGATGGGGAAGGCGTATATGACAACAGATTAGGGGGATTTATTATAATGTTGTTTACACGTAACTTATTTTATTATCATGTGTGTAAATAGCAAGTTTCAAAATTATCTTTCTCTTTGCTACTTATATATACAGTTGTAAGTGTAAGTAAAACTAATACTAACAGTTTGAGAAATGACTCAGGCCATGACAAGTATTCCCGTCACCTGGTACATAACTATGATATTTGGGAAATAAAATTGCCTCTCTCTCTAAAACATAGGTAAGTAGGTGCCTGCACTTTTTAGCTGTTCTGATAATTATTCCATAATAATCCATAATAAATAATACAATTTTCGCTAATTTCATGATTTTTTATTAAAGTTTTTCAGTACATAGTGCTAATGGTTAAAAAAAACGTGGTGTCGCATATTCGACACTGCCCTTCAGGGTGTATGGAACTGAGCAAAGCATGGTACAATGCATAGTGGAACTTGGCATTTTGTGCACTGTATTTTGGATGTTTTGTTAAGGTTTTTGCTGCTGCATGCTCTGCACCTTCTGTATTTGGGCAGCTCCATTGGCATGTGAGACCCCACATCATTCAACCTCAGTTCATCCGGTATTCCGTGAATGGCCTTCTGTCTACTTGTTGGCCCTTTTGGTTTTTTAGTTACAAAGTTGGGCGATTGTGCCACAGTCCTTTTCCTGGAGCTGAAGTTGTCTATCAGGTTACGTGCGAGCACGGTGCGAAAATGCAAGGAGGTCATAGGGTTGTGCACTCTGTCATTTTGGGTGTATATTATATAGGCATTTGTAATGGCAGAATCAACCAAAAAGTAAAATATTCGCATCCACCATCTTTTACTGCGTCTTGAGATAGAGTATGTACCTCTCTTCTGGTCAAATCTATCAACTCCTCCCATTCTTTTGGTATACTCCAGGATTCCTATGGGACAAGAAACGTCAGACTTCGAACCATCCTTCTGCGTTCTTCTACATGTTGTTTTCTGACGGGGATGATAAGCAGTACTCAATACATACACCAATTTAGTATCTTTCCATACAAAAAATGCGACGTTCTGGTTGACTCGCCATTTGTACTCTCCTTTAGCCAGTACTAGAGTAGGCGGTTTAGGTTCATCTTTCTTTTTTTTTTGTTTTTTATAAGTTTGGGCAAGTTTGTACGATCTGCGCGTACAGTTGCAGTTGCATAAATATTATTATCAAATAGGTACTGCAATAGCTCAAAGGACGCAAAAAAAATATCAAAGGCGATGTGAGTATTCTCAACCTTTTCTCAGCCATACTTTTTTTTTTTTTTGCGTTTCGTTTTTGCTATGACCTGTCCGAATCGAATACAGACTATCGCAGTACCAAACTCCTAGCAGTTTAAAAATAAATCAATAAAAAGTATGGTGTCGAATATATCGACAGAGTCCCATAAAGGGTTAGACATAACTTGTAGACATTTTAAAAAAGAGGAAGTGGCAGCCCTGTCCCTATACAAACTTTATCGTTCTTTTTCAACTCTCATGCGTCACTATTGACATCGTAAGGTGTTTCTATTCGGACCTACAGCGTACCCATTCACCCCTTTTCTGTGCCTATTAACCTCGTAACTAAATCAACTTCTGCGCTCTAAATATTTTGAAACAAAACAAAATCTACACGTAATATCTGGACTCACCTTTGGTTTCTGCAGATCCACCGATGATTAAATAATTGGCCATTAACAACTTTTCACCTACTTCGGTCGTAATTTAGCAACACAAGCAAAGTTTCTGGAGCACAAAAATTCAATGTTTTGTAGACCAACACTTTGACGTGAGATTTTGACACCTGTTGCTAACTTAACTATCTTCCAATGTTGCCATTTTACAGACACAAATAGTCTACTACAAATTAAAAAACTAAATAGCAACTAGTAGGTTTTCATTTTGTTCATTCAGCTTTAAATGTTCCAGAACTGGTTTTATCCCTATTCACCTCCCGATCCTTATTCACCCTAGATGCCTATTTTTGGCGCCAAAAGTTTTAAATTTTTCATGCAGTCGGGTTTTTTGTTTTTTTTAATAATAGTGGTTATTCATTTAATTTCTGTTGCATTATTATGTACTATTATTTATGCATATGTTTTGTGTTATGATGTCCTGCAAATAAATGTTTCTGATTTCTGAAAGATATATAACTTATATCTAAAATTAAATCTAAAACTATTTACATTAAAATTCTACATCAGAATCATCAGAGTCATCGTCATCCACATGAATTACGAATTCTTCTGCCAGATGAGATTTCTTCAAGTCTTCCTCTTGGAGTTTTTCTGCATGCTTCACACAATCTTCCCAGTTCTTTTGTGAAACGTTTGAAATTGCTTCATGCAGTAACACTTCGACGTCTGCAATTTTAAAAGTGCTGTTTTTGGTGGCAACTTCATTTTTTGCTTGAGCTCATACCAACTCAATTGGGTTATATTGGCAATGGTAAGGTGGTAAGCGAATCACTTCGTGTCCTGACTCCAATGCTAACTGATCCAATTTGTAATTTTTTCTGGTCGGTTCCGTTGCACCTGTAAACATAATGTTGTTTGTATATTTAACTAAATACTTAAAAGAAAACAAATGTATTACAAACTTTAAATCATAAAATCTGAAATACCTTTTGTAATAGTTCCGGCTTGAGCTGACTATCACTAAACTCAATTCCGTGTTGGCGGAGCCACTCCTGAATTTCACTCTTTTTGTTAGCTGATGTCGGTGCCCGATTTATTTGCTGGGAGTGGTAGGGTGCGTTGTCCATTATGATGACTGATGGTTCTTCAAGACTCTGCAACAGATTTGTAAACCAGTCTGTGAAGCCTTCGGCGTTCATTTCTGGATGGTAGTCCTCGTTCTGAGACTTCACAGCGCGGAATACCCATCTGGCTTCGGGTATGAAACCATACTTTGCGCAGCCTGCACGACAAACTGAAACAACATCATTAAATGAATATCATATTTTGTATTAAATTATTATTAAGTCGTATTTCTTACATGAAAGGTGAAAGAATATTTACCAATTAGTCTGCCCCCCTTTCCCGTTTTTGTGTTTAAGCCGCCTTGTCCATCCTTGTCTACCAAAACTCGTTTGTGGCTGTGATTTTGGTTCACCCAAGTCTCATCTAAATAAATTCTTGGTCGAGTGTCTTCACTATCTCTCAGGGTCTTGAGTTTTTTCAGGAATTGTAGCTGCGCACAAACGATGTCAGTCCTTTCCATCAGTTATTTACGACCATCTGGAGCTTGTGTGTACTTGTACCCAAGTTCTATGAGTATTTTACGCATAGAAGAAATAGAACACTTGAATCCGTCAATTCTTTCTTTTGCTCTACTCAGAATTTTAGCCGTGGAAGGATATTCACCGTCGCAATAAAACGATGACACTATTTGTTTTATTATGGGTCCCCGAAACGATCAAGTGCACTTGACAAGTCTACGTGCTTGACGAGGGACTTGACGCGACTTGAAGGTGCCGTCAAGTCCACGTGCCGCAGTCGTTTACCGCCCTGTGCCCAGGAAAGTGGCCGTCACAAAGATTAATAATGGTTTCTAACGCAGACAAGGCATTCCTTGCTATAACTCTAGCGGTATCTATCACAGAAAAAGAGAAAAGAAAGAGGCGATGGTGTAAGGAATAGCATAAAATGAGATATCGATTCACGCATGAACATTTGCAAAGAACTCTTCAAGCAACTGAGCCTGACGATTATAAATTTCTCTCGCTTTCTTGCTTTTACAACCTGGCATCCCGCATCTGTGGTTATCATTTTACTCGTCAATCATCGGCAAATGGCCAGCCATAGCTGTTCTCAGCTGAACCGGAGGTTGAGGTACAAATTTTCTTTTACGATTGGAAGGTCCTGATGTTGACTCATCAGACACTTCTTCATACATGTGCTATTTCCACTTTGAAGTCCAGATAATCTAGAATTTCTTTTCTAGGGCGTTCTAACAATTTTGCTTCATTCCTGTATACGAGCCATCCAGCAGCTGCCGCGAAATCAATGAAGTGGAAGATTAGACAAACAGTCCATTTCTTGGAACGTGCACTAATTCGGTAAAAACTTATTACCCTATCTAACATGTCTACTCCTCCCATCATAGTATTGTATTGCTCGATAACAAAAGGTCTGTCAATTGAGATATATTGTTTGGTTTTCTTGCACCAACGTTTACACTGGCTAACAGGTTGTTTTGAATCTACAGATGATGCTAAAAAGACGGGCTTGTTGTCAAACCACTTGAGACATGCCACATTATCGTCACTTCTGACGACTTGATCCGAAGAGCCACGTCCTTGATCTTTTAGTTGCTTATCAGTTTTAAAGTTGCTGTTTTTGGGTATCTGTGCTTTCCTTAGAGTGATTGTAGCCTGCATTTTCTTTGCTCGTAATTTGTCCAATAAACCAATCGATGTAAAATATCTATCCATGTATAACCTTGCTCCTTCTGGCAAAGTTTCAGATAACTTCATCACTACTTTTCCACCAATATCAATACCTTCTGTTTCATTGCTTGTCACTATACTGTCTCCTTTGCCCTGATACATAAAGAAGTCCAAGGGTACTCCATCAGGAGTAGTGGCAACAAAGTTTTTTAAACCGCATGGGTTTGGTTTTCCTCGTATGAATTGGCGCATAGATACTTGACCCCAAAACGGAATCATTTGCTCATCTATGCTAATATTTTGGGGCCTGGGAGTTTCTAAGCAACCTTTTCTGACAGATTGTATTAGTGGGTCAACTTTCCAGAATTTGTTTCCCTTGGATGCTTCATCCACCTCGAGGTCATTCACAAGTTTCAAATTTGAGCGAAGTTTAAAATAACGGTCCCTTGTCATACGATCAGCAATCATTGCAACCCTAGTTTTACTTGCCCAATACATACGGATCCTAGCTAAACCTAAATAGCTCATAGCTATAGTTATTCCGAAAAATAATTTTATTTCCTCCTTGGTAGTGTTCAGATTTTGACCTTTCTTTAACAAGTACGTTTGGCTTGAAAAAGTACTGATATTTTCGAATGTATCTTCAGGGATGTATCTCGAAAAATATTGAAATGGTTCTTGTAAAACCCTAACATGATTTGCAGCTAAAGGTTGAGAGAAGATTCCTGGTGGATATGGAGAAAAATTATCTTGGTGCTTGAAATACAGTCTACGATTTGAAGTCTGACGAGCAGAAATAGCAGCAAGTACCTCGTCAACACTTGAGTCGCTGCTTGTACATTCATCTTCATTTTCAGGTTCTTGCAGATTTGGTTCAATCTCTGACCTAATATCAGCATCATCATCAGACAGGCCTTCGACAGAGGAGTCAACATCATTAATTTCTATAATTCTTTCGATCTCCCGATCCCTCAGAGCTGCAAAATAAGACATAGTTTCAACAAAACAGTAGCAAGTAAAATAGTAAAACAAGTAATAAAATATTAAGTCTTAAACCTAGAGCCTTGTATAAGGGACATATACATGTGAAGCACGATAATTATCTAAATAGTTACTGAAATATAAATAAAATACGTTAATTTCATCGCACACATCAACGAAATCACAAATAAAACTCGTCTGAGTTAAAAACTACGTACATTCAAATAAAAATCAGTGAAAACTTACTTCGAGTAGCCATTTTCTGCAGGTTATTTCCACTGATAACTTTGAACTGTCAATAACTTGCAAAAATTGGCGGTAAACACAAAATGTCATTTTTTTTCACCAACCACCGTTTATTTTGAAGCTAGCGTACTACTACTTCATACTAGTTCATCAAAGTTCCGATAGATGAAAGCACAAGAAAAAAAGTCTCGTATAAGGGACGCCAGGTCCGAGGAGGGTAAGCTCAGGAACATTCACCGAGGCTCCAACAATGGGAAGCTCGGGTGAAGCGGCGCGGGCAGGTGGGCGGTTTTGATTTCTAAGTTCTGAGTCAGTTCGATGCCAGCATGCGTGACAAATTGATCTCGTACCATCAAAGGGTACCTGAAAAAAAAGAAACAGTATGGCTAAAAACGATTTGCACGTTATCTGCCTACTTTACATTGTTGTCATCATCATATTCCCTTATTCGCAGATATTTAATTAAGAAAATCGACAACTACTTTGAGTATACTATCATAACTTACAAGACACAAGCCAAACGAAATTCTAGATTAAGTTATTGTACGTGCTAAGTAATAAATAAATCCGTTAAGCACTTACCTCTTGTTGTGCTATATCACGCATCATAAGTTCTACAAAGTCCCGTCGTGACTGCAGAAAATGTTCAGTAAGAACATGTCTTCGCCGCCGTCGTAGTGAACATACACATATGAAACAGAAGGGCAAAAGATAGGAGAAAAACCAGGAATTCGTAATCACACTTTTATTTAGAAATTTGGGCAGAGTTTCCCCTTGCAATTATTACAAGGAAAAATTAAATGAAATGAGCTCGCGAAGCAATATATATAGGCTGGCCCCCTCCACCTGAAGCAATCGGCTGGTTCGCATGGTAGGAACGTGGTGGTGGGGCTCGGGTAGGCATTGGCTGGCTTGGCTAGGCGTTGGTTGGCTCGGCTGGCACACTCGAGTTGGCCTTGGCATGGCATTGGCGTAACACATACGATACAAACATCGGCCATTATAACAAAGCAAAACAAAAATCCAGTATGGAAGAGCCAATGTCGCAAAGAATAAAATCGAATTATCGGATAATAAACAGCACAGATCACAGCAAACGCTAGCGAACGAACTGAACTGCACAAAAGCTACTATGTCTATTCTGTCATAGTTGCTAGTTGAACTAAAATAGCGTCACTATTTTTCTCACTTTAACGCAATAGGTGTAAGTGAAACGACATTATACCACATAGCCCGCGTCGCGCGTTCGCTGAGTTTGTATATAATATATGCTTCTCCCTCTTACTAATGAAACCGGTTTGCATTAGGTGAGATAGCGCGTCAGCAGGTAAACACGACATATCCTAACGATACAGAATGCATCAAATAATACTTATTAAAGAACTATGATAATACAAGAAATTGATTATAATTGTGTGTTATTGTATAATTTTTAATAACCTGTAGGTAGTAATATAATTCTCTCTAGCTTAATGCGGGATAGAGAAATATATGATGAACTCGCCAGGAGCGCTGCTGCAACTGCTGCTGATGCTTTAGAATTCGAATTTAGAAGCCTTCTTGCGTAGTCTTCTCGTAGAATTGGGCACTGAGTTTAGTTTTGTAAAATGAAAACCAATGATCAAATTACAAGACGACTTTCAGAGACGGACGGTTACAGTAGAATGGTGGTGGTGAGACGCAGCTCCCCTTTTATATTATTTTATTATCGGAGTTTTGCAAATGAGGCGGAACTAAGTTAACACGGTCTATTTTGAGTCACGTTCGCCTTCCAACATTCCTGGTTTTACGACTTGCGAATTTTATAGCTTTTTAAGATGTTAAGGTATGCGAAATACACATTAATAAGGGATTAACATAGTAAAATATCAAAATTGCGAAGTACATATTTCTTTATCACATAACTTACAATTTTTATGATGGAAAACTTTGAAAGGATCTCGATATTAACATTAACTGTCACATTTATCAAATATTTTATTGATGTATTTAATAGTATCCTCATAGCTTACATAACTCTTCCCCTCATAAAAGTGAAATCACTTTCGAAATTTAAATGTTGAAAGTGATGTAACGTAGAAAAACAGTAGAAGGGGTTGGCGACAAAACACAAATTGGAATTTCCTAAAAGTCGTTGTATATAAAACCATAAAAGTAAAATTGCTATTATTAATAATTCTTTACCATATTTTTCTTAAACTAAGTTAAATTAGAACATTAAAGTTTTTGAAAGTTCAGGATTTTGCATTTTCGTTTTTCTTTTCATTTACGCTTTCCTTTTCACTTCACCCTTTTTTTATTATTATTTTTCACTACACTTTTATTTTAGTTTTTGAACGATTTGCGTAGCATCACGCGGCGTAGCACTGTCGCTGTTAACGCGTAGCTTATCGTAGCGCTCACATTTCGTAGCTCCGTAGAATTTTCGTAGTCGAACTCGTAGTATTCGGCGTAACGTGATTTACAACATTCAGTTTTGGTAAGGTAATACTCATTTAGGTAACTTTTCTTAAGGAGTAGAACTATACCAAAATGTAATGTCATATTGCGTAAGTTTTGTCCTCTCTTCATTCTTAGTATTCCTTGTTTCATGATCCAATTTTCTAAGGTTTGTATAGTTCTCGTTAGGAAAGGAAAGGAATAATAAAGGAATAGTATGATAGGCATGTTCTTGTTTAACTATCGAATTTATGTGATTATATATATATATATATATTTATCAAACTACCCGTATTACCCGTAATAATTAATTTTATTACTTAACTAATGCAGTTTATCTTCCGCTAGGTTAAAGCTTTTATATACTAATATAATCCAAATTATATTAAAAAAATATATTAATTGATACTAGTTAAAACTATCTATGCTTAAATTCTTTTTTTTTTATAATTATTTAATTTTTATTTATCAAGGGTTTTATTAATCTAGGGCCCTTCTAAAACTATTTATTTATAATAATTATTCGATTAATTTTTGTTATAATAGCTTTGCGGAATTAACCTTCCGACGGTTGGCTTTGCGGAAATAACCTTCCGATGGTTGGCTTTGCGGGATTTCCCGAAATTCATGGTTGATATGTTCAGGGGTTCATAGTATTCATAAAAATTATTACTAAAACTTTTAAAGGTTAAGGGTGCATTAAAGTCAATATAATTATTTATTGTCATATTTTATTAGGTGGTGTTACTTTTCTTTTATTAGGTCGCTTAATGTTTCGAACTGGGACAGTGGTTTCTCTGTCTCCTATCACTACTGGAGTTACATTTCGTATTGGTTTAACTGTAGCTTTTTCATAACGAGGCTTATTTTTTGTTAACCATCTTCGTATAAATAGTATCTCCTAATTGTATATTTGTACTCGTTGATGCCTGTGGTTCTAGTCGTATTCTAGTATTTTCTTTAGATTCTAACATTTGATTAGATATATGTTTATACAAAATCTTAGTTCTTTTATAATGATCTCTAATTAATTGTTGCATATACTGGTTATTAAAATTAATATCAAAGATACTTCGTAAATCTGTATGTCCAAAGACTACTTCAAAGGGGGTGAATCCTGTTGTTGAATGTATCGAATTATTATATGCGATTAATGCATATGTCATTACATCGGCAACATCTGAAAATTTTTCATAATTAGCTAATCTATGGATTATCTATGGATCTAAGGATTTTTAAGTGTTTTAGCATTAGAAAAGCTTTTTGAGTTACGCATCAAGAATCCTAAAGATGTAGTAGCTTTAGAGACAGTAGCTTCAATATGTTCGTCAAACAATAACCGAGAATCATGCATCACGCCAAGATCGCGCACACAGTGAACTTTAAGGAGAGGTTGAGACTTAAGGACATAGCTAAAGGTCACCGGACAATGTTTTCGGCTAAACGTCATAAAAGAACACTTTGTTGGATTTAAATCTAGTTTATTTTGCTGACAATAAGCTTCTAGTCGAGTTAAGTCAGCTTGTAGTAAAATAGCGTCGTCAATTGAAGAAATTTTCATAAATATTTTCATGTCATCTGCAAAACTTAAGAGCTGTGCCGAATGAAAACAGCAATCGATATCATTCACGAAGATGATAAACAGCAAAGGACCGAGCAGGGAACCTTGAGGAACACCGCTGGGAATAGAAACCCAACTAGAAATATAGTTATTGATAACAACTGCCTATGTTAAACGTTATTTTTTAAGTATTAAGGTCTATTATTCAAGTTTGGGTACACAACTTAACGGCTGTTTTGCACAGAACTAAAGCGGTATAATATCTGTATAAGCATGTATAAAGTATAGTTAGATTAGTAAAGTTAGATTTTGTATGAGAACGTGTATCTACCATATATTTGATCTAAGTTCTTGGATAATATTTCTTTTTTATCGGTTCTTTGATTTTCATCTTTATTTTATGTTCTACCCGTGTTCCCTTTTAGACTCTTTTCACACTCCTTAAATTCTTTTTCTAAAAACTCCTTAAGAAACCGCTCCTGCTCCGACGTCAGGTCGGTATTTTCGATTAAAACTGGATTCTATGTGTTTTTCCTTCTAAGAATCTTTCGGGTTCTGATTTTCCTTCTATAATCTTGGCTACACCAACTCTCTTCATAATATCCATCCCTAAGGCTCTTTTTCCACTACTCCGGTCCGTCGTCGGATGTCGGAAATAGCCTTCAGAAAAATATCGAAAGACCGGTCAACGCTTTTCCACCTATCCAGTAAAAAACGGACAGTCTCGTCGGACGTGGTAGAATTCAGTACCGAACATCCAAAATGTGTCCTGCATTCAATCGTGAACAACTCCTAGCGATTTTGTTATATGCTAGGAGACAAAGAAGACGGAAGGAGTTTTGGATACATCCTCTGTTTCGGAACAAATGCCTAGTAGGAGCATTTTATACTTCTCATGAACAATTGTTGGAAGACGAAAGAAAATTTTACATTTATTATAGAATGACACCTGCTACATTCAATTTTATTTTACATCACATAAAACCATTGATTGCACGACATGACACTAAATTTAGGTGTTGCATTCCTCCTGAAGAAATGCTCTCAGTGACTTTAAGGTAAGTAAATAACACAAAATCGTACGAAATCAACAACATTTATTTTGATTATTATAAAATATATTATGGTAGCGTCACTTATAACTAGATATATATTTGTGTTTCATACAAATTTAATTTATTTATTTATTTGTTAACTGTTGTTTTTTTTTATTTATTTTTTCTTTTATTTTAATTATTCATTTTCATTAATCTAAACTGAATTACGTACGTCTAGTTACTATGTTGGTGTTTGGTAAGTACAAAGTAATAATAGGTATCTAATGATAGAAAAGGTAAGTACTTAACCTAAGCTGTAAGATAGTTTAGGCAGGTCGATAGTTACCTGCTGCTTTTCATCTGGCTAATTTTCTTTATTGGTCTCATTTTCTTCTGTTCCCTCAGCAGTTTTTAAAACCAGGAAAAATAACTTCTTGCCGCGACCACTGCGTAACATTGCTGCCTTAAAGAATAGTACATTACGATACAAGGATCGTTATTACAAACGAGGTGACTTTTTTAAGCCCGAGCCGAAGGCGAGGGTTTATAAGGTCACGAGATCCGTGTGTTGTACGACGTTTTTCAATACACTTGTGAGTAAACTGATAGTAAATAATTAAATTGATATGGTTCCCCGGTCCTCCCTACAACAGCTATGATACAACAGGTATAATTGATCATGTAAAAATTGTAAAAACTAACCTATATTGCGCGCAGTTTAAGTATCCTTATTTTTCACACTTATTAACACTTAATCACTAATAAAACAATATTCAACGTAAAACATTTAGATGAAAATTTACAAACTTGGCGCCAACTGCAAAATTATATTACGTTTCTTTTTTATAAGCATATTTACGGAGAAAAGGCTCTACTGAACATTCAGCCTCTCGGACTTAATTAATTCTTTGTTAAATCGAGATAATTTTGTTTTTATTATTAAAATATTACTGGCTGATAATATTTTTGATACAATTTGTTGAATTAATAAAAAAACATAGAATACTTTTTCTTTGTATGAATCGATTTAAACATTTTTTACTGTAAAAATGATCCTGGCTGAATAATAAATTTGAAGACCGTAGGAATTAAAAAAAAATGTAATAAAATCGCACTAGTGTGTAATAACGCATCTACCACACAGTCTACTGCCTTCGTAAGTTCAATTTACGAGCAAGGTGTATTGAAAATTAATAAAACACATTTTCAAAACAAAATTCGGTAAAAAAACAAGCAAAACTCATACATTTGCTGGATGTAATTAGTCCTATCTTAAAGTTTTTTCTAAACTTGAATATTGATATAATAACACAAGTTATCTTACCTTTTTTTTTGTTTCCAATGAAGTAAAATACATGTATCTATCACTGGCATTCATCAGAATCACATTTCGCGAACTTTAAACTACAGTTTTTTTTTCAAATATTTACGAGCACTACACACACTGCACGAAAAACCAGTGAAAACAAGAAGATAGTACTTGTTGCTTCTTACTTTAATAGGGGCTTTGATAGGACGTTGCGTTTGACGTAAATTTTAGCGCGAATTTCAAATAGACCAATACCAGCTTAATATCTCCTCTGAACAAGGGAGTCGAATAGGACCGATTGCAGTAATAATCCCGAAACGAAAAAAAAAAACTGCTAGGACCTATTGCCAGTAAACAGTCGATATGGTTCTTGAAAAGCGTTTATGAGAGCTGCGGCGATTCTAAAATCGGTCATTACATATGGTGCAGACTTATTAAAATATGTATTTCTAAATATCTTGAAGTCTCTTTTGAATCGACCGTTAATAATCTCAATCACCCATCGGACCATAGTAATGAGTCTGGATTTGTTGGCATCCTCCGTGCTGAGTTGGGTTTCATGCCGCCTCTTAGATGGCGGCATATGTGGTTCGAAACCACATTCTTGTAGATCAGGAATAGCGTCACGGAGTCCTCGATCTAGGATTAGTGCGTCGCCTGCGTTTAAAAACCACCGAATAGGTGCTTCTTCTAATGGACCACTGTGATTATTCAATACATTCTGCATTATTGTAGCGTCTGATTTTCTAGCCGCATACGGTCCAGTGACTTCAATTATGTAGCCGTCTGCACATACTATCAGAAAGGGTTTGATCAAGTTTTTGTATTTGTGCAAGCTATTTCTTTTTTTTTTCTTTATTAAGGTAACATTCCCTTTGGAATAAGAAGTTAGTACTCTGGTAAATATAAATATGTTCCATCACATATAAAAATCGCCTTATTCCTTGAATTCGAACCAAAAATTTCTGCAATACTCAGCATTATTTGAGCATCGGAGGACGTAGCAGCGTACGGACCAGCAACTTCGATGATGTAGCCGTCACAGCAGACCAACAGGAATGGTTTTAATAAGTTTCGGAACTTGTGGCCGCTGTAGGATTTCCTTTAAAAAAAGTAGTTGGAACTCTTTTGAATATTGTTATGGCTTTTCGTTCATCAGGAGGACTGTCAGAGTTTGTTGTTGTTTGTTTTCTGGAATCATTAGGTTCCTCCGTGCCACATCTTCCTGAGTCATGTGGTCAAAGCCTAAATGAACAGGAACAAAATCCTGCAGCAGTGCTTCTCGACCAGTATGCAGCATTCTCGAGAAAGTGGATTCAATAGTTCTAAAAATCCAAGCGAGTCGTGCATTTGAATCGCTGGTCCAGAGTTTCGCTAACAAAGCTGCTAGAATAGTTTTTTTGTTTCTTCTTAGATTTAGGCTAGGTGTGTTGGCTAATAAATCAGTAAACTGTTCAATGGTCAAGCCCGTCCAGTCATGAAATTCCATTCACCTTGTTCAAGATGTTCATAGCATACACGACTATATTCAGTTATGATCACACTCACCGGCACATGTAACCGCCCACCCTTGTATTTCGGGTTAATTTTAAATTACGCTTATTGTTATACATAACAATCGATTATTGATAATTTTACGATAAATTAAACACACTTAAATAAACGTTAAATTAACAACTTTTTCACTGACATCAGCTCACTAATAGAATTATAAAGAATCACGAGTATTCCCTGAAATGAAGGGTAGGCGGTTAGATGTGCCGGTGAATATATTTATTGGTCACTCTATTGATTGCGCACTCCAACTGAATAGGTGCTAACAGAATAACAGCGCTGTGACGTGTGGTGATCTTCCATGGGGATGCTGAGTTAGGGCCTAGTTGGGGGGCGGTACACATTTTCTCTTTTTCTGTACTTTTGTCTTTTGTCTCCTGTTCTCTACTGATTGTTTTTTGTCTCCTGTTCTCTACTGATTGTTTTTCTTTCTTTTTGTGTATGTACATGTGTACTTTCCTTTAATAAATGTTTTATCTATCTATCTATCTGATTGTCTGAAGATTTACGTACGTTGGCGCGGACGTTAGTTATGCCGGTGAGTGTACAAACTTATTTATTTTCATGTTTTTTTTTGTTTTTAAATTTTTTACTTGGGACCAGCCAGGTTGGGATCTATCCTGTAGGTTTTGTTTATGTTTCAAACTATTCATTTTCTTTTAACTTGTAAAAACACTAATTATATAGTCAAATAGGTATCCAAAACTATAACTTCGTCTATGTAAGGTCGACCAAGAAAGTGGTTTACCTTTTTTCATTCAATTTCCTAGTTATCGAAAATTTCAATAAGGTTTATACTCGGTATCTGACAGATTGTTCTGCAAACGAAAATAATCTTTGTTGTTCTATAATTTGCAACTGACATTCAACCTTAGGGTGATAAACCAATTTATTGGTCGACTTTACCTAAAAGCCATGTAGCCTCTATATTGCTTATGTTTTCCAAGTGAGGCCTGAGTGGGTGATTCGCCCAAATGAAAGCATCATGGTCAGAACCACGATGACTAGCATCTACACTGATGATCTCCATGTCTGCATTACATACCTGAAAATTGTATTGTAATATATTTTAAATCCTTTTGTTGAATTTAGTTTTTATAAGTAGGTAATTAATTATTTTTTTCTTGATATGGGCTAATGTAAAATTGTTTATATTAATTCCTGAAATAAAGATTTATTTGTTTATTATTTTATTTATTAAAATGTAAAGAAAATTATGTAGGTTTGTAAGAAAATAAATACTTCAATATAAATTTTAAATTAATTTTATTTTAAACTTACCACTTGAACATTAAGAGAAGGGTATTTTTTTCTACACATATACCTTTCTACATGCTCTTTAGGCTTAACAATGGCCACATGAGTTCCGTCAATGCAGCCTATTATTCCGGGTATTCCAAATTCATTATAAAATCTGCAAAACAAAAACTTATGTTACCTGAAATGTATCTATGTGTGTAGGTACAAAGAAAAATATGTAAAACTAACAAGTTAGTAAACTGTTTTTAATTAGTATCATTATTGAATAACAAATAAGTACCTTAATTTATTAGCATTACGCCCAGCAGCAGTTTGGGGGAACTTAATATACTTATTTCTCATTTGTATATTATTCATGGCTGCTGTAACTTCTGCCAGTACTGCTGACACAGTCTGCTGGGCCACATGTTGTGCTTTCCCAGTGGGCTTTTGGTACGACCCATGTGCATACATATAGATAGCTGTTAAAACCTGCACTTTGAATTACAAGTTATTTTCACAAAGGAAATGTATGTACAGAAGCAAATAAAATAGAAACTACTAAGTACATTTAGGTCATGTAATCAGTAATTTACAACTATCACCATATTTAAATCCATAGCTCGTTTAGGGTTTGTCCTCATTATCGGTTCAAGCTCATCACATAGATCACGAACCAAATCTGGTGACAACCTAAAAAAAATAACTGGACATCAGGATGATAGGTAGATAATTATGTAAACTATTGTTCTGGTTGTGGTAAAATAAATGGTTTAATATATCAATTAATCTTACCTATACTCCCTTATAAGTTCATCGTCTTCCAATTCAAATGGATTGTTGGTTTCTCTAGTGAGAAGCCGTTTCCTTTTTCTTTCATTAAGGTATTCGCTTTCTAAAAATTCAAATATTTCATACTCGTCACACATCTGCAAAAAGTTAAACAAAAAAATGTAAGTAAGTATCCTTGACAATAGTTATCTACAAATATTTCATAAAAGTTCCTAATACTATAGCCACAACCCTAAGTAAAGTAACCCAACTCACCCCTCTAACGTCTCTAGAAACCTCGTTCTCAAACCAACTACCCCCATTCACGGCCCAACTCACCTCGCTCCTGTCCCGACTCACCCCTTTAGACAGCCCTACTCACCCCGAAAATACGTAAATTTGAGTTAATTTTAAAAAAAGTGCATTACAGTTGTTATTTGGCAAATATAACTTACCTTTTTTGCCTTGTTGATATGGTAATAGTTTCCAATAACTTCAATTACTCGAAACACAATAATTTAGCTTTTTAATCAAAGTTAAAACACATATAAAACCGGCGTTTTTTAGCGGTCGACTTTGACTGTATTTTTTCTCTTATTTTCGTGGCTTGGATACTCAGTGTTGCTAGACTATAGAACAAAAAATTACCAAAATCGAAAAAAAAAACTAAAAATGCGTGAATCCATTGCCAAAAATTCTTACTAAATAGGTTCAAATTAAATCTGCCTCGATGTCCCTTTTCCCCCCGCAATCCCTACTCACCCCGTTTTACTACGGGTCCACGTCACACGTCCACGTCCTTTGTTCTCGATCGCCGGCCGTTGCGATCGTTCACCTTGTAGATGACCGTTACTCGTCACTCCGAACTATGAATTTTCTTGCTGTTTTAGGCGACGAAGGACCACTTTATGACTATGTTTTAGGTCCTACGAGGATGAATTTTTATTTATTACATTAATATTTTTTTTGTAATATATTTTAGAATAAATAAATAAGTGAATAAATAAGTGGACAGTAAATTTAAAAGGTCGTTGTATTATAAAAACCAAAAGATTACATTTTTAGACAGTGCGCGTGCAAGATCCGCGATGTCGAAAGGAGAAGTGAGGTGAGGGGGCTGAAGAACGCGGCGGGCGGGGGGCGCGCTGTCTACGTGTTTGCCTGTGTGCGTATGGTACAATGCAGCCGTGTGTGTCGTAGACACCTATTGTTACTCTCTGTCCGCGCATTTCTAATGTGGAGTGTTTCTGTTGTGTAGGAGGTTAATTTTGTTTCTTCTCCTTCTTTTCTTTGTACTGTAGCAGCTGTAGCCACTTTAGCTACAACTCGCTACTTAAAATATAAAAGACACTTTTATAACACGATAACTATTTATTAAATCACAATTTACACAGCACACGTACTGAAAGTCATACAATCGTCCGCACACGACGGCGGACGGCAGATGAGAACGTCAAACTTCGACGGCCCCAGCCCGTCTGAAGTTTCTATCGTTCTCTTTCTAAACTGAATAGTTAAAAAGAGAACGAATATATTGCAAAAATAATACTATCGCCAGTATCAAACTACATAGCACTCGGACCAACGAGGCCCGATGCTACAACTACCCCCGGTCTCCCCTGAAAAAATTTTTTTGGTTGAAGACCCAAAAAATTTTTTTGCTAGTTACAATCTACTAGTAACTAACTACCTACCTAAGAGAGGGAAAAATTCACTTAATAAAAATCTAATAAAAAAAAACAATGGAAGACTTAGATCCTGGACTTAGCTAAAGTCTAATTACCAGAAAAATATTTTCTAATAATTTTTCTAAATAAAAAACCTCTCCAAAAATACTTAAAACAGGACCCATATCTTACCATCCTAAACCAAAGCTAACAGCTACCTCAATTACAAAATGCAAACCCTAACCTGAATCTATAAAATTCTTCCAAGACATAGCATGCAAAATTTAAAATGAAATTTAAAACATTTAAGTTAACGATAAAAAAATTAAATCAAGATAATCAAAACAATGTTAACACCAATCACAATACTCAAGAATCTCAAGAATTAAATTATAATTAATTTAAAAGCAAAATAGAAAAAGAAGTTAAGGTGTTAAAATTGAAGCTATGTTTCCAAAGAAAGAGAAGTTAACATACCCACTAACAAAGAAGAATACAACCAATTAAGCATAACGCATATAGAAAAAAACAATCAGATGAGCTAAGATATAAATGTTGTTTTTTTATATGAAAAATTATTTTCTTTTCATTCAGGCATCACTGATGTCCTGAAGTACATCTCGCGTCAGTAAGGAGGTGTAGAAGAAAATATTAATGATTGTTTAAATATAAAAGTTTTATCAGCCCGCACATGAAACAAATAATAGGATTAATACATAGAAAAAACAATATAGTAACAACAATATCAAGATAACTAGCGACTAGGAAGAAAAATAATTATTTAGACTAAGATACAAGTACATTACATTAATGCCTTCTTACAAGAAACAACCTCATATTAAAATTATTAAATATATGGATTTGAAAATGACAACCACTTGGATTGGCATATATAATGAATTGAAAAAATTACCTATCACTTCTCCCCATATCCTAATACCATACCTCATCATAACCCATAGAAATCTCAACCTTTTACTAACCTAGAAAAGGACAGATAGAATACGTGTGATCCTAAACAGACCACCCTACAAAGCTCCTATGTCTCTTAAAGCAGGTGTATCAACTGTGCCTAATCAGCCAACTAACAGCGCAAACAATCTCAACCTAACCATCGTACACGAAACCTCAACTACCTCATTTACCAAACCACTTAGAAAAACATACAAACAATTCGTAAAAACTAGTGACAATAATGCATTTATGTTTTATTTTATATTATGCAGGTCACCCAAGCATAACCCCAAAAGAAATTACCTACCTCAATACAATAAAAGGGAATTCAATATAAATAAAAATAAATACGTAAACATCTGTTTACAAACCAAACATTCAAATAGTTGAACTGTAAAGAATTAAATAAAATATCTGTCATTTTTGAAACTATTTCCCTTTCCAACTTTAATGATTCCAACACCAACGTGAAATCTTTTCCAAACTAGAGGAAGAAAATATTTATTTTAAAATCTTTAGCGAACATAAAACTTTTTCAATCTATTTACATGAACCAAATAAGTACGAGTTGACCTACCCGTTTTTCGAATAATATAGTTACGGTCATTTACGCGTCTTACGATAACAAATGGACCTTTAAATAGTCTACATAATTTGTAAGTTCTTCCAGTAACACGTTTAGGAGAATAAAGCAAGACCAAATCATTAGGCTCAAACTGTTTTACTACCGTCTTTTTGTCAAACAGCCTTTTTTGTCTAAAATGTGCTTTATTAATCCCGGAAATCGCCCGCCGAGATAAGTCTCTAACCAAGTCAATTTTTTGGTTCAAAGTGTTAACATTTTCAGTCCCATTAATTCCTAAATCCATATCAAGCACCGTACGCGGTTCCCTACCATACAAAAGAAGATGAGGAATTACCCCTGTCGAAGCTTGGGTACTAGAATTATAAGAAAAAACCAACATCGAAAGATAACGGCACCAATCACGCTGGTCGGAAGATATAAACTTAGAAAGCATAGAAAGGAGCGTCCTATTAAAACGTTCAACTAGGCCATTCGTCTGTGGATGAAAAGAAGTAGTATGGATAAGCCTAGCACCAAAAAACTCAACCGCTTCTTTCACCAACCTTGAAGTAAAAACCGTACCTCGATCGGTAACAATCTCTTGAACTCCTCCAAACCTACAGAATATTTCATCTGTGAGAAAATCTACAATGACGTCAGACGTAACACGAGGAACAGCTTTACAAACAGCATAGCGAGAAACATACTCCAAAGCAACAATCACAAATCTATTGCCCTGAGAAGAAGTTCCAAAAGGACCAACAACATCGACACCAACCTTTTCCATCAAACCTGACACCGAAATAGGCAACAATGGTGGTAAGGTGATACCTCCTTTTCTTTCTTGGCATAAAATACAAGAACGGATATACAACTCAATCTCTTTATCCGCATTAGACATGAAGAATCTAGAGCGAAACCTACTTAAGGTCTTAGAAAACCCTAAATGACCACCTGTCCACGCATCATCATGCAACTCCTTCATCACATCTGTAAACAAACTACCTGGTAAGACAAGAACATCTTTCAAAACACCCTGTCTCAAAACTCTTTTATATAACAACCTATTTCTTAAGAAAAAACCTTTATGTCTATGATTCCGCTCCAAAATATTAATTACATTACAACAAAAACTGTCAGACATTTGCCTGTCATGAATTGAAGTTGACTCAATTCGAAAAATTTCTAAACCGTCATGTTTGAAATCCGAAATATAAGGGTTAGGTTCCACTGGAACCAACGGATTCCTACTCAAAAAATCAGCAACCACATTATCTTTACCATGACAAAAAACTATTTGAAAATCCCACTCTTGGATTGCAAGTGCCCACCGAGCTAAACGTCCCGTCATATCTTTTTTAGACTGTAACCAACAAAGAGCTTTATGATCCGTAGCTACTTGAAAAGAAGAGCCCCATAAATAAGTTCTAAAATATTTTAACGCCCAAACCAAAGAAAGACATTCGCGTTCTGTTACTGAGTAACGGACTTCCGCAGATGACAATTTCCTTGAAGCGTAAGCAATGGGATGCATGACTCCTTCAAATTCCTGCATCAGCGTTGCTCCTAAAGCCTCGTCTGATGCATCAACCATCAAACGCGTAACAACATTGTTATTCGCCTGAAAATACCTCAGTATCGGGGGATTCACCAATTTATCTTTAATTAAATTAAAAGCATGTTGGCAATTATCAGACCAAATGAATTTAACCCCTTTTTTAAGCAATTTTACTAAAGGTAAGGTAATTTCCGCAAAATTTTCCACAAATTTACGATAATAGGAAAATAAACCCAAGAGTTTTTTAACATCCTTAATGCATTTAGGCTCAACAACATTGCGAATAGACTCAATTTTGGTCAGATCGGGTTTTATACCATTACCCGAAATGTGGTAGCCTAAAACATTTAATTCTGTTAACCTAAATTTACATTTAGATGGCTTGAAAGTTAAATTAGCTGCGCGGAAACGCTCAAATAGCTTAGACAGCGAATTCGTAAACTCTTCGAATGTCTTGCCATAAACTATTATATTATCGACATATACAACAGCATTTTTATATCGTAAATCCCCTATCGCCTTATCCATCATGCGCTGGAAAACTGCTTGGCTGGTTTTCAACCCAAAAGGAACTACCTTAAATTGATAAAGTCCAGAAGGAGTAATAAAAGCTGTCTTATGCCTTCCCTCTCGAATACTAGTTTGCCAATAACCAGAATTGAGGTCCAATTCTGCAAAATACCTAGCATTCGCCAAATATCCAATGAGATCATCTATAGCAGGAATAGGATAGTTATCTGTAACGATGATTTTATTCAAACGCCTATAATCGATACAAAACCTCCAAGAATCATCTGGTTTCTTCACCAACACCACCGGCGACGCATAAGAACTGTTAGATTCTTCAATAACGTCAAGACGAAGCATCTCTTCCACCTGTTTATCAATAATTTCCCTCTGTGCCGGAGAAACTTCAAGGTTGCTCGTTCAAGGTTTCTATATCCACATCCACGATGTCGCACCGTCCTAACTGTGAAGAGTCAAAGGCAAACCTATCCTTATTCCGGTCCAACAAACCTAATAAAACCTCCCTATCGTTAATATCTAAATCGGAACCTACAATAAAATCTTCCTTAGAATTGATATTGAATTCACAACTATCATCCAAAGATACAAAATGGATATAATCACGTAGCGACAAATTCGATAAGTGTGAGTCGACCCTTATCGAAGAAGACTTTTGTTCGACGTCACTTTCAAAAAACGAAGTACAAATTTCATCGCAGCTGACAGCCGACTGGAAAATAAAAGACATGCTGTCATCGGAAACAAAATCGACTGCACTTTTCCTCAAAATTATTCTCGCCGAAGAAAAATCAATTATTCCTCCATGAGAACACAAAAAATCCTGCCCTAAAATAACGGAACAAGCAAGATCCTTAACAACAACAAAGGTTGACGAGTATTGCTCGTTATTTATCTGGAAGGAACATGTTATTTTACCTAGGGAAGAAAGTCTCTGCCCGTTGACTGAATGCAAAAATACCGCTTCCTTATCAAAAGGGTCATCCTTAATAATAGATGAATTAATGCACGACACACTCGCGCCAGAATCTATTAAAGCTGGAAAAGAAAAATTCTTATAAATAATCTTTATTACGGGCCTAACTTTAACATTATTCAAAGATATAGGCTTAAAATCTATGTCTTCCGTCTGCGACCCTGCCGACGATGTCGCCACTCGTCTCTCGGCCGCCTCGTTCGTGGCGCTTAGGGCAGCCGCCTGGAGTTTCCCGAATTCTGCCGCCGGAAATCTTGTGACTGGTCGAACCTTACCCTCGGTCTTAAGTTGTATTCTCTGCGCACTGGAGTACCAGGAGCAGAAGAAGCCGGTGCATAACGTGGCTTCTCCACGTTCGCTGCATCTAGATTTCTAACCTGAGGGATACCCGCTGGGAGTACCCCTACCTCTCCCCGTGCAGATGGCGTTCCGTACGCCCACCTGGGCGGTGTGTATAACTGCCGTTCACCCGCAGAGCCGCTTGGTTGAGCCAAATGGGGGTCATGCAGTACGCCCATTGGCCGACTGAAACCTTCCAGTCCTAACGGCAGATGCGTAGGTGAAATTGCTTCCTTTGGGCCATAAATCATCATTAATTGGTCAATCATCTTCCTGAGTTCCTTTTTGGTGCTATATATTGAGGCCACCAACTTGTGTTTGTAAAAGCCTTCTGTAGTCTTCAGAAATTGATTAATGAATTTCTCGTCTCCAACAATCTTTGCTTTCGTAGCCAACTCCTGAAGGCGATAAAAGTAGGATAGCACGTCTTCTTTATTCTCCTGTTTGGCATGATAAAAAAGTTCCTCGTAGTTTTCCTGAGGTGGGAATTCCTCCTTGAATAATTTCTCCAGCTCTTCATAAGTTTTTGCCTGGGATTCTATCGTTCTGTAGAAAGAAAGGGCTGGCCCCTGCAAGTACGTGCTTATCACCGCCATCTTTTCTTCTTGTGACAGCTTCTTGAGGACTGCCAATCGATTGAAGCGTTTGAAGAATTCCTCTGAATCTTGGCGAAAGCCATTGAAGCATATGATCGACTCCATAATCATTTAATATTCTCCACTTATTTATTTAATATTCTCCACTTATTTGGTATTCTCCACTTCTATTTCAAACAATTTTCTTTTTGTTTTTTGTTCTATTCTAGAACTATTCAGCAATCTTCTATCCGCTGTCACTCTCACTTCAAAGAGAGTGAGGGATAATATAAGAGGGTTGACACTCACAGTTCCTCTTTAAAAACAGTTATTAATTCTACGTGTGGGGGCGCGTACCAGGTCTGGGTGTCTCCACCACTGTAGCAGCTGTAGCCACTTTAGCTACAACTCGCTACTTAAAATATAAAAGACACTTTTATAACACGATAACTATTTATTAAATCACAATTTACACAGCACACGTACTGAAAGTCATACAATCGTCCGCACACGACGGCGGACGGCAGATGAGAACGTCAAACTTCGACGGCCCCAGCCCGTCTGAAGTTTCTATCGTTCTCTTTCTAAACTGAATAGTTAAAAAGAGAACGAATATATTGCAAAAAGAATACTATCGCCAGTATCAAACTACATAGCACTCGGACCAACGAGGCCCGATGCTACAGTACTATGCGATAAGTATCTTCTCTAGCAGATATTTTTTTTTCTAAATGTTGTCTCATTTCATCTACAGAGTAGTCGTTACTTTTGGATCACACTTCGTAGGTAATATCTTCAAAGAATTTTTCAATTAAAAGATCTCAAATTATTATGGTTCATATCCTCTTTAAGGGATTGTAAGATTCGTAGATGTCTCTCTATCTCATTGAGTGTCCGTCTACAGTCCTTAGGGTTGGCTTCGGCGGTTTTAATTTTGTATAGGTTAGGTTGTATAGGTTAGGTTTTGTATACCGCGCGGTTAGGTAACTGCTAAGAATTTGTTCGTTGTTGACTAGTCTAATTTAATTTGCTATGAACGAAAACAAGCGCACGCGCACCCACCGCGCGGTTAGGTAACTGCTAAGAAGTGTGCTTTGTGGACTAGTAAATAAAGTTTAATCTGCTATGTAAAAAACCAAGCGCGCAGCCACCGCGCGGCCGCCGCGCGATCACTTTCGCGTCGTCAGTACGCAGCCTTACGCAATAATCTACACGACCTGCATACGGCCTGTACCTAATTAACGCAGCTAATGGTTTGGATTGATTATCATTACATAGTATAATAAAATTGTAAATGGTCGATAATTAGGAGGAATCTTTTTCTAGCCACCCCTCTCGGCTGAAGTGTGGTTCTAGTGCGGTTTAAGCATTTAAAAGTCACAAAGTATAACTATCTGACGTACAGAAGTCGTTTATTGCATTCTGTTCTTTTACGGAAATTTTACACATTATAAAAGATGACAGCGTCGGCCACTCGCTTATATAGTTGCATTACAGCGTCAGGGTACAAATTCCCAAAATCCATTTCTAGCTGTCGGATATAAAATTGAAACATAAAGCATTATACGCTCCCGATACTTATTTTAACACATTAATGACTATCTTTGAAGATTTTCTTTTCTTATAAACAAGTATGTAATGATTTGAACAAAAACAAAAAACATTTTCGCTAAATTTACTATACTAAAATTTTTGGTTTTAGATGTCATAATTATTTTCTTGGTAGATTCAAAGTGATTCTGTAAATTATTGAATTAATATAGCACTAAATGTAATATTTAGTTGGTACATTATTTTACACACAGTCTTGATACTTAGCAAATAAAGTAAAAGTTTATTAATTTATTTCTTTTGTAAAATAGAAAATCTTGGTTAATGAATAATGTTTCAAATACGAAATAATTTGAAAAGAAATGGTTTTTCATAACGCAACAACATACAAAGATTTACATCACTCGTATAAATATATATTTTTTTTTAAATATAGAATTTGAACACTATGTAATTCTGATTATGAGACTATATATTACTCGTACATGGTTATTTTTTATTTTACATTAATACAAACCTTAATGAAAATGAGTTTTTACTTTTCTGTGTATTAGAAAAAAAAATGTTTCATAAATTAAGACGCAATTTATTAAAACGAGAATTAGGATTTCTTTTTATTAAAAAAAAATCGTAAATTGAAAGCAGTGTTAACTAATTTGGTTTTTATATAACATCATGTTGTTGTACAGTATGATCTCTATACCTGCTTCAATTATTCCATAAGAGATACGAAGAAAAATAAATATGATCACTTGCTAACTTTGCTGTCATTCGTGATTAAATTAACATTTTACTCTTGTTAAATACTACAACAACATTTTCATCAGTTTTATACAATACGCAATTTCAAAATGTACTTACCTGGTCTGGTGACCAGTCGAATAGTTGCTTAAAATTAACCTGTAGAAATATAAACAAATTTATCAATGAGGTTTTGAGGAACATTTTCTTTAACTTATTATAAAATATAAGCATTCTAAATACGAATAGGTAATGTTCGTTGCTTCTTACATCCTGTGCACTTGGACAATGAACAGTATCAAATTTCCTTTACTGGAAAATATTGCGTTGCAATACTTGACATCTTGCAAGATTAAAAAAATAAAATAATATCTTTTGATTTCAAGTAACAAATTGATTCTACTTGTTTTCAAATACAATGGTACTTTTTTTTTTATACTCAGATTTATTAAAAGTTAGAACTTTAAAAATAATAAAGGCTCTTGGCAGCTAATTATGTAATTATTTCTAAACTTTGATTAAACATTTTACTTAAACTAATTACTTTCCCTGAACGCATCACTTACTTGACATTCCGAGCACTTCTTCATATTCACTGCACTTATTCACTTCGACCGGATTGGATTGGTTGGTGATACGATTTTACGGATGACGAATTTTACGAACGATGAACCTACGTGTGGCACTTCATTACGGGACCTACATTTTCTCCCGGCTGCATACATCCACTTCCGACTTGAGCATCGCCCAGCGCCCTGCGACTCATCATCTATCATCCATTCGACACCATCGTCTCCCGGCCGCCTGCATTTCATATCCATATTCTCATCTCGACTTCAACGACCTCCCGGCGCCCTGCATACACTCCTTATTCCATTTGTCCACTTTCCATATTACTCTTTCTTAGCTCTCTTGCCTTTTTCTTTAGCTCTTGTCACATTTTTCTCTAATTCCATTTACCTATTTCAAAATTATTTTAGATCTCCTTCAATTTTAATCTAAATCCGCTATTCCTTATCACGCATCATCTGCTTCATTCATATTTTTGTTGAATTATCACATAATATTGCCGAATAACTGTAGTCCAATAGTTCACTTTTTTATATTTCACTCTATTAAAATTTTAAACACATTGTGCACATCGCGCGACGCAAGGAACACCTCATACATACAACCCATATTAGGTTCCCACTACTCAGCACTGCCCGATAAGGCAATACTGGCAGGGTCGCCATGCAATGTGGGCTGTAGAGGGTTCGT
This sequence comes from Carpatolechia fugitivella, assembly GCA_951230895.1. NCBI lineage: Eukaryota > Metazoa > Arthropoda > Insecta > Lepidoptera > Gelechiidae > Carpatolechia > Carpatolechia fugitivella. Next base: position 13,622,686 of record OX579654.1, on the reverse strand, counting down.
GAATGAAACGACTAAATCTACGTTCAGACGTATAATGCCCGCGAGTGCAGGCTGTAATGCCTTATATCTAACTTACAAACTAGCTTACGTAGGGAGAGTGTGTCACTACACTACAGTATAACTACAAGGAAAAAAATTAGAGGAACGCTTATAAAAGACAAAACAGGTAGCTTTATATATGTCCTGTAATTGTGTTTTAATTAAAACTACTTTTATCGCTCATCTTGTATTATGGACGATCCTTCTAATTGAATTGAATTTGTCCCTGAGTATAATCAATGAACTGTAGCAAATAGTTGTTAATTACCAGTCTATAGCCATCAGAACATTTTGAGAGCTGGTTCCATAGTTTATTCGTTTATATGTAGTTTCCAGTTTGGAAAAGTATTGCTTAAATAGAAGTATAATAAATAAGTATTGTAGATTACAACAATAGTTGTAGATTAGAATAACCCATGATTTTTAAATTAATACTGTAACGGGAAGAATTGGTTTTAGGAGCTTTGGGCAGGATATTCCAAGGGCAGAAGTAGAGACACTTCGGCTGGACGTGGTATGCTATTACACAGATATTACAACAGATATTACAACTTCAGAAGAAAGCTATTGAAAGTGGGAGTGATCTCAAAAAAACGTCTTACTGTGGTTGAAGATGGAATTGAAAAGCTGACAGACGACGAACCAGGTATCATCCCCAAATTGCAAGATGAACTGTTGTTTGTGTTTGTGAGCTGTTTGTTTAACCCTAGCTCACTAACCATAATTTCGAGTAACGTTATCACTAACCATTCGTAGATTTTACGACAAATTAAAACATCAATATTTATTTAATCAACTTTATTTATGACACAAAACGACCTTAATTTAACAGTCTTTGTTTTCTCTTAATCAAGTAACATAATCTGTTTTGGAAATAACCTACACTGAACACTGATTGCACATAGAAACAATATGCTCCCTGCAAATCGCTTTTTTACAGCCCTTGCAGAAATTAGTGGTCATACGACGTTTTTTTGCAGAACAGTAGCTGCAAGTTTTTCGAGTTCTGAGAACGTCTTGACCAGTGGCGGCTGGTGCCTCGGAAAACCGGTGGTGCACTCCATGATTTTAATGAATATTTTAAAGAATGGGTCAAATTAAAATGCCGCAATTTAAGAAAAAATAAATTTTATTTATATTTTAGATCAATTCTGCGTTCTTTGTTTGACGCGAAATGTTCAATGACTTTTTTATTGAAGTCTGGCATTGAATGAATAATTTTTTTTTCTATGCTGAGCACAGAAAGCGCGTTGAGCCGATCCTGGGTCATGGTATTTCTTAAAAATGATTTAATTCTTTTCAGTGTCGAAAAACATCACTCGCTCTCAACTGATGTCATTGGAATAGTTCATATAATTTTTAAGAGTTTTGTCGTCTCTGAAAAAGGCTCGACGAGATCATTGTTATAAATAAATTGCAGAATTGCAATTGCACTATTTGCGTTAATAAAATCGTCACGATTGTAAATAGTACACAGCTCATTTTTTAATTTGAATTTGTCCAAAAAGGTGTAACTCGAAACTGTAGTCTTGAAATCTTCTTCGGGAAAAGTGGCGCGATAGCCAGTAAAGTTTTCGCAGTAAAACAATTTGGCGGCGATCAAATGATTACTAAATTGGAATCGGTCTTTCACTTGCGTGATAATTACATCGCGAACTTCTTTTGCGACAGCTGAACTGGAAGTTTGATTTCTTCTTGAAGATGCTGGCTGACCTGGCTCTTCAGTTTGGTCAATAGAGTTACGTGCATTCTGAATGCTTTTTTCAAAGTTTTGAATGTTGTTTTTTATGGTCACTAAATCTATATTCCTTTTTAGCATCTGTTTGAACAAAATTTCACTTTGTGGCAGAATGGTCTGAAAAAAGTCGAGCCAGTATAAAAAGGTACTATCATTCAGATATCTTAGTAGCATATCGGCCTGGTTTATAGTGTTTGTTCGTTTTCAGATTCCATTATACTGGTCATGCATTCTTTTAAAGCATCTTTGTAGGTGGGTAAGGCCGTAGATTTTTCCACTTTGTAACATAAAGTAACATAGACACTTTTATGTTACGGTAACATAAAAGTAACGTAATTTATAGTAAAGCTGCGAACATAACTGCGGATTTTCAGAAAAAATGAAACAAATTTTTTAAGTAGGTAATTTTATTAAATTAATTTAATTAAATTTTTTATTTTAATTTTAAAAACGTTATCTTTGGTAATCACAAACGATTAATATTTTACTTACATCAAATACAAGCATTTATTATCTAGCTTCTTCTGTTTATATAATTAAATATGAATTGACAAAATAAACTATATTAAAAATAAAAAAATCGAGATCTCCGCATCTCTTCTTTCAATGGACGGTTTCAGACCGGAAAAATTAGATCATATTGTCATAAGACACCGAAGAGAAGATGTCGTCGTCCTGATGACGATATAGTTATTGACCGATGTGAAACCATTTAACTAAAAAATAAAGTGAAAAACTTAAATAAAAACCTGAACAAAACCTATTGAAAATAGACCGTGTCATTATCATCACATAAATAATATTCCTTAGAATCTTTTCCTTGAGTTATGTTAATGTGTTTAACTATAGATGATGGCGCCCCTGGCACATCAGAATAAAAAAGGTCATACCATTAAACAGTTTGTTTGTGAAGACGCATTCATTTCATAACAAATTGTATTTACGAGTAATAAGCTGATTTTATACAACTAATTGATTATTATGATATTAATTTTATATTGTTTATAATAATTTTCATGCCTTGATTTTGTTTAAACATAATTTCTGTACAGATCTAATGTTGACTCACAATGTGCCAGTGCACGTGCGACTTGTTTACTTGCCGGCGCACGTGCAACCACCACCACCGCACCGTTCTATAAAAGGAAGGCGATCCGTAGCACTGATTCATTCTGAGTTTAACAACGATCGAGTGAACATCTCTGAATAAAAGTGAATCATCATTTTGAGTTTCCTTCCACTATGGATTCTCCATCATCAGAAGAGGAGATAACCGAAAATTCCGCCCGCCCATCGTACTACTCGCCGGCAGTACAACAACATGACCTGAGTCCTGTCAGTTACTCACCAGTTCTGCAATCAAGGCGTCCAGCTCAACAGCGGCAACCTACCGTACCTACCAACCAGCAAAATGGAGAAGAACTATCACTCTTGCGACGACATGTGGAACTGTTGGAAGCCATGCTGTTACGGCAAAACGGAACCTCGTCATCACAGAACCAATGTAAGCTGAATGATATTTACTTACCTCCTTTCGATCCTGATTCTCATCAGCTCACCATTGACGAATGGTGCAAGCAAGTGGACTCTTTGATTACCCTCCGGGGGTGTTCGAGGCAATTAAGCATGATGAAAGCTCTTTCGTGCCTTAAGGGCCGAGCCAAATCTTGGGCTGATTCTTCTGCGCACAGTTTACCAGGCTGGAATGACTTAAAGAAGGAGCTAATTAGTCAGTTTGGCGGAGAAACACGACACATTTACTTCGTGTCAAGATTTCGCGAATACACGTCAAATGATGCTAAAAGCTACGCAGATTATGTGTCTGAAGCATGGAGGCTGTTTTCAAGAATATCACCGAACGCACCTCCAGATCTTATGGTAGAAGCGGTTATATCAGGTATTCGGCCCAAATTTTACCAAGCAGAATTACTTAGGGCAATGCCACGCACTCAAGCGGAGCTCATCGCAACCCTCAATAACTATCGAAAGAGACCTGCTCCAAATGAATTAACTGCTTCTGACGAAGGACCAGAGCACAAACGATTTCGACCCATTCAATCGGATACTGTTACCACGTGCAGAAAATGTGGCAGGAATGGACACAAGACACAAGACTGCAAGACACCATACTGCAACATATGCAAGAAGCCAGGGCACACCCAGCAAAACTGTTGGTCCAGGATAACGAACAAGGCTAATCAACCGTCTCAGCCCACGAGCAGCGCGGCTACACAACGGGAAGTACACCTTTTACATAAAGCTTGCCCTAGTTGCACGTCCGCCAGCATTGGTAATGTAACCTTGTCATGTCTTTTAGATACAGGCGCGGAATGTTCCCTCATTAAAAGAAAATTGTCCGGTTCTATACCCGGAAAACGTGAAATAGAACTTATAAAATTACGTGGCGTAAGCGGTCAATCTATTACTTCCAATGAAACAATAAACACAACAATTACTATTAATGAGGTAACATTCGAAGCCAAGCTTCATATCGTCGATGACTTACCGTACGACATCATCCTTGGTACTGACTCATTGCTTATACCAGGCATCAGAATAGAAGTCTCTGACAATGGTGTAACATTAATACGGGACCCTTTCATAAACATTGTGCAAGCAGACTTTACACCACCCAAAATCGACACAGACTTGACAGACCCAACGGAACTAGCAAAAATCCTTTCTAAACATTCTGGGGCTTTTGGTATGACTACCCCCATCAAGAAAGTAAAAACAGGTAGTTTAAAAATTCGTCTTAAAAACCCATCCCGTATAGTCCAACGAAGACCGTATCGTTTGGCACCAGTAGAAAGAGAAAAGGTAAAAAACATCATAAAAGATTTAAAAAGTAAAGGTATAATTAGAGACAGCTGTTCCCCTTTTGCCAGTCCTATTCTTCTTGTAAAAAAAAAGAACGGTGAAGACAGACTATGTGTCGATTTTCGCGAACTTAACGCAAACACAATTCGTGATCATTATCCGTTACCACTCATTCAGGACCAAATTGATAAACTAAGCTCTGCAAAATTTTTCACGACCCTAGACATGGTATCGGGTTTTAACCAAATACCTATAAATGAAGACTCCATTGAAAAGACCTCATTTGTCACACCCGATGGACAATATGAATACGTTACTATGCCTTTTGGTTTATGCAATTCTCCATCCGTATATCAACGAGCAATTAACGCAGCCCTTGGAGATTATAAGGACAGTATAGCCCTTGTGTACATAGATGACGTTCTAATACCGTCTGAAAATATTCAAGAAGGTCTAGAACGACTAGATCTCGTACTGACAAGACTATCAGACGCTGGATTTTCACTAAATATGGCTAAATGTGCATTCCTTAAACGCTCTGTTGAATATTTAGGAAATGTAATCGAAAATGGTGAAGTGAAACCCAGCCCCCGAAAAATTGAGGCTCTCATTAATTCAAAACCTCCCAATAACGTTAAACAGGTTCGCCAATTCAATGGCTTAGCCAGCTATTTTCGCAGGTTCATTCCTAACTTTTCACGAACAATGTCCCCTTTATATGACTTAACAAAGAAAGATAGTAAATTTGAATGGACGACCACCCACGAGAACATTCGACAAACAATAATCTCTCTTTTAATAAAAGAACCAATTTTAAACATTTTTAATCCGGAACTTCCCATCGAAGTACACACGGATGCCAGTTCTTTGGGCTACGGGGCAATGCTAATCCAATTGGAAAACGAAAGACGAAAGGTGGTTGGATACTTCAGCATGCGAACTACGGGAGCAGAATCAAAATATCACTCGTACGAACTTGAAACGCTAGCTGTAGTAAAAGCTCTAAAACACTTTCGTCATTTCCTATACGGTCGACATTTTGTCGTAGTTACCGATTGTAATGCCCTGAAAGCCAGCAGTACAAAAAAGGAGCTGACTCCGCGTGTTCATAGATGGTGGGCATACCTCCAAAATTACGAATTTGATATAAAGTATCGTAAAGGCGACCAAATGTCACACGTGGATTACCTAAGTAGAAATCCATCTATCAACATTATAACGAAGGACCCTTCCTGGATGATTGTCGAACAAGAACGCGACCCCAGTTTGAAAAGCATACGTGATGCTTTGATTAATAAAGAAGACTGTGACAAGAAATATTCCATGCACGACAACCTTCTAATGGCGTCTATCCAAAACCAGAAAGGTAAAACAATTACACGTACTGTGGTGCCTAGTTCTCTGGTTTGTAACCTGATCAATAGATATCATGAGACACTGATGCACGCCGGATGGGAACGAACACTAGAAAAAATCAGAGAACAATTCTGGTTTGAAAATATGTCCAAGAGGGTGCGTTCCTTCTGCAACCATTGCCTTAACTGTAAGGTTGGAAAGGGCACGTCAGGTAAGCAGCAAATAGATCTTCACCCCATTGATAAACCGACAGTTCCATTCCACACAATACATGTAGACTTAATGGGTAACTTAACCGGTTGCGACAAAAAAGCATACGCTTTTGTAGCCATAGACGCGTTCACAAAATTTGTAATAATTTATCCTCTCCGTGACAAGACCACAGGACTAATTATGAAAAGTCTACAGGAAATAATTAATTTGTTTGGAACACCAAACAGAATCATTTCTGACAGAGAACCGGCAATGATGTCTAAGGCCGTGCAAGATTTCTTTCAATCTGGTAACATCCAACACCACGCCATAGCACGAGGTGTCCCTCGAGCAAATGGACAGATTGAGAGACTGATGCGCACCATTCGTGACCATCTTAGTGTTGCAGCACAGAACCAAGACCGAACATGGATCACTAAACTAGGAGAACTACAATTATGTATCAATACCACTATATCAAAGGCAACTGGCTATTCACCACTTCAACTACTTATAGGTAAAAATACTTCACCTCCCGGAATTCAACAACTATCATTAATACACGAAGATTTTGACAGAGACCTTGCACGACAAAATGCGACTGACAGAATGACCGAACAAGCTATAAAAAATAAAACCCGCTTCAATTCCAAAACAGCACACATTGTACCATTTAAAGTCAATGACTTCGTTTTATGCAAAGACACCCAATGGTCCAATAATAAACTAGGGCCCAAATTCCAAGGACCCTTTAAAATAAAAAAAGTTTTGGACAATGATCGCTATGAAGTTCAAAACATCCGACCTGGAAGCAAAAAGACTATTGTAGTAGCACACGAACATGTTCGACCTATTCCCACTCCAAATTTAGAAGAGCATTTGGTACTAGATGATGACCACGATGGCGAATAAAAAAAAAAAAAATAATAATAATAAAAAAAAAAAACAAATGTCTAAAAGAGCACAAGTAAGTGTCACATAATTTTATTAAAAGAGCGCAAATAAGTGCCACATCATAAAAAGAGCGTAAATTAGCGCCACAACTAAAAGAGCACAAATTAGTGCCCAATTATTAATTTTAATACACCATAAGTTGTTAAATTTAATCTCTCTCAACTTTTACAGATGATAATACGCCCAGAGCACGAGCGTTCCCGCAGAATGGCCGTGATGGCGCCCCTGGCACATCAGAATAAAAAAGGTCATACCATTAAACAGTTTGTTTGTGAAGACGCATTCATTTCATAACAAATTGTATTTACGAGTAATAAGCTGATTTTATACAACTAATTGATTATTATGATATTAATTTTATATTGTTTATAATAATTTTCATGCCTTGATTTTGTTTAAACATAATTTCTGTACAGATCTAATGTTGACTCACAATGTGCCAGTGCACGTGCGACTTGTTTACTTGCCGGCGCACGTGCAACCACCACCACCGCACCGTTCTATAAAAGGAAGGCGATCCGTAGCACTGATTCATTCTGAGTTTAACAACGATCGAGTGAACATCTCTGAATAAAAGTGAATCATCATTTTGAGTTTCCTTCCACTATGGATTCTCCATCATAGATACTTCAGGTACTATATCAATGTCTCGTTTTTTTGGATTAATGAATTTCACAAGTTTCTTAGAATCTTTGATACTTTTCAAGAATCGAATTTTATAATTTTGATGACTATCCCTTAACTCTAAGTTTACGACAAAGCCAACATAGTATTTCCATTTATTTTTTTGGTAATACCGTACTAAAACGGTGTCATTTATTTTCAAAACAGTAGCTTTATTTTTGCTTTCTGGCGCATTTTCTTGAGCTTCATTTCCGTCTTCTTCTGCTTTATTTTTGCCTTCGTCTCTTTTTGGGATTTTTACTGCTTTGTTTTTATCTTCTTCTGCTTTGTAGTCTTCGTCCATTTTATTTCCGTCTTTTTCAGCTTCATTTTTATCTCCCTCCACCTTTTTTTCGTCTTCTTCTGCTTTTTTCCCATACTTTTCCGTTTTAATTATGTTTTCTTCGGCATTATTTCTACCTTCTTGATCTTCATTTTCGCCTTTTGCTTCGATATTGCCTTCGTCACTTTTTGGGTTTTCAACTGCTTTGTTTTTGTCTTTTTCTGCTTGGTTTCTGTCTTCTTTCGCTTTATTTTTGTCTTTTTCCGCTTTGTTTTTGTCCTCTTTTGGTTCAGTTTCGTCATTTTCAGCTAAATTTTTATCTCTGCTCACCGTATTTTTGTCTTGTTCTGCTTTTTTTTCATGCTTTTCCGTTTTATCAATGCTTTTTTCGGTTTCATTTCTACCTTCTTCATCTTCATTTTCACCTTCTGCTTTATTTTTAATTTTGTCTCTTTTTGGGTTTTCTACTGCTTTATCTTTGTTTTCTTCAGCTTGGTTTCTGTCTTCTTTTGGTACTTTTACGTCATTTTTAGCTTTATTTTGAAAATAATTAGTTTCATCTTTTTCAGTTTCTTTTTCATGTTTTTTAGCTTTATTCATATTTTCTTCGGTTTTACATCTACTTTCTCGACCTTCATTTTCATCTTCTGCTTTATTTTTGCCTTCTCCGTCTCTTATAAAGTGTCTTTTTGCTTTGCTTTTGTCTTCTTTGGCATTAGTTTTCTCTCTATTCATTTTATTTCCATGTTCTTCCGCTTTATTTCCGTCCTCTTTTGCTTTTTTTCTATCTCTTTCAGTTTTATATTCCTCGTCTTCTTTGGCTCTTTTATTGCTTTTCTTACTGTTTACAGTTTTCTTTAAAATTTTATCAGACAAAATATTAATTTTTTTGTTACAATTAATCAAAACACCTGTGTTTTCATCTAATATAAATTTAGTTTCCCGTTCTGGGACTTCAGGAATGTATTTATTTTCTTCGAGCTCCATATCAAAGTTATCGAGACTCGTATCTTCATCCATGTAGCATGTAACGTCACTATCTGCGTATTCAATATCTATACTGTCATCCTCGGACGATGTGCTTTCTTTTCGACTCCTTTTTTTCTGTGTTTTGACATTGTATTTCTCATTTTCTTTTTCACTTGTTTTTCGTTTCCTACTTTTATCGGTCTGTCTTTTTTCTGTCTCCTTTACAGCCTTGAATTCATGATTCATTGGTGAATAACAGCCGCACATACCATTTAAATCATTACAAAAACAGCTAAGATATCTGTATTTCACTTTTGATATGCCAGCTGTCATCAGTTGATGTATTTTCATCGTTTCAATAATGGGGTTCAGATTTAAATCTAATGGTGTAATATTTTCAGTTGGTATAAAAAACAGTTTTATATCTGTATCTGAGGCATTCAGTACATTGAATGCAGTTGCAGCGTCAGGAATGTCAGTACCTTGGGCAATTTTAGCGTCAAGCTTACGCTTTATGGCCCCTCCAATGCCATCCGCCGCACCTTTCCCGTGTGCTGATTCGAAAAAGGACCATGTTGCGTTTTCAAACCCATACTCACAAATATTTTTGCTGAACAAATAAAAGTTTTTTTTTTGACGATACTGCGTCGTCGGTCCGTCGGAAAAGAAATGCAACGTAGTAACATTTGGAAAGGCGCTTCTTATATATTTTAGAATAGGGTCTAGATGTGCCCAAATGGCTTCTGGGCAATGTTCATTATTTGGAGATATAGAGCAAAAAGATACAGGTTTTTCATTTTGTAAGTACAAAACTCCTGTATGTAAAGTTATTTGGTCCTTAATGAAATGCATTGCTTGGACTTCTTTATGGTACTTACATGTAAAGTTTTCTGAAAAATCTATGTGAATTATAGCTTCATTTTCCTTTAAGTTATTTCTGCAATCTTTATATTTATTGTACTGATGATAAAAGTTGAACACATGAATTTTAAATTTTTTCATTTCTTCATTAAAAGTATTGAGTAAGTCTCGTAATGTACCTTCTTTAGTTATCTTCATCATTTTTTTTATTTTCTTGGCTTTGTCACCCTGACCATATTCATGCTCTTTCATAGCCCATTCAAACCATTTAACTTTTCCCGTTTCTTCTTCACTATTACCATCTAACTTTCTGTCCGCGCAAATACCACATTCACCGTACATACATTCTTTAGACTTAAAATCACAAACAAAGTTGGATGTGATATCATTTATGCTATCTTATTGTAGTAATCCTTGTGATTTTAATTCATCAATCATAAACTGCATATTAGAGTGCTTTACACAGGCACATGATTCGCAATCTTTAATTTTGGGTGGTAAAACATAGAACGGCCTATATTTTTTAAAAGTGCTGAAGCTTATTTGCTCTACCTCAGTAATGAATTTTTGATGTAGAATTTTAAGTTTATCCAATTGATATCTTATCTGGCGAGACACCTTTTTGTAAGTGCGGTACTCTTTTTTCCAGCTGTCGTACGAGTGACGTCGTCTCTATTATAAAATTCTTCTATTTTATTTCGTAATTGGATAGACTTACGAATGTGCTCTTCCCTGTTTTTTTGTTTTAAGTTGCTTTTCAAGCCCAAAGAAATTGTAAATTTACTTTTTTGTTTGTACTTTTTAACCAAGTCGTTATTCAAAATTTTTTTGAAGGTATTTTTTTCAGAGTTATTTGATTTTCGCATCTCTTGCTTCAGTGTTTCTGTCAAAACGTTGTACTCCAGTAGCTTTTGTTTAATCACTTCTTTCTTCGGCGTTTCAATGTCAGGAACATTCTCACTAACAAATACGTCAACTTTTTTCCTTGGAGTGTATTCATCTATATTTTGTCTCCTTTCAATGGTTTCTTCAGTCTCATCCGGTTTTATACTTTCTTCAAATGTATTTAGTCTTATCATTAGATTTTCAAAATTTTCATTCATTTGTCAATCTTCTTCTGCTGTCTGTTAAACTTTTTTTCAAGGCGTTTAAAGCCTTTTGACAAATTTGATACTTTTGTCGCGAATGATCGCGATGTTCCAACTCATACCATAAATATCAAACCTGTAAGTATGAATGAATATGGCAACATTATATTTACGTACATAGACAAAGTAGAAAAGAGACGCTTAAGTATGGCGGCTCAGTTGTGGTAATCCTGCGCCGCCGAAAGTGTGAGAAGAGCCCCGTTTAATCCTGAACATGAGCTAAGTAACCTGCGAGAATCTTTCATACTAGTCTTAGTTTAAACTGTTAATAACGTGTTAAAATATACTTACCGAATACCGACTCAAAGTAGCCCTGGCCTCGCCGTGGTCGCCACGGCGGGGAGGGCAGATTACAACAACGGCGTAACGAGCTCGTGCACGCGTAGTTGATAAGGCGTCTTGGCCAGGACGGCCAATTATTGCTAGCATAAATGAATAAAGAGCTGATCGGCATAATACCTAAAGGAGGCCCCGCGGTATCAATATGATGACCTGAAAGTGTAAGGAATCTGCCGGCACACTCACATACCTGTTGAAGGTTCCACAGTATTAATATAATAACATAAATGAGTAAGGAATATGTCAGCGCATAACATACGTGCTGAAGGTTCCTCGGTATCAATATAATAACTTGAGTATGTAAGGAATCTGACAGCACATGTATAACATACTTGCTGAAGGTTCCTCGTTATTAATATAATAACCTGAACGAGTAAGGATCTTGTCGGCACACTATCGTACGTGCTGAAGGCTCCACGAATGCAACTATCACTAAATGTATACTAATTACATTACAATTAGATATAAGTCTGTTGGGTTATATAAATAATAATTCACTAAAGAACAATAATATTAATAATATGATATCTAGAATAATTATAATGGACGGTATGATAGGTTCTCGTTACTTAGCACACATGAGCAATGTGATATAAAATTACAGGTAGGAGAAGCGAAGCAGAAACCAATCATTATAATAAAGAGAGGAAGGGCAGCAGTCAGCCAAAGGGATATCAACATACTTCCCCAAAAGGATCCAGACCAGGAAACACTTGGTGAGTGTTTCCACCCAAATAATATTCGCACTCGGTCGCGACATGGTGGAAGCATGCTGGGATTTGTGTATCCATAATTTCAGCAAGGTCTGGATCCAATAATAAATAAAAATAAAATAAAAAAGCTTCAATGAGCATCAATGTGAAATGAGTTGCCTTTCCTCTCCGATAGATGGCGTTGATTATGGTCAAGTAAATTAATTTGCTAAATAATAAACAATAAGTAAAGAAAGATGTTTCAAAACTTATTTAATTATTTTAAGAAACTATCCTACATATAAATTCACACGTATAGGTGGTAAAAATAAAATTGAGATGTTCAATTTTATGTTGCGAAACTACATTTTAGCGACTTATTTTTGAAACAAAGTTAAATTTGGATTTCTTTCTTAATCTTACGTAAAAATAATAAAAGTCAACTTATTTCAATACTTTTCGGCTGTAAAAATAATTGAATTGATCAGTGTCTCAATTCGATTTTATAAATGAGTAAAACCAGTCACGTGGTTACGCCACGTTTTGGTTCCGTTCTATCTATCTGACAATCGTCCGCCATTTTGTTGTCACGATCACGCTGCGGAAGCGCATCTGTCACTAAAACAAGAAAATTAAAATAAATTAAAAGGTAATATCACGTTTTACCTAATCAACGAAAACAATTAATTCATAGTGATGAACTAAGACGTATGTGTTAGATGAAACGTGCTCGACGTAAAGTGTGATACCATCCGGACACCGAATATTTTAGAATCAGTTCACATTAAAACAGTGATTCAATTAGTGGCTTCAGATTACTAGGTGGCGACTATCTTACCAAGCTTACTTAGTAGGAAACCACGTGTAGTTGGACCAATAACATGTCTAGACAAAGTTAACTTCCTCCGACTACAACCTTGTGAAAGATACTTGAATCTTAAACAAATTCATACTGATTGATCACCTTTCGACTGGGTGAGTCTAGCTCCCTCGCTGGAGGCGTACGTGATCTGATTGCAACGAATATAAAACTTTATATAGGTAATACCTAACAGTGAAAATCATTGTAGGAACCTGTCTGTTATGTTTGAGCTAATCCTTGCTAGGAAGAAGTATTATTTACTTTGATAGGTACTTAGGTACTTACAGTTGTGGCCTAGCATCTGATGGTTTTGTAACATAAAGGAGATCTTATATCAAATATAACCCTCCTTACATATAAAGATATATCCAATTGTAACATGTTACAGTGTCACATTTACCTTTCTATTACCAGTAAAATTAAATAACTTCATCAATAACGTTATGGTTATCTTTATTACCTACAAACAGGCACCAAAGTAATCTGTAAAGGAGAACAATACTAGGCAGGCGTTGATATTTTATACTTCAAACCAGACGGATAATATAGAGTAAAACACCAAGGAAGAGTCAGGTATGTTACATAACTATCATAGTAACTAGACATAGATTATTGTTTCTCTCCGACGCTGTGAACTTAGTTTTAGTAGTTCAATCTTATAACATATGATCCGGAGAAACAGTGAAAAGCTGTCAAAGTATACATACATTTCATGTGTACAGTGACACTTGTGCTTGTGTAATAACATAAGATCAGTGTATATAATAAAAGTAGTTAATGCGAACAAATATGGTAATATTTCACAAAATTATGCACATTAGTTCTTAGACGGTCCGGTATAATACTATGTGTATCATACAGGTGATATACATTCTTCTATAAGTAACTCCATGTTCATTTAGATCAATAATATAGTCCAAACATTAGCATACTTAAAAATTTGGTTAACTATAGTAATTACTTGGATAAAATTAAAATCAATTATGGTCATAATATAGTTTATTTTAAATTTTCTTTCATATCAAATATATGTATTAAACTAATGGGGGAAATAGGATAATATTTACCTATTAGTTGTTTTGGTCGCAAACCTTATTTATGGAACAAGATTATAGATGGTACCCTGTGAATACTTTTAAACATTTTGTGTATACAGGATGTTTGAAAGGTTTTGGTGGCTGAAGCTCAGTTACCAGAAAGTAAAACTTCTAAGTATAAATAATACACTTTGATTCTGTAATCACATCTTTATTTCTCTTTAATAAACAAGACCATACTTTGTTCCTTGTGTCCAATAAATGATCAACTTTTATTCACTTGTTGGTAAAATAATATCACTTGCTTGGAGCAGGGCAGATTGCACCAAACAGGTTAAATCAGTTGATTTATTATACTGACCAGTCGACATAACTAGTTGAGTTAAAACTTTTCACAATAAGGTAAAATTACAAGATAAACTGGTTAAGTTTTGTTCACTGCATTCAAGATTGTCTGCTTATAAGGAGCTGAATAGAAGGAAGATAAACCAATAGTTCATAATGTGTAGTGTATGGACTTTGAGTTATTTAAAGCTTGTATTCTCCAAGATTTTATTCAAAACTTATTTCAAGTTACTGACAATCCTAGTATAGGGTTGCCAGCATTCGAAAATAATTACCACTGATATTAATTAAATAAAAAATGTTCTTGATTAAAATAAAAGATTAAAATGGATATTGTCGCTACTTATCTTCATGACGTTATAAATAAATAAATAAACAATTATTGAAGATAATATGTATTTTAAATACAAAATGCTGTATTTATGGACAAATAAGTTGAATAAGAAACATAAGACAAACCGTACTACTGGAATAACCTCTTAAGCGACAATTTGTAATTTTACATGAATAAATAAAAATTACATACTACTGGAATAACCTCTTAAGCGACAATTTGCAATTTTACAAAATAAATTAAAATTTATTTTTGCGTAAATACCGCGTATTAAATCAAGGAGGCGTAGTGATGCTACATGTACCTATGCAGAAAAGAACCAAGTTAATTATTATTAATTATTTAATAATATTTTGTTAATATAACATTTAAGATGCATGTTGCTTAAATTGTTTTGTTTTCGAATAAGGCGCCATTTGAAAGTAAAATAATTTGAGTTACAAATAAACTAATCTGCATGTCTGCGTATCTGACATTCTGCATAGATACCTGGAATTCAGCGTACCTGGCATTTGGCGTACCTAACATATTGCGCATTTGGCGTACCTAACATATTGCACATTTGGCGTACCTAACATATTGCGTATCTGGCATTTGTGCGTAACTAACATTTTGCATATTTGGCATACGGCGTATCTAACAAATTGCTTACCTGTCAGTAAACGTATTTAGCATTTGGCGTATCTGACGTTTTGCTAAATTTGACGTTATGCATAACTAACATTCGAAGTGTTTGACATTCGCTATAAGGGATAAATAAAAATAAATAAAATTTGCTAAATAATGTTGCCATATCAATAACAGTTTTAAGAAATTAAAACATGAATGCATCTATGAATGTATATAATTTATTTCAGAATTACAATGGAAACTTTACTAATCAAGCGTCTCGAATTGATAACGGCTCAAATAACCGAATTCACGTCGAGCGCTCTCAGTTTATGCGAACAAATTACTCCAATTGAGTTAACAAAAGCGGAAATTATATATAGGAAGTTAGACACCGCCATTAACCGGTTCACTACCGAACTATATAATTACTTCCGTCTAAACCTTCAATCGGCAGCCGATGAAATATCGTCTTTTAGTGAAACACAATTGAAAGGCGAAGAAGTGCTCGCTGAATTAAGCGTAAAAATTAAGATGATAAAAAGAAAGAGAAAACTGGAACGACGTTACATAATATTAAAGAAGACAGAAAGAGCCATAACTATAATAGAAACAAATTTGAATTTAGGAAATGGGACAAAAATAAGTTTGATAAAAATAACCATAAAAGGAGACCGTTGAAAAGGAAACCGGAAGGACAATATAAAAGGGAAGAGATTCCAGAAAGGAAGAAAAGAAAACTCCAATGTTTCTTCTGCAAAGAAGCGCATTACAACGATCAATGCAAGACAATTAAAACATTACAAGAAAGAAAGACTAAACTTGCAGGACACTGCTTCGGGTGTTTCGGTACTGGTCACAATATCGCAGTATGTAAAAAGGATATCTACTGTGTGCACTGTAATAAAGCTAACCAACACAATAGAGCGCTTTGCCCAAAAATTTGTACTAGTACTACTGAGCAAACTAATACACTTAAATAAATATTTCGAGAGTCACAGTGCCGTGTGGTTCCCGGCATTAGAATAGAACCAACCCATGTCTTCCCGTGGGTGTCGTACGAGGCGACTAAGGGACTTAGTCTTACTTAGTACCAGTTAAGCAACAAGCTAGCAATCTGTTACTAGATGTACTAAGAAACGATCTTGTGTATGTGTGTAATATTTTGTGATATCTGATAAATGTATAGTAAATAGTATTTCTGAAAATATCTATTGCCAGTAGTAACAAATCCAAGATTGACTAACAATAAACGGTTAAATTAATTAATTAATTAAACTAATAATTATGGAATAAATATTCTACAAATTATGTTTCAGTCTTCACGTTATAAATATTAAATTAGTTAATAACTTTCTCACGAATTGCTCTGTAACAAAAATATAACTAAATGTTATTGCCATAAGATCTTACTAAACCGACAATTTAAAATACTCTTTTGCATTTACAATATTTTCGCGTATTGTTGGGAATAATATCAAGTCCATTCTTGCTAAATGCTACCCTGAAACATCATCTACTGAATTTAGATGAAGATGTTCTGAAACGAATAGTTAACGACATATACGTAGACAACCTTGTATCTGGTACAAATTTGGTTCAAGAAACAAAATCAATGTATAAGACATGTAAAAAAGCATTCCAAGACATCTCAATGAATCTGAGAGAATGGAGCTCAAATTCCAGAACGTTTATTAAAAGCATTCCATCTGAGGACACTGCCAAGGATATCAATGTCAAAGTTCTAGGACTCAATTGGTGTACCAAAGAGGATACCATTCAACTTAAACCTAAGAAAAATACAGATGCCAATACCAAACGAGAAGTATTGAAAAACGTAGCATCAATCTATGATCCTTGTGGATATGCCGTACCAGATCTACTACCAGCTAAACTCTTCTTACAAAAACTATGGATAGAGAAATATAAGTGGGATACTCCACTATCTAGTAACTTGGCTAGTGAATGGCGAAACATTTCTGATCAGCTAGAAAACACGCGAGAAATTGTTTTACCACGAAGATACTTCACTCAGAAAAACGAAGATGATATTCAATTACACATATTTACAGACGCATCAATTAAAGCGTACGCAGCAGCTGCGTATGTGTCAAATGGAAAAGAAGTAAGCTTTGTAATAGGTAAATCACGATTAGTACCAATCAAAGACCAAGAAAGTCTAAAAATTCCACGTTTAGAACTCTTACCGTCTTACTACAAAAAAGTTAGACATCTGCTCAACACGTGTTTAGCAAAAGTGTTACTACAAAAGAGTGTTTAACGGTGATCTATAGAAAGACACGGCTTAGACGTTGTTTAAATTTAAACATCCGAGAACCCTTGTTTTATTTAGTGTTTAACCTATCTTTCCGACAGTTTAGTATTTTTATTTAGCATGGATATGATGAGGAGGACATGGAGAACTATGCAGAAATGTTCCGAGAAAGTAATACGGTTCGTGTGAGGGTTAATCCATTTGAACAATACGATGACGCCAAGTTTAAGAAAAAATATAGATTCAGCAAACTTTTTGCAAGAAAAATATTAGATCTGGTGAAAGACGATCTTCCAAGTGATTCTCGTGGTAACTCAATAGATCCAGCAGTGCAAGTGGCTTGTGCATTACGGTACTGGGCTCGTCATCAAGTAAGTAGATTAATTCACAATTAAACTATGCTGCCTTGTGGCGCCGCTAGATTAGAATAGCGTTATCTATCACCCTGTTTGTTTACCCTACCTTTATATTATTTCAGATTCAAGATGACAGTGGAGATATGCATGGGATTTCTCAGCAATCAGTCAGCAAAATCGCTCATAATGTTGGAAAATCAATAGCTAAAAAAGCTCATTTATTCATTAACATGCCTAATACACTAGAAGAACAACAGGAAACCATCAGAGAATTCAGGAGTGTATGTAATTTCCCCTCGGTGATAGGGGCTATAGACTGCACGCATATACGAGTAAAAAGAGTAGGTGGCGATATGAGTGAGGCCTATGTTAACAGGAAGGGTTATTATTCTATTAACGTGCAAGTTGTCTGTGATTCAAAGTTGAAAATCAGAGACATAGTTGCACGTTGGAGAGGAAGTGCTCACGACTCTCGAATTTTTAATGAAAGCTCAATAAAAGAACGATTTGAATGCGGGGAATTTCATGGAAGATTACTTGGAGACAGTGGATATGCATGCACTGCGTATCTCTTTACACCTTTGCTTAATCCTAGTAATGACAAAGAGGAAGCTTACAACAGAGCTCATATAAGAACAAGGAATACAGTGGAGAGATGTTTCGGCTTGTGGAAACAAAGATTCAGATGCCTATTGAGAGGCATGTTTATGAATCTAAGCACAGCTAAAACCACTATAGTAGCATTGGCAGTGCTACATAACATAGCAATTGATATGAATGAAGACATTGATATCGTTCGGTATGTTCGTCAGCGGCGCAGGCCACAGACTGAGAGAACGACAGTTAGAGGAGCAATTATTAAACAGCGTTTTATTAACCAAAATTTTTAATGTAAAAAGAAATAAATACATGTGTTAAATTAGTCCTTATATTCTAGTTTTCTTTTAAACAATTCTAATTCTATTTTTTTTTTGTCTTTTTCTAATATCAAAATATCAATTTCAAATTTATGCCGCAACTGCTGATGAGCTATTTCTTGTTCGTGATATTTTATTTTTAATTTGTGTTCTTCTTCCAACATTGCTGAAGCCCGTTCCTTTAATAGTAAGTTACTTCTTAATAAAGATTCTTTGCCAACACTGTAAAAGAAACAATTTACATATTTATTAAAATTATAACCGTTAGGCTCAACCAAATTTTAAGCATGTGTCGACTTAGTTTTTTGCTAAGTAGCACCATTATTGACATCAAAATATGAGGTAGAAAAATTGTAATAGGCCGCTAGGTTGTTCATAGATATAACAGGGCGGGGTCAATCATATAAATGACACTTACGACGTTAGGTAAACATATTAAACCAGATCATTAAAAATATATACAAATAATTTATACTCACAACTTGTTTACTGTTTTCTTTTTTTTATCTATATTTACAGATTGTTTCTTATCCACCTTTGGAGGAAACCCCATCTCTGTTTTCTTACTGCATTCGGGGATCTTGATATCAATCTGCGTGAATAATGAGTTTGATTATAGTTACTAAGCTTAAGTACTATTTATTATAGATAGTAATATGATGCACCAAAATTTTTTTTAACTCACCACATCGCTTTGCACATCAGCTGCCAATGTAATAATTTGCTCTACAGCTGATTCCTCTGGCAGATTTTCATCCTTTGAAAAAAAAAGTTTATTTATTTACATATTTAAAAAAAATTAGTATATACTTATTTTATTCACAACTGATAATATCCATACATGCCTCGTCTATGTCTATGTCATATATTGTGCTGTTGTGCGCTTCAGTACCTCCAATAACTTGGTCATTATCTTTGCCCTGTAAATAAATGTTAGTTAATAAAATTAAGTTGCATCATTGTATTTTGTAGCCAATTCAAAAACTTACTGTGAGTTGTGAAACCGCATCGCTGTCATATAGATTTTCTTCAATGACAAAATCAGTTGGGCAGAGGTCTATTATTTTAAGAAGATCATCACCGGGTGATGGTGGCCTTTGTCCACCACCAGTGGCTTGCAAAGCTCTTCGATGTTGTGCCACAGTTTTCTTTGCAGCCACTTTTGTTCGTCTCCAAAAACCTTTTAACTGGGTAATATCTCTCGATTTCCCAGTGAGTTCACTAAGACTGCAATAAAAAAGAATGGATATTAATTTTATTAATAAATTTGCCTTCTAATAAATTTTATATTGGCCAAAACAGATCAGCCTGACCACTTAATTACCTCTTTTGTACTTTTATCCACTCCAAAGTCTTTCTTTTATTTGTATTGGTGTCGGTTAATTTACTCTCTATAATAGGCGCAGACTGCCGCATTATTTCCAAAAACAGATCCTAAAAGTAGTAAGTACTTACATTAAAAACGCAAAGAACAAAGCATGTGGTGTTACTGAAACGAATAGCAAGCAAGCAATTGATCGTAACTAACCTTTTCCTCTTGGGTCCAATTTTCGCCTCGAGTACGATTCTTTTTATTATCAGGAACAATATTTTCTTTCGATTCCATTATTTAAAAAGCCAAAACAACACAATTACAGTTTCTTGTGCGAAACACAGCTGACATTACAAAACAAATACGTTCCGTTTGACATAATTTCACATTCTCCTTTATATTGTTATGTTTTGTTCTTAAATAAAACTAAATCAGGAATAAAAAGGTACATAGGTACTTACTTACATATGTATATTTCTTTTTCATCGAACTTTGAGACTACACAAAATTTTATTTATACTTAAATTACAAAACATTTATGTAGTTATTAGTACTAAATTTGCGTAAAACAAAACGAATTATCGAATGCTGAACGAATGTATTGCAGTGTGACCTGGAGTAAAAAATCTAATAAAGATAAACGTTGTCTAGAAAGGCACGCGTTAGACTTGGTTCAGTGGTAGCGAAATTAAAACCATTGTTTAACATGTGTTTAGCATTTAAGTCCGTGTCTAACTAAACACATGTTGGACCAGTGTTTAAATGCTTTTTTGTAGTAAGACGGTAACAGTCTTACTACAAAAAAACTAAACACGCGTTGAACGATTGTTTAAGAAAATCTTTACCACAAAATCGTGTTCAGTCAGTGTTTAAAATTAGACACTCCTTAAACCTGTTTTAAATTTAAACACTCTTGAATTGTTGTTTAACAGACGTCTAAAATAGTTTTGACAGCTGAACTGAGTACCTATTTTGGATTATTCTAACCAAAAAAATTTTGGAAATATTGTTGTGGTGGCTTTTGTTGTAAGAAATGGAGCTCATTGATTTGGTTAATGACAATGATTACGAAGATATTGATTTGTTTCGGGACGAAGTGAATCGTGTCCGGATTAACCCATTAGAACGGTATACTGACGCGAAATTCAAGAAAAAGTATAGGTTCAGCAAAACTTTCGTTAATAAAATTATTGACTTAATTAAAGACGATCTTCCGATTATTATCTTGCATTTTATTGCTTTATTGCACAAATTAACGAAATTTTCCAAAAAACCGATTTAAGAATTTCATGAATGACAGACAAATTGACGTCCATCCACGGTTAATTTTCCCTGCGTTCCGAGACGCGCTGAAATCGATTAAAGCACTCGTAATCGCGTTCCGAATCGCTGTCAGCCATACATTTTTTTTGCTTTTTTGATCGCTGACAGCGCTGAAAGTCTGATTCAGAATGCGCCCTTTGTTTTTTTCGGTTCAAGGATCTCGTTTTTTTTAGGCGCGTGAACGAATACCTCTAAGGGTTGCTATATTATAAAACAAACCATTCATTTAAATAATGTTTAAGTAAACACTCGTAAAATACGATTTTGTGGTAAGGATATTTTAGACCATGATTAAATCCTTAAACACTGTCTAGCTAAATACTGCCTAAAATCGATTTTAAGAGATTTTTTGTAGTAAGACTGTTAGGTGTTTTGATCGGCAGTCGTTTACTTAAATACGTGACGAAATTTCTTCATTTCAATTTTACAAAATACACTTTTTGGACTGATAGTCAAATTGTAATCGATTGATATTACAGTAACAAGCTACTACCTCCATTCATCTCGAGAAGGATAGAGGAAATAAAAAAAAAAAAAAAACGCATCAGTTGTAATAAGATATGTCCCAACTGAGCTCAATCCCGCGGACGTGGCGACGAGACCTATCTACTCCAAGACTCAAAAGGAAAGTTGGCTGTCCGGCCCAAAATATTTGCTGGACGATTCCAAGACTTGGCCCACAAGTCGTAGGAGCGAACTTTCTCTTTTCAGTGGGGAGGGTCTTCTGACTGAAGATGAAATACTCGTAGAAGAACATAACCTAACGGAGAAAGATCTTGGACAAGATTCTTCATGTGAGCAAGAAGCTCCTAAAGAACCTTTTATAGAAGATTCTACAAATTCTGATGATTCACTATCACACATACAAGAGATAAAGAGATTACAAAAAGAATTCTTTCCTGAAGAAGTAGAAGGAAAAGAAACAAATCTGAAAAGGAATCTTGGACTATTCACGGATGTAGATGGCATACTTCGATGCAAAGGAAGACTAGGAAACGCTGAATGGTCTTACGATAAAAGATACCCGATATTAATTCCTAAAGATTGCAAATTCACTTCTAACTTGATCATGACGATCCATGAGAAGAATTATCATGTTGGCGTGAATCATACGTTAAGTATGGTACGTCTCTCTTATTGGATCCCTCATGGGAGAAGTCAAGTGCAAAAGGTGTTGAAAAAATGTCCCAACTGCATCAAACATGGAGGAGGACCTTTTAAACTACCTCCAACTCCTGCACTTCCTAAACAAAGAGTAACTTATAGTTCACCCTTCACATATACTGGAGTCGATTATTTAGGACCTCTTCAAGTGAAAACAGACAATAAGATAGAAACACGATGGGTCTGTTTATATACCTGCCTGGCTGTTCGCGCTATACACCTAGAAGTCGTTAAAGACCTTACTGCGGAAGAATGTTTACTTGCATTAAGGAGATTCATCTCATCTAGAGGATTACCGGCAGTTATAGTTTCAGATAATGCCTTACAGTTCAAATTATCAGCAGACATACTAGCTAGCAACTATTGTATTTCCAATAAAATACAATGGAGATTCATTCCACAATTAGCACCATGGCATGGTGGTTTCTACGAACGTCTTGTTGGATTAGTAAAACACTGTTTTAAAAGAACACTTACAAAAAGCTTACTTACAGATAATCAGCTTACTACGGTAATCAAAGAGATCGAAGCAGTGTTAAATACAAGACCATTAACATGCGTCGGATCTGATCTAGAAGATGTTTTGAAACCTTCGGATTTTCTTGCGCTGGAAAAATGTCTAGTAACAACTCCATCAGATAAAGATTCGTGTCTAGTAGGAACAGTGACTAAACAAGATCTAATAAAAGGTTGGAAACGTGGTCAGAACATGTTGAACGAATTTAAAAGAATGTTCGTTGATCAATACCTACCTAGTTTGCGTGAAAGATATCAGCATTCACATAAAAAACCAAGAGTTACAAAATCAATAACACCGAAACTCGGTGATATAGTTCAGATAAAAGGTGATACAAAAAACCGCGAAAACTGGAAGATTGGGAAGATCGTATCTTTACTTAAGGGATCCGACGGTCAATGCAGGGTGGCACGAGTGAAGGTCGATGATACTGAATTCACTCGTTCCATCAGTCATCTTTACCCGTTGGAAGCCGAACTCGTTATACCTGAAAACGAAGATACGATTAATATGTCAGAAAGACAGAATATTAATCCAATATCGTTGAACTTACCAGTATCTGGTGAGCTGGAATCTTCTGCGCATTTAAGTGATATTGCACAGTATATCCCAGCTAGCTGTTACGAACCTGAAAGAGAACTAGACAGCACTTCTGTAAATCCTCGAGAGAGTGAAACAAGTCAATTAGTTGAAATGATAGAAGATCATGATAATGTGGTAATGGAGACAGACGTCGCATGTAGAACTGAGAGCGCCGAATTGAATGAAAGAGAACACAATACTGATGCAAGACAACCAAGAGACGCGTCACTCAAGGCTCGTGAGAAAATACGATAATGGACGCGAGACTTAATGGACTTATTGTAATTCTGTCGTCGTCGGGAGTGTCGCGAATGATCGCGATGTTCCAACTCATACCATAAATATCAAACCTGTAAGTATGAATGAATATGGCAACATTATATTTACGTACATAGACAAAGTAGAAAAGAGACGCTTAAGTATGGCGGCTCAGTTGTGGTAATCCTGCGCCGCCGAAAGTGTGAGAAGAGCCCCGTTTAATCCTGAACATGAGCTAAGTAACCTGCGAGAATCTTTCATACTAGTCTTAGTTTAAACTGTTAATAACGTGTTAAAATATACTTACCGAATACCGACTCAAAGTAGCCCTGGCCTCGCCGTGGTCGCCACGGCGGGGAGGGCAGATTACAACAACGGCGTAACGAGCTCGTGCACGCGTAGTTGATAAGGCGTCTTGGCCAGGACGGCCAATTATTGCTAGCATAAATGAATAAAGAGCTGATCGGCATAATACCTAAAGGAGGCCCCGCGGTATCAATATGATGACCTGAAAGTGTAAGGAATCTGCCGGCACACTCACATACCTGTTGAAGGTTCCACAGTATTAATATAATAACATAAATGAGTAAGGAATATGTCAGCGCATAACATACGTGCTGAAGGTTCCTCGGTATCAATATAATAACTTGAGTATGTAAGGAATCTGACAGCACATGTATAACATACTTGCTGAAGGTTCCTCGTTATTAATATAATAACCTGAACGAGTAAGGATCTTGTCGGCACACTATCGTACGTGCTGAAGGCTCCACGAATGCAACTATCACTAAATGTATACTAATTACATTACAATTAGATATAAGTCTGTTGGGTTATATAAATAATAATTCACTAAAGAACAATAATATTAATAATATGATATCTAGAATAATTATAATGGACGGTATGATAGGTTCTCGTTACTTAGCACACATGAGCAATGTGATATATAATTACAGGTAGGAGAAGCGAAGCAGAAACCAATCATTATAATAAAGAGAGGAAGGGCAGCAGTCAGCCAAAGGGATATCAACATACTTCCCCAAAAGGATCCAGACCAGGAAACACTTGGTGAGTGTTTCCACCCAAATAATATTCGCACTCGGTCGCGACAACTTTGTTTTGTAATTCCAAGTTTGCTAGTTTTAATTTATATTCAATGCGACGTTGCATGTTGCGCAACTTCACAGCTTCTTCTACAGTACTGTTTTCTTGTGAAGTTGATGGCAATTGCGCTTTTAATTTTTCTCTGTCTTCTTTCCATTTACGTCTTTGCTCTTCTTTCTGTTCTGGTGTGTAGTTATTCCTTTTATTTCTGTAATACTTCAAAGCATTTTCTGAAGACTTTTTTCTCATCTCTTCATATTTTTCAGGATGATTAGTTTTCAGCTTTTCCCTATATTTTCTTTGTTTTTCAGCTGGTGTCATCGGCATCTACAAAAAAGTAAAAGTGCATACCTAAGTATAAACACAGGCAATGAATTTGAAAATACAATAATGCGTCCTTGGAAAGAAAAGGAATGAAAGTAAATGCAAGCAAGACGAAAGTAATGATTTTTGAAAGAGAAAAATGTATGACAGAGTGCAGCAAATACTTTTGAAAGAGTTTGTTTAACTGGGTTCAAAGATTACAAAAGATGGAAGTTTCCGGAACATTTTGAAACATTTTTAATTTTCCCACAAGAACTAATTGTTTTCCCACGGTAAAAAGTAGTGTATGTCACTCTCCAACCCCATATCTATCCCCATACAAAAATCATACTACGCTGATGCTCTGTTACGACGTGAAAGAAGGACAAACAAACAAACACACTTTTGCATTTATAATATTAGTACGGAGTAGACATGTGCGCCGATGCTCATTTGACCGGCGGCGGCGTCTGGCATCTAATTTGCCGGCGGCGGCGGCGTCATCGGCGTTATCGGCGAGGATGGTGAAAATGAGTAAAATACGCCTCAATCTCCATTAAATTTCTTATTTATTTCCATATAATCAACATCATTATGGCACATTTATTTGAGATCACTCAATACAATTACAATTGTATAAAATCTAAATATCAATAACAAAAAAACCTTTATGGCGATAATCAACAGAAAAAGAACAAGGAATTATAAAATAAGAAAGTACAAGCAAAATATAATTATGTTACAAATACAAATAATATGCAAATTATTTTAGCTTTTGTACTTGTTTCTTGCACATGTCATAGTTGTCATGTATAAATATGATTCTGTCGACTGAAGTAGGACTTAACCGTGACCTTTTAGCCTTAATGGTTAATCCTGCGACTGAAAAAACTCGCTCGCTTGGTGTGCTCGTGGCAGGAACGCTCATTATCGCCCTAACGCAGTTAAACAGCCAAGGATAACTATTCTTCTTTTCCTTCCAATAACGAAGTATGTTTCCGTCGAGCATATCCTTGGGGTCACATCCACTAAAATATTTCCAGCATTCGGCCACTATAGGATCATCGTTACTACCACCAGTGCCAGTTGTATACTTCTGGGACAAAGCCAAAAGAAAGTTAGATGAAGATGATGTGGACGGTTGAGTGATTAGAGCGGAAGAAACTATCTCACTGTGCTCATTCGCCTTCGTTTCTTGTAAAATATCAGATTCCCTGACGTGTTCTGTCACAAATGCAGACATAAAGGAAACTTTCGTTTCTCCTTTTTCCTCAAGGTATTCGTCAATTACCGACATTCCTTGGAAACGGCAATCAAGAAGAGCTGCCGCGATTGTCAATTTATCAATAGGAAAGCGGTGATTTAATTTCGCCAGCATGTTTCTCTTCATGCGGGTCATTACAAGAACTTCGTCGTCCCCCGTTTGTTTCAATGCTTGTTCCACTTCGCACCTAAAAACCAGTGCAACATTGATTGTGACTGAGTTTGAAGCACTCATAATATTAACGGCATCCCGAAAATTTTTCAAAAATTTTATTAAATCGCCCAGTAGTTTCCACTCGGAGTCATCGATTTTTAAATCAGATTTGTTCAGTCTGACGAGGAGTCTGTGAACAGGGTTTCGGTTGCATTTGTTAAATAAACTTTCCAACATCACGAGTATGCTATGCCATCGAGTTGGAGTAGCCGTTTTTATTGAAGTTACAGAAAAGGTATTTGTATTTTCATCAGGTTTCTCAGATTCTTCATTGACAGGGATGATCTCGTCTAAATCAACTACATCTCCAGCTTCATCAATATCAGTCAATAAGCGTCTCTGTTCTTCATCTGCATCTTTTTTAAGTTCAGGAAGTTTGTACCTAAGACTTTTCACAATTTTCTTACACTTTGTAACGATATTATTTATTTCTGGTGTACTTTTTACGCCATCCTGTACTACAAGGTTATGTAGACCGTGACCAAGGCAAAAATGTGAGTCCATATTATCCGATAATGACACTGCTCTTTTAACATTCGAACCACAATCAGTTACCATGACCGTTTTCTTCTCTTCAAGTTCGTATTCAATCAGTAACTCTTGTATATGTTCTTTAATTTTTTCTCCTGTCTTTTTTCCTTCTATAATTTGAGTAGCCAAAGTCACACTTTCAAAATCAAGGAAAGAACTTAGAAAATGTAGTGTCAGCGTTATATAATTATTTCTTTGGAAAGCATCGCTCCACAAGTCCGTCGTTAACGCTACACATCGAGGA
Source organism: Carpatolechia fugitivella (assembly GCA_951230895.1). Lineage (NCBI taxonomy): Eukaryota > Metazoa > Arthropoda > Insecta > Lepidoptera > Gelechiidae > Carpatolechia > Carpatolechia fugitivella. Next base: position 13,595,079 of record OX579654.1, on the reverse strand, counting down.
CTAGTGTTTTTTATCAAATCTTTAATATGCGCCTTCATACTATCGTATACGTCTTCTAAAGCCGTCCTGGAAATAGTAGTTCGGCTAGGCAAATCTTCTTTTTTAAGAATCACATTATACTTTAAGAAAAAGTCAATCATTGCCTGATCAGATACCATATCAAATGGTAGTAATGATCTACATATCCACAAAGTCAGATCTCGGGCAAAAAGCCATTTTTTATTTGAATCCACCGATTGACTGGTATCTGACTTTTGAGGACGAGTTTTGTCGAAAAATGTAGTTATTCTTTGACTACTTCCATCAGCTTTTTCGGGTTCTTTTAAATTATGGTCGTCCCTTAGATGACGAGAAAGATTTCCTGTGCTTACTTTTGCACTGTAAGATTTTATTTTACAGCTGAAATAAAAATTAAAAAAGCGATAAGCAATACAGGTGTATTAGTTGAAATAAAATGGTTAAATTAGGTATTAAACGAAAAAACAAAGATAGGTAGGTAAAAAAATATTTACAGTCATAAGCCCTTTACTGATAGGACTACAATGATTGACTGTAGCAAAAAAAAAACGATAGTCAACACCATCCAACTCATAGCATGCCAGCCATGCCAGCTTATTACAAAATGCAGACTGCAAACAAAACGCACACAAACTAACCTCAAAATTAATTTATTTTCTAACAGCTACACAGTAAAAACAAGTTATCTTACCATCCCATAGGATAGTCTTCATTTTTTTCTTGGGCCTCTGAAATGCACTGCGAGCAGAATACATTGTCTGTTAAGATGGACCTCTTCTTGCCATCTTTTTCAATAAGTAATGTACCAAAATACTTCCAACTGTGACTGTTTTTCGAGTACGAATAGAGTGTTTTTACGGAAAAAAAAATTATTTTGATCTTCTGTATCGAATTCCGATCTAAGTTGTCTGACATTTTCTCAGTTTATCATTTAAAAGCAGAAAAGAACGAAAATATCCAATTCTCAGTTGTTTTGCGCAGCCGCAGCGTAAACTGACAAGTGACAAAGAAATGCAAATGGCGTCGAAAAAAATTGCGTCAAACAGTGTTGCCAAATAGCGATCTAAAAAATTACTAATTTTGTAAATAAAAAATACTATAAGTACTAGTATTTTTGTAACAATTACTTACTAACTATAGACGCCGATGACGCCGGAAAAAAAATCGGCGGCGTCGGCGTGACTAAAACGGCCGGCGGCGTGCGCCACGCCGATCGGCGCACATATTTAGACGGAGCAATGAAAAAAGCGCCCCGATTAAATCGCCAACTTATACATGACAAGCTGCATGTAGGCGGACAGAAGGTAAGTAGGTATTTTGGTTCATTCATACGTCTAACCCGCAGTGCGTGAGTCAAATTCGCACTTGTAGTACATTTTTTTTATTTCTTACTACTAACACTTACTAACAACATTTTTATTATGTGCACTAGCCTTTACATACACTTATGTTACGTAACGTAAAAAAATATGTTACCGGTAACAGCTTTTCCGCACAAACAAACAATACAGTTAACATAAACAAACGTCTACTTACTTTAAAAAATCACAATTTCGGTTCCTAAATTTCACTGACGAAAAAATGCGTGCACTGTTTGACACAATCCATAGACACAATATGGCGTTGTTTTTTTTTGGTAGATTCCGTTTGGGGTTGCCAGTCTTATTATACCCATTCTACCGATAGTATTCAAAGACTAAATTTACTCACGATATTGGTAACATAAAAATAGTAACATAAAAGTGTAAACATTAAAGACATGTTTTGAAACTCGGATAAAAAACAAATATATTACCGTTTATGCATGATGAGATATAACATTAAATTGTTCAAACATTGTACTTTTCCATTAAGTAAAAATTATACGGCTAACTTCAAAAACCATTCGTCGCGATGTTGATTTACTGTCTAATAGAACTTATGGACATTTTTTTTTGTATGAAAATGAGAATCATTGAAATTAATTTAAATAAAAACTGTTCTAGTTACAGCTAATTCGTAAAAGTTGTTTCAACCTTAAACACAATACTACAAGATAAAAGTACCAGTGCTGGTAAAAACATTTAGTTGTTAATGATATTAGTAAAAACCTCAGTTGTTATGCAAAAAGTGGAAAAATCTACGGCCTTACCCAGGTCATAGATAAATAAGGGGGTATAGATTGCTAACTCCATACTTGCATGCCCAACCTGCGTAAAACTTATTATTGTCGCCGGTACCTTTTAGTTTTGCTTATTATATTAGATGTCGCTACTTTCTAAGCCTATCTGTGTTAATCAAGTGACATCTGTCGAACTACTAATAAATCTCTAACTGAACGTGGTTTCCTTTAGTCGCCAGGTGGCGCAAATGTGGAGCGACCCCGAACTGGCTTGCCCGTACTATTTGTGAATTTGTGTTTACGTCTTTATTGGTAAACTCACTCTCTATGCTAATATTTACTATGTTCTAATAATGAATCCCTATTTGCCTTTGTTACCACCACGGCATCACACGTGAACGGCTAGAACGATTTAGCTAATTATTTTTTTGTTGAGTTTGTTTTTGTCACGAGAAGATTCTAATAAAATAAAAAAATAAAAAAAGTTGCGCGGAAAATTGAAAAAAAAAGAAAAATATATTTTTTTTAGAAGGACCATATTTACTTTTCAAAATTATCATGTTAACATTATTGTCAGCCGTTTGACGTTAAAAGGTGCAAAAGTGCAAAAGTGGCGTAACCCACAAAATATCAAAATTCTGTTTATTGGGTGTAAGCACTCGTAAAGATATAAAGTTTCAACACATGAGTGGCGTAACACTTTATTCTAGCTAGATTCAATTATAACGTCATAAACACCATTATTGCATTCCGAAATCACGCTCTAATTATAATTTTAAAAACCAGTCATTTTTATAAACAACTAGCGGTCCACCCGCGGCTACGCTTGCGTTATATAAAATTCTCCCGTGGGAATAAGACGTACCCAGAGTACAAACTATATCTATTCCAATTTTCATCCATATTCGTTTAGTAGTTTAGGCGTGAAAGCGGAGCAAACATCCAAATATATTTTCACAAAAATGTTAGTGTGATGTGACAAAAGAGAGGTGATGAATTCAGATGATAAATGTTATGCAAAATATGTTTCTTATCCAAATCTTCTTAACCCGGGAGAGATTACCTATGCCTGTGAAAAAATCGGGTTCAGCGAAATAAGGAAAAGACCATCATTTAATTACCTACATGTTTTTTACTATCTTTAATTTTGGATTGATTTTGTTTTCTAAAACATTTTTCTTTTGTGACTTACAGAAATCATAAATTTTTACTAAAAGTAGATGATAAATCACAAATTTTTCATGCGTTTGGCAAATCTCGCTTTCAGACACTAAATTCTTTTTTATGCAATTGTACATGTTTGATCTTAAATTTAATTTGTGTTTCATAGTGTTAAAATGCTCGCTGTAAATATTCAAAGATTCGTCCACCAGGTTTAGCAAAGCTTCTGAAGGTGCAAGCAGCTTTGGAGCATAGGCACTTGGATAAATTTTATTTATAATCAATAATTGATTCGGGTCTGTTAATAATTCTTCTTTCTTTATTAAAGTTTCTTTACAAACTTCGCACTTATTCACATCAAGGCATTTTTTTGCTAGATAACCAGCAAAGTAAGTAACTGAACATTCCTCCAGTGTAACAGAGTGTTCCGTTCGTGTCCTTTTTTCGCATATATTGTGTTGCTCGCTCGGGCTTGGTTTTTCCAGATCATGTCCAACGTCATCATCGTCAGGAGAATTCGAAATTTTTTCATGCTGTAACTTATCATCACTCTTCTTGTTGGCCACCTCGTCATCATTTTCAATATACACGTCATCGTCATCTAAGCAATTTTTATTTTCTGATGTCTTCATCAAAGCATTTACCAACTGGCTTCTAAAAATAGTCCGCAACACACGTGCACTAGGATTTTTATTAAAACCGGCCTTCGATCGAAACAGAGCGAATAAATTTTCTAGTACATCTTGGTTCAGTCGGCCAGTCATAATGTAATTAATGCCACTGGAAGATTCTTCATCAAATAGTTGTATAACCGCTTCTATTGACTGAAGAAAGCCATCGAAGCTCGGTGGCCTTGTCAAAACAGTGGAGCCATTCTTCTTTTTAAAAAGTTTTTTCAAATTTGAAATTATTCGTTTGGCATCAATTAATGCTTGGCGAGTTTGGTTATGATTTTTTGTAAGCGCCCTGTTGTACGGGTTTTTGGAATTTTTTGATCTACTGTTCAAAGCATCAAAAGCGTTATTTATGCATTCGATGAAATTTGCTGTATCCAGCGCTGTCTGGCTCTTAAGTTCTCCTGTTCCAACAGCAGTTCTGATTGCTACAGCTACTGAACGACTCAGTACCTGTGCTGCCAAACTAACTTTCATTTTTTGGAAGTTGTTTGGCTTTAAATGTGCAGGTGTCAGTTTATGCAAACATTTACTTTTGTTGTTTTTATCTATCTCATATGTTCCAATTACATCTCGAAATGAAAAAGTCTTGTCTCCATCTGTCAAGTCGCTGTTGAGAAAATTATTTCTTACATTTTTCAATGCGTGTGGAATGTCGAAAAATGCGAATATTTTTCTTCCATTGCAGTAAAAAAATGGGGAATCAGGTGACACTCCCAGATTTTTCATGGCTTTTTGGTTTGTAGAACTTTGGTCAGAAACGATAGCTTTTGGCAGAAGACCAACATCAAATAATTTATTGATGACGATTTTAATCAAAAAAGTTAATTTGTTTGCAGCAACATTTCCGGCTGACAGAAAGTATGCCACAGGAAGCTTCCACCCACTGTACAGTCCTCTGATCATAAAAACCAAAACATACTTTGCCACCATGGGTGCTCTTTCATTTTTTCCAAGGTCTTCAAAGCCTTCAATAAAGTCAAATTTTTTTGAGTATTCCAAAGAACTCATAATGGACATTTCGTCGAATGCTAACACGCAAGATTTTTCTCTAATTGTTGCATTCTCAAAGCATTTTTTCACATTCTCGAAAACCTTTTTTTGCAAGCCAGGCAGGCAATTAGTTCGTCCTAGCCATTTTCTTATTGTTGAAGGAGCTGCCAAAATTACGCCTTGTCTCCTCATGTGAATGTATGTTGCTGGTGATTTATAATAAATTGAAAGACACAGTTGTTTCTCTCTTTTTGTCCACTTTTTTTTAGATTTTTTATTTCTCAGTTGCATGGTAGCTATTGTTTTAGCTGTCTCGTTGGAGAAAGGAAGAGACTCAAAAAAAATCATTTTCTTTTTTTTGCTTGTCAAAGTGAGATGGCGTATTTTATTTTGCTGCGCCGTATTCTTTTTTTTCAACACTGCTACTTCTTTTTTTAAACGTTTAATCTCCAACTGATCATTATCTTCAAAAAGCTTGCGACGTCTTACAACACGTTTGGTATGAAGAGGCGCATCTATCATTGATGTAGATGGTGATAGGTCTTGTTGTATTGGCAAGTCTATGCAACTCCTTGCATAAACCTTCTGGGGAGTTTTGACTTTTAATATCTCTGGTGATGATACTTCAACATCTGAAATAAAATAATAATAATAAACAAAATTGTATTTAGTCACAATAACTCATTTTACGTATTTTGTGGGTTGAATCATTTACATGTAACTACATCCAAATAAATGGCTAAATGTAAAATTGTGTCTATACTCTATGGAGTTAGGTACTTAAATAAAGGTAAACAATCTTCATATATCTTTTAATCATAAGAGCGGCCAAGTGCGAGTTGGACTCGCCCATGAAGGGTTCCGACTTCCGAGCAGCAAATAACATAATATAAAAGTTCTTGTAAATCGTTGTAACTTTGATCGATGTTTAATAACAGTGTATTTTGGTAAATAAAGGTAAATTGCGGTTTACGATTTATGACGTGGCTCTGTTACTAAAGTTATAGTGAAAAAAAACTTCTACTTGGCTGAAAATAGGTTTTTTTAGATTACATTGTGACCTCTTGGATTGTAGCCACCGACCAGTATGTATGTATGTATGTATGTCTTATGGGGGACGCCTGCGACGGAGCGCAGACGGGTGACCTGCTCTGTGTGTAGAACCATTTCACCCCTAATTCCCAGTTCGGTTGTCACCCTTCGGACTCGCGGTGCATCTGACATTTCTCCCTGTTCCCTCGCTCTCCCCGGACGAGCACATCCTCTCCCACCGCTCCAGGTAAGCGCTTGCTGGAGCGTCCTATCCGATTCACCACCGACTAGTTATTTTGTAATAGATAATTTTTATTTTAGGTTAATTAATTTTAGTGGCATTTCTGATATTTATTTGAGAATTTCAGATAGATGTATTATTTTGGAAAAAGAATTAAAGGTTTATGTGGTGTGGTAAATAAACAAAACTTACCTTGCGAAGGTGAAGTCACAGGCTGATAGTTTAAAGGTACTGCCGTTGGCACAAGTCTAGATCTTATACTATGTTTAAGTATATCTTCAGCTTTAAAATGATCCTCACATAGAAAACGTTGTTTCAAATCTTGGTGTGTCAAGTATGCAAGATTTGCATTACCTGAAAAAATGTTTACCTTAAATCTTCAAACAAAAAAAAACTATTGAATATTTAACTACCTGTAGATATTTATGAACAAATTTTAGAGAAGGATATATGTAAATTAGCTGTAAGTAAGAGCGAATAACAGTACACAACAAAAAATAAGAAAGAGTGGTATATTATAGCAACTTATAAAAAAATTACCGCACTTACCTGAATGTCTAATCCATAATGTTAAACGAGCTTCATCATTTATTGGAAACGTAAACATTGACTTAGTTGCATTTGTGTTTGTACAATCATGGTAACAGCATTTTACAGGTGCCATTATAGGTAGGTTCAATACCTGCAAGATGTCAAACACTTACACTTAGAATTTTAGACACTAGACTACCTATTTGATATATTTATAAAACTTGTACCTAGGTATAATATAACACACGAGAAACAATGTGTGAATCATATTTTTTTAAATCTATAAGTATGGAAGCTTTTTTAGGAACGTTTTTCATACAAATCTGACCACCTGGCGCTAACATGGACTTCAAAGTTGTGGTAAATAGTTGGCTCTAGTGCTAGCTTCTGCTTTTTGGGGGCTTCTCGAAATGCTAACGCATTTCGTCATCAGAACAATAATTGGAGTAAAAGACGAAATAAGACCATACTAATAGGAATAAAATAAGAAGAGTACCTAAGTACTTACCGGTATCAAAGGTAAACATAAGTAGGTAGGTACCCACAACAAAAATAACAATCTAATCATCAAATCTAAGTCGAAGGCAAAGCGAAGTCCAGTGTCAGGCGATAGGTCAGCAGATAGGCAGTCATCAAAATCCAAGGGGCGAGAACAAGTAATCGGAGCAGCAGCAAGATAATCACACAGCACAACGTAGTATCGCGTTTGGCAACCTTTGTTGCCATGAACGCTCGAGTCGGTTGCTAAGCGTAAACACGAAAACAAAACACAACACCAGTCACCACGCCCTTATTTATCTATGGGCGTATTCCGATTCAGACTTTCAGCGCTGTCAGCGATCAGACAAGCAAAAAAACGTATGAGTTTTGACAGCTGACAGTAATTCGGAACGCGATTACGGGTGCTTTAATCGATTTCAGCGCGTTTCGGAACGCAGGGTATGACCACGCGCATGACAACTAGATTGCCAGACGTGTTAAGATTTATTGTACTAACTAATCCTTATAAAATATGTGAAAATAATATTTGTATGTTTAGATGTTTGTTCCACCTTCACGATTAAAGTTCTCAACGGATTTAAATAAAATTTGGAATGAAGATAGTTTGTAACCTGAACATTATACCTAGTTTTTACGGGAGAAAGTCTTATTCCTACGGGAAAATCTTACATAACGCGAGCGTAGGTCCATTGTCCTTACTAATGTTATAAATGCGAAACTTTGTATCTGACGGATGTATGGATGTTCGCAAAGTCCCGCGGGATAAAAAACCGAAAAAAAATGGGAAAGACAGCGTGAAGTACAATAAAAAACAGCTCCATGAATGACACTTAGCAAGCGATCCGTGGGCTAAGTCTGGACATTCTGGAGCAGGCTTAAGCAGCAGTGTTAAAAAACGAGATACTTTATAATAATTTTCCACAATGAAACGGAACGCACTTATTTTAGTTTGGTTATGCAGCCATTAATATTGTTGTCTTAGACTTATTAATTAGAAAATGTTTTCTGTATGTGCGACAGCTGATGTTTGTTATTAAACATTATTTCTTCCAAATTAACCAAGTATAGATCAGACACATATTTATTTTTAAAATCTGGCAATATTTCTGTAGCGCTATTTCTAAAAAACGCCATCTGTTGAAAATCAGAATAACTGCGTGCTCTCCTAACGTGAAAAGGTTTTAGGTTTTTAGTTTAATGGTTCAATAAATTGAGTGCTAATTTGAATAGTGAGTAATTGTTGATTTATTGTGTCTAGTAATGAAAAAACATTGTTATTATAGTAATAAAAAATAAATATTATATCCTCGAGATGAAAAATGCTTTAATTTGGCCATTTAAGACAAATGTTACCTCCGACAAGCCAAGTAACGCCATCTAGTACAGTTTTCTTAAATAGCAAAACTCTTAGTATGAAAAGAACAATCTATACCCCCTTATTTATCTATGCCCAGGTATAGACTGAGTTGACTGTACGAAAATTGAAGTTCCATCTGGTTTGTGGGGCAGCAGGAATCCTCTTTGACACAATTTTTTTTAAAACCTCTGTACGTTTAGTTGAACGGGAAAAAACTTTGGAAAAACTTGGAGATTAGCAAAAAACTTCTGTACCGTTTTGTTTAGACATACACTTTTTTCAATTATTAAATTCAGTTGGTGAGCATAACAGTGAACAAATTGTGCACCTGGATACACACTTTTTATTTTAGCCTGCACTCCACCAACATTTCCGCTCATCACAGAGGCACCATCATAAAAAAAAAAAAAAAAAAAAAAAAAAAAATATATATGTTTATTTCTTTAAACAGACAGCCTTATTAATCTATTGAGGTTTGGGACCTCCCTTTAAGCTACAAAGTTGCCTGTATTGGGAGGTACCACTCTTCCATTAATGATGAGGTCACTTATACACATTTAAGGCGTAAGCTGCACTTAGTTATAAGTATTAAATTATTTGCATTAATATTAGGTCCTTACATATGAAATTGGCGTTTTGTCGTACTGGCCACTTTGATCACAAATTTCTCCTATTTGGTTAGGAATTCGAAATTCAAATTTATACAGCTATTTCCACATGTAGTTGTGTTTCGTAAACCGTCATTCATTTGTTTTTTTACTTATCTTTTTTCTGTTTGCATCGCTCGATTTACAAAATGGAAAATTTGAAATATCGCGTTATTTACGAGTACGAGTTCCACCGTGGCACCAGTGCTGCGGAAACGGCTCGAAGGGTTAATGATGTGTATGGCGGTTGTGTCGCAAAAGAAAACACAGTGCGTTTTTGGTTCCAACGTTTTCGTTCTGAAAATTTCGACCTGCAAAACAAGCCCCGTGGACGGCCGGAGACCCAAGTTGATAATGAAGCATTGAAGGCTATTGTGGAAGCGGATCCATCGCAAACCACGTCCGAGTTAGCTGCAGGCTTCGGTGTTAGTGATAAAACTGTTTTAATCCACTTGAAGCAAATTGGGAAGATTAAAAAACTTGAAAGGTGGGTTCCTCACGAATTGAGTGAAGCAAACCGGCAAACGCGCGTCAACTGCTGCGTTACATTACTTGACCGGCACAATAACGAAGGGATTTTAAATCGAATCATTACCTGTGATGAAAAGTGGATTCTCTACGATAATCGGAAGCGCTCATCGCAATGGCTGGACCCTGGCAAGCCAGCCAAAGCCTGCTCCAAGCGAAAATTGACCAATAAAAAGTTACTTGTAAGCGTTTGGTGGACTAGCGCCGGTGTCGTTCATTACAGTTTTCTCAAATCTGGCCAGACGATTACGGCAGATGACTATTGTCAGCAATTGCAAACCATGATGGAAAAGCTAGCTGGTAAACAACCGAGGCTGGTCAATCGCTCTACGCCACTGCTGCTTCACGACAACGCTAGACCACACACTGCACAACAGACGGCTAGCAAATTAGAAGAGCTTCAATTGGAATGTCTAAGGCATCCACCGTACTCCCCGGACCTTGCTCCAACAGATTACCATTTTTTTCGAAATTTGGATAACTTCTTGCAAGGGAAAAAATTCAACTCAGATGGGGCAGTCCAAATCGCCTTCAAAGATTTTATTGATTCCCGTCCGAATGGTTTTTTTAGTAAAGGGATCAATGAACTACCTATGAGATGGCAAAAGTGCATAGATTACAATGGCTCATACTTTGATTAAATAAATATACTATATAAAAATTTTTCGACTTTTTGTTCCTCCCATACAAAACGCCAATTTCATATGTAAGGACCTAATACTATTATTAGCTTAAATATTAAATTTTAAGTTCAGTGTTTAAAGTAAAGAAATATAAAACAAACTATAACAAACAAACAAAAACAATTTTAACAAAAACTTAGAGTTATAAATCCAGAAGTGTGTGTGTGTGTGTGTGTGTGTGTGTGTGTGTGTGTGTGTGTGTGTGTGTGTGTGTGTGTGTGTGTGTGTGTGTGTGTGAGAGACTGTGTATGCATGCGTGTGAGTGTATACATATATATTATATTATTTATTTAAACTCTCAGTTGTAATAACTGCTCCGTTTCTTCATAGGTTTTTGAATGTAACCATTTTGTAAGCATCTTTTTTAATTCGTAGCTCTTCTTATCATAGATATATATACATTTATTTATTTTATTATATAAACGGGCTGAGCGTGCATGATACTGTATAGTGGCAAAAGCAGTTTTGGTGTTGGGCACTTTTGCAGCAATGTCATTACGTCTTCTCCTTTGTATAGAAGGATCGTAAGGTAGGGTTTTGTGCTTTTTTAGGATTATCAAGGTTATATATAGTTTCCTAACGGATAGAAGATTGCTTATCTGATACAGGGTATCAGTCGGGAAGCGAATCTTTTTAAAATACATAACCTTGATAAGAGCCCGTTGTGCTCGTTCCACATTAATAAAATAGGTCCCAGCTGCACCACCCCAAACCGGAATGCAATACACCAAGACCGATTGCACGAGTGAAATATAAATTTGAGTAAGAAGTTGCATGGAGTGGTCTTTTTGTTTTGCAGTACGGTTCGGGATGACATGTCTGAGTGCCTTAAAAATCCAGACAAGCTTCCTAACTCTACTTACAACATGGTCAAGGTGAGAATACCAAGATAACCTCTGATCGATGATAACTCCCAAGTACTTCGTGTAGGAGACTTTTTCGATGCTCGGGCAGTCACAGTTGTCTTTATGAGCACAACTGTCAGACTTATGAATTTTTATATTGAAATCTGCATTGGGTTGTGAGTTATTGTAAATGCTAAAACAAATGTAGTTCGTTTTAGCAGTGTTTAGCGTCAGCAGATTGTGTTGTAGCCAAGCAGCCACACTAGCCAAACCAGTCTCAGCACTTTTCCTCATAACATTGCGCTATCAGTTGTTCTTGACTTATTTGTAAATTCTGTAATTCTGTGAGTAAAGCAGAACTAAGCCCGTCAGCAGTATGTGATTGAGGTGTTAAGTACTTCCAAAATCGTTCATGTACCTGTCCATTATCTTCGTACCTAATAATCATTACCATCTGCATAATTGTGGATACATCGGTAGTTTCGTCAGCTTGAATTGCGACGTAATCACATTTTTTCACCTTTTCCGTTAATTCAGAGTGGTATACAGCCAAAATAGAGTCTAATATCGTCGGGGATAGTGCAAATCCGCGGATATACCATAGGTAAAGGGTGCGTATCTACACTAGACCTACTTTTACAGGAGAAGGTTAAAACATCAGAACTTTCTTGTTTCAATTACTACTGCTCTCATTTTTACACAATAAGCATATGGTCGTGTGTTTTATGTACTAATAATAATAGATTTACGCTAATGTAACTAATTTAGTCGCTTCGACACTTACGCAGATATGTTTTGACCACAATTTATGAAAGTGAAACCTGATATAGTAAGTTTCGCGGTATTGAAATGAAACAACTTTATATTACGGAATAATATTTAATCAACAAAACGTAACATGTCTCACAAAAACAACTCAAAAGTAATCTCTTAAAAGAACATTATTATCTGTATGAAATAAAACACAATCAAAAAGCTACATTTCTCAATAATTAAAAATATTGATAATAATATCAAAAGTATTAAATTATTTTTTTCTTATTTAGTTATTTATTTATTCTTCAGTCTTTTTTATTTTAATAGTTAATGTGTTTAATATTACACAGTTACCTTACCAAATAAATTCAAAACATAACATGTCTCACAAAAACAACTCAAAAGTAATCTCTTATTATCTGTATGAAATAAAACACAATCAAAAAGGTACATTTCTCAAAAAAAAAAAAACATAATAGCAATATCAAAAGTACTAAGTTATTTTTTTTATTTAGTTATTTATTTATTCTTCAGCCTTTTTTATTTTAATAGATAATAGGTTTAATATTACACAGTTACCTTATCAAATAAATTCAAAACGAGAGGTTTCTAGCCGTTGAGCAAAAATAAATCTAAGCATTTATGAGTAATTAACTTAACAATTAACATTATCGTAGTCTTTGTTTATTTATTTGCTAAGTGAGATCTTACAACTACCCTTTTACCCTAGGATCATTATTATTAGGCAATTTAATCATTCTTATAAGGCAAGTTGTCATAGAATTCATGACAGTCCATAGGCATAACACTTTTTAATTGTTGCAAGTGTTCATACTTTGTTTTTGAAATTGGCAATCTATCCGTAAAGAGCTGTGGTGGAGTAACTGGTTCAATTTTTTTTGCCCTTTGTGGCAAGGGTTCAAAATCGTCATTGTAGTTAAGTTTGAATTCAATCGTGCCATTGGGATTATACTTGAGTACTCTGATGTCAACTACACATTTTGCACCAGTTCCTCTACCAGGGCGGATTGAATCATAAATAAGGTTACTTTTGATACTATAATCTTTAAAAAAGGTGTGGTCTACCGTAGCTACTTCATATGGAGATGGATTCAGTCTTGCTTCTTTGGTAACTGAAGAGTATTGACTGGGTAAAAATATTTCACGATGTTTTAACTTGCTTTCAATTACCGAATGAACTGAATCCACCTCCATTTGAGTATGTCCTTTTTCCAAAAAATTCTGTGTGATGACTACATCTTCTTCAATGGCCAATCGCAGAAGAGCATTTGAAACCACAACATTTCTATTTTGCGATGTACATCCATCAGTGTAGATTGTGACATTTTTAGCGCTTTCTTCAATCATTTGTTTCACATAATCGACAAAAAATGAGGCGTACGTCGAAGCTTTTAAATCTGTTGTAGTCTCATCAAACCAATAGCACTTCACGTTATTAGTGCCAAGATTGTAGACTGTAAAATTGTGAACCATCAACTTAGTTTTAAAATACAATGCACTGGCCGTCAAAAATGGGCACAATTTCACAGCTTGCAAATCAGCAGTAATTACGTGAAGTTCTCCATTTTTTGCAGCTTCTTTGTCGAGAGTTTTTTCCATTCTAGCTAAATCTTTTCTTGAAACATGTTGTTGATATTCCTCTTCCGTAATATTGCCTGCTTTATTATATGAACAGCATAGATCACACGCATCTTTCTTTGGATGAAATAAAGCTATGTTCTCATCTTTCAATACATCTTCAAAAAATTTTCTTGAAGCCACTTTCTGAGAATTATTGGTTGCTTCTTTGGCATAGATGCGATATAGTTCTCGTTTTGATTGTATTGTGGGTTCTAAATATAATTTTGTGCTTTCTTTTCTGCAGTAGTGCGAGGGCAGTTTAGGTAGGGCTCTTAAAAATGTTTGTATTAACTCTTTTAACGTAGGCGACGTAGCATTTCTCTCCCGGTTTACTACTGCCTTCTTATTTGTTTTCTCTCCAAGCCAATATCTCACTGTCCACTCTTTAATGCCTAATGTTCCTAAGAACGTCTTTAAACATACTCTAATTTTTTGGTCGTTTAATTTCAAGTAATACACTTTTGTAATATCTCGTCTTGTATCAGCCCTCTGTGTGGTTTTTCTCTTAGTTGGCTTTGTATCAACCAAAGAACAAACGAACATTTTCTTCGCTATCCAGCTCATCTCCCAGAATTCCTTAAAAATATTTAATCGCACGCTTTCTGTGAATTTTTCGCAGTTAATAACATTGCTGTTTAAACATTTGCTTGAATTACAAGTAGCTCCGAGTTTTCTAGCCGGTTTGATGGAGTCCTGTAAAAATTTTTCATCACCAGTTTTTCTAAAACCTATATATTCCTGACCTAGCATTCTCAACTTCTTATTTCTAAATCTTTTCGACGACATCTGATTAGATTTTCGTTTCCTTGATCTAGATTCCATTGCAACTTCGGGTTCCAGGTCCCTTTCAGGAAATAAGTCATTATTACCTTCTGTAGATGTTGAAGTAAATGGCGCAAGATTTGTTATTTCAGAAAGAGGTACATAATGCGGATCAGCAACAGAGTCATCTGATGAAAAGTCAAGTACATTATTGATATCAGTACCAATATTCTCAGAAACTGAAGACGACAAATTGTTCGTTGAAGTCATAATAGGATCACAGACATTGTTTTGCTCTGGGTTATTAATTTCCAGCAGATTTTCTACATTAGAAATACTAAAAGTGGTTGTGTCACAGTTAGCCAGAATGATCTCTTCATCTTCCACTTGAGCATAGTTGATATTCGGTGAATTTTCAGAAATTGGCAGTTCTTTGGAAGGTCCATTAGCTTCTGTATGGTTAAGCAAAATTTTATTTTTTAACTCTAACAATTTTTCACGCCTTTCTTTTAACTCAGTTAACGTTACAACTTGGGGTGTATCATTTTCGCTACAGGAAAAGTCATCACTGTCATTCGCCATTGTAATCCTAAGAAGAAAATAAATAACAATTAGATAATAGTTTCACCTATAATGTCGGGAGCAATGTGCAATCTTTCTGCTACAGATTCTATGAAAATAATGAGAAAGTAAAGTGCGAGTTGGCCAAGTGTGATAGTAGGCATGAATCAACCTTAGTACTTATATAAAAAAAGAAAAAACTACTTAAAACGTAAAAATTAAATCGTTTTTGCACTTCTACATAATAAGAACAATACCGCGTATATGCAATAAAGTAAAAATAACTCCTACAACAATACCGCGTACATGAACTGAAGTTAATATAATTACAAAATTAAAACCTTATTGATAAATTTTAGTAATATTTTTCAATATCAAATGTGTTTAACTGATTTGCACATATTAGGCTTTTAATATTACTTATTTCTTTGCAAATATATAAGTTGTATACAAATTTAGAATGAAAGTAAAAGTGTAAATAACTTTAATGGTATCAATGCAAATATTTGGTTAAATATATACTGAATTAATGTTTATTCACTTACCAGATGTTGTGATGATTATTTTGTTGCTTTATTTAATAAACTCCGATGAAAATAAATAAAAATAACCACAACACATTTCCGATGTCACTTGATCGCAGCTACGCAGAATCGCTGATTGCCGGTAGTGGATCCGCGGTATCGTTTTGAGGCAATTCCGGGCTTTCTATTGGTGGATTTCATCAAGCGTTCAAAAGATAGCTCCCTATAAGGATGAAGCGTGTACTGCCGCGAAAATTTAAAATTGGCTACAATTGTCAGATACGCGGAGTTATCCAATGCTAGGTACGCGTAATTGCACTATCCCCGACGATATGTCGTTTTGGATAGTTTTTGACGTACCTTTAAAAACCTTCGATGCTGAAAGATGCTCCCTCATTACGCCATCTAACTCAGACACAAAATCCACAAGGCCACGAAACATACCAGCATTCTGGGATTCAGTTGTTTCATCGTGGCCTCGCAAAGCTAATTCAAACGCACCACAAAATTTGACACAGTCGATTAGGCGCGATAATATATACCTATTTTTTTTCAACTTGTTCGTTGTGCTTTTGTATGTTGGCTCGATAAACAGAATCTAATTGGTTTCGGATATCTACGGTGCCTAACACAGACATACTCAAAACATTTTGCAGGTGAACTTGCGAAGAATCATGCTTTTTTATTTTTTCCCCCAAATGAGTTAAGTCTTTGACTCCCGTTTCCGTCCAAATCGCTTCTCCGCCGAAAATAACACAGGGAAAGCAAAAAAAAGCATTTAGTCTCTCACATCCACATAACCACTTCTTTTTGTCGTACATTTCCATTTTAAAAGTTCTAGTAAACGATTTGTTTTTTGTTTTGCACGCCTGTTTTATTGTTAGAAAAGGCCGGAGCGGTCCAGCTGATTTAATACTTAATTTGTTGTCATATGTCCTATTTGATTTTATAAAGTCAATATTGTATACACTCATTATTCACTCTAATCTCAATTAAATAAACAAACAATTAACCGCAAGCGCGCGCAAACAACAACAAAGTGACTGACGACAAGTGCATCGAGCGTAGGTCAAGGCCTCGGGGTCACGCCGCGCGGCGCCCCGCGCTTTCGTATTCTTTCGGCAATTTCCGGTCGCGTGCGGCGCACGAATCTATCCTAAATCTGCATACATTTTGTACTACGCATCTGCCGTCTCACGCGCCGGGCTGTTTTCACCGTGTTTCATAGGAGTCGTATGAGCTAGCGGCGTGCGATTTCCCGAGCGCACGGGGCCGATTTCGTTCAAGCTAAAATAAGCGTTAACTCCTTTGCAGTAGAAATCAAAACGGGATAGTTTGTTTTTATTTTTCTCGTAATAACAAAACATGTATAATCAGATATTTAATTTCTTTATAGGGCAGTATGGATGGATGGGTAATGATAGGTATATAAAATTACTGTGAAAGTTTAATTTATTAGATAGGTAGAATGGCTAGATTTAAAATGGTAGTGCGGCGCACGGGCGCACTTAAGGTACAGCCGCCACTGGTCTTGACTAGAACCTTCCTGAGGGTCATCAATTTTCAAGATCTCCGAGATGATCTGCTTCAAATTTCGTTGCAAAGTTACTGTCTGATATCTCTCTTGCAGCCAAGGCTTCATCAATTCGTCTGCCATTTCTAATGCAAAAGGCCTTCTTTTCATGGGTTTTTTTCCATTTCGGATCGCATTAGAGACGTGTATGACATATGCATTCACTTTAGATGGATTTGAGGAGTCAAAATGAGAAAATTTTACAGTGGTTAGCTGATTCAGACACGGAGTCAATCCCAGAAAATCAAACACAGTTTTCGGAGTCCGAGGATGGTGATAATTTAGAGACGGAAATTCATAACGAAACTGATGGAAGTGACGAGGATGCTGCAATTTCTTCGGACGACGAGCTCTTAGTTCCACGTCGCAGCCATAGTCGAAGATTTGTCATAGATTCCGATGATGATACTTTACCGACATCCTGCATCAATCAGATGGATACTGAACATGAGGAACCACCACAGCATCAATCAGTAATTCAACCAAGACAGAATAATCTGTACGGTAAAAATCAACACAAATGGTCTACAAAACCTCGAGACCCACGTACTCGCACGGCTGCTCGTAATGTGATGCCTAAAAGTATAAAAAATAAAAACTAAATACATTTCAAGTCCAAAAAAATCAATAAAATATGAAAAAGTTGCAAATAACATTGAAATCTATAAGTGATTTATAGAGTAGAAATTATTACGTCTTATTATAACATGAAAATAATATGTTCTAATAGTAATTATTGAAAATAATTGACCAACAAATAAATGCACAACTTTGAAAAAAAGATACATAGACACTAACCTTCCGTAAATTTTACGACGATCACACGATATATCCCGATGTAATGAGCGTGCATCCGTAATGAGCGATTGCGGGTCACTCACTAGCGATGCTAACTAGGAAGGTATTAGAAACGGGCGGGGCGGCGGGGGTCGGGATCTTACCGAAACACCAAGGCTGTATTCCGAATCAGATTTCACGGCTCAAAGTACTGACAGCGATTACTCGCGTACCGATTCAGAAATCGCGATAATACGGCTCATGAGCGAAATCAAAACGGAACGGCGTTTGAGCGCGCTGAAACTGCTTATAACTCAGTCTTGCCAGATGTTGATTACCGTACCAAAACTGGCAAAATTCTAAATTATTATACGTATTAAAAAAGTATCGTACAGCTGTGAAAACAGCACTTTTCGCATGGCTAGTACCCAAAATAAGAAAAGGTATGCGAATTTTTAAAAATGGAGATGTAAATAGGCACATGAAATTAAAAAAATACAAAAAAGAATGTTTGATATTTATATTTATATTTTATCAGATTGCCTATGATATTATCTTATGTATGTATGTGCCTGAGTCAAAACTATTGTAATATATACATAACCTACTCGATACTTTTACTATCGAACATCTGGCAACCCTAACCTACAAAACTGATTGATTTAAAATATTTCAGTAATTTATCTCCATTTCATAATTGAATAACGTGTTTTTAATTTTGTTCAACCAAATAAATATAAGACACGTTAGTTTTACATTTAAACATTAAACATTTAACTTTTAAAAATAAATACACAATATGTCAAAGTCGAATTTGACATTACGCTTACGTGAATTTCGCTCTGGAGCATGGGCGCCGTTAGCGAAAGATGGCGGCGGTCATGACGTAATCCGTGACGTCACAATGGCTGCCGTAATCCCAATGACAGTGATTCGGTACGCGATTTTGGGTACTCAAAGTGCTGTCAGCGCGATTCGGAACGCAGGGTAAATACGCAAGGTACGCGTCGTCATTTTGACGAATGGTTAGTGATCTAGGGTTAAACTGAGATGCCAATAACCATTAAGCTACTTAAGATTCTTTCTCACTCACTCCTTCCTGTCGTAATGAGTCTATCTCTTTTAATTTTTACCTGCTATTGTTCGACTACGCCGTAGTCTCTACGGGTAGAAACAAAGAGCGCCTAACTAAGTGGAATAATAAAACAATTTGCATGACGACTTTGGCGGCGAGTATCATAACAACGAAAAGAGATAGCCCCATAGTTTCTTTGGAGAATTTGTAGAATAAATTGTATAATTTAATAAAATGTGCAAAAAAGTCTACATTAAACAGCCAGTTTTAAAGTTAGAGATCAATAATTTAAAAAAAGTCTGATTTTTTTTCACAAATTTATACTAATTTTGTTTTTTTAGCAGGTTTATATTTGATATTGTAAATGTTTTTTGATTGGTCGATTAGCTGCATTTTCTAGCTTTAAAATATGACAAATTTTGTAAAACTACACCATTGAAAAGCAAAGATACGAATGAAAAACCAAGAACATAAATTTTCATCAGAAAAAAATTTAATACGCCTTATTTTTTTAAATAGCCTATATTTTTTTTAATATTCGCATATTTTTTTATATTTTTTACGAAGCCGACTGTTTAATATTGGCCTTAGAGTTTTATCTAGTAGAGAGTGCGGCTCTTTGGAAGCCAGTGACACTCTACTTGGTATTCCTTTGTACGGTACAGATCCTACCACAACAATTCGATGGCTGGACGTCAACATCTTTCGCAACCGGCGCGTTAAATCTAAATCTGATATAATGTTGTTAGAACCGGAGTCCACCGACATTTATTACGAGTCTTGGATTGATGACCACTATCCTAAACGGCCTAAAGAGTTGGAGACTACTAACTTGTAGAGTTTCGCTCAAAATTACGATATTGTCAAAACACGCCCAGTCTCCTCTAAAGTTGAGTGCTACGAAATAAATGACGGTAAAAAGTTCCTGAAAAGAAGAGCTAACCCATATTTGATCAATCACTTTTTCTACGACGGAGAACAAGTACCAGAGAAATACTTCTTCTCTTTACTTCTTTTATTCAAGGCATGGCGTTCCTTAGATCAACTTAAAATGGGGTGTGATACTTACACGGAGGCCTTTAATTTGGCGAAAGAAGATTTAAAAGAAGGAGTCGATTATGGTAATACAATGATAGAGTCAAGATACAAGATACAAAAAGCATTTGAAATGATAGAATCTAAAGTTGCTGAGATAAACGAAGAAAGTGAAATTGTTGATGGTGATGATGGTCCTGAAAACCCTTTAGACTTTGAAGCTGTAGAAGCTGCAAACGCAATGGATGACTTTCAGAGAATCAATCTAGTAGAAGAAGAGCAGACTGATCTTCAAAGTATGATCGCAAAACTTAATCCCGATCAAAAAAGAGTCTTCGATATGATCACAAATAAAATGGGCACAAATGATAATAACGCTGACGTTTTACGCTGTTTTGTGAGTGGAACTGGTGGCACTGGAAAGAGCTTTTTAATAAAAACTCTGAAAGTATGGGTTAAGACGTATTTAAACAAAAAAGTGGCAGTTGGTGCTCCAACAGGAATAGCTGCATTCAATGTGAATGGATTAACTATACACAGACTATTGCAGCTGCCTGTGGAACACAAGCAAACACCGAAGTACAAGCCACTTTCTGATGAAGTGCTCCAAGTTCTGAGATCAGATTTGAAAGAAGTAGTGTTGTTTATCATAGACGAAGTGTCGATGATATCCAATGTTACTTTAACATATATTCATTTACGCTTGTCTGAAATATTCGACACAAGCGATGATCAGAATGGGTGGTTTGGAAAAAAACATCTTGTAGTTTTCGGAGATCTCTTACAGCTTCCGCCGGTAAGAGAAAAGTCACCTTTTGAAAGACTATCAACTGCTGAAACTAACAAGTTGTTAGGTTCCCTCAGTATGCCGAATCTATGGATTGAACTGTTCATGTACGATGAAATTGTTAACATGCGACAGCTCAATGATTCTGACTTTGTTGAAATGCTAAATAGAATAAGATTAGGTGTGACTACACAAAAAGACCGCGACTTACTTTCAAATAGATTAATAACTCTCAAATCCGATTCAAATGAAAACAGATTAATGGAAATAATAGAAAACCTCTCGAAACTTCCTGATGATACCGTTTGCTTATTACCTACAAAAAACATGTGTCATCAATTAAATACTGCAATGCTTAGATCTCTCCCACATCCCGAAATAAAACTTACAGCAGTAGATAGCATAGATTGCCCCAGATATCTAACAAAAAGAGCTCGTGAATGCATAAAAAAATATGAAGACGATGCTTCAATGACTGCGGGCCTGGAAGAGAACATAATTATAAAAATAGGAGCAAAAGTTATGTTAAGACGAAATATTGACGTGAGTCTTGGTTTAGTTAATGGTTCTATCGGTATAGTGCAAAGAGTAAAGGTTGATCCGGAAAATACAAAAATAATCAAGAAAATATACATTACATTTAATAAAGAACATGTCTACGAGCTTGGTCCGGTAAAAACTAAATTTGAAATTATCAATAGAGCTTATGTTCATCGCGAACAGTTTCCCATATGTATAGCCTATGCTATAACTATCCACAAAAGTCAGGGCCTAAGTCTAAATAATGCGCTGATGGATATCGGCTCTGCAGTATTTACATCCGGTCAAGCTTACGTGGCACTTTCGAGAGTTACAAGTCTGGGCGGCTTATATCTAATTAATGTCGACTTTGGAAATATTAATGCGCAGGAATCCTCAATTTCTGAATACAATAGACTAAGAAGCATTTACCGTCCAGACTTGTCAAAAATTGTAGCATCAAAGCCTCCTAGAAAAACCCATAGAGACAGGGAGTGGGCTATGAGAAAATTTGTAGCTGAAGCTCAAGAATTAGTACCAGAAAAGAAAAAGAGGAAAACTACCTACAAAAAGAAATGAGATGCCATCAAAAACACAACTTGTAAAAAAACCAAGTCTCGCAGTTCAGTTCTTCTACCGTAAAAAGTTGTGAGATCCATGTAATACCAAGTCGGTTAATTTATTCAGTCCCTACTTAAGGGTCCTTCTGTCTTCAGTTATTATGTAATTAGCTAACCTAACAACATCAGTAATCATACTAATATTAAAAATCTTTTATGTTTTAAATAAATAGATTGACTTGGCAATCGCACTAAACAGTCTAATTTAATACAATATGTATTACTTGTGAGATACATTGTGTTTTCGTCGCGATGTTGATTTACTGTCTAATAGAACTTATGGACATTTTTTTTTTATGAAAATGAGAACCCTTATAATCATTGAAATTAATTTAAATAAAAACTGTTCTAGTTACAGCTAATTCGTAAAAGTTGTTTCAACCTTAAACACAATACTACAAGATAAAAGTACCAGTGCTGGTAAAAACATTTAGTTGTTAATGATATTAGTAAAAACAAACAAATCGCACTAAACAATCAAATTTAATATAATAATGTATTAATTGTGAGATACATTATGTTTTCATGCGATAAATACATAGATTGACTTGGCAATCGCACTAAACAATCAAATTTAATATAATAATGTATTACTTGTGAGATACATTGTGTTTTCATGCGATTGCCAGGTCAATCTATGTATTTATTTAAAACATAAGAGATTTTTAATATTGATCTGGTCACTATAAGATGTTGTTAGGTGAGCTAATTACGTAATAACTTAAGACAGAAGGACTCTTAAGTAGGGACTGAATAAATTAACCGACTTGGTATTACATGGATCTCACAACTTTTTACGGTAGACTAAGTTGCGTGCGAGACTTGGTTTTTTTACAAGTTATGTTTTTGATGGCATAAACAATACACATTGGTGCTTGTTACTTTTCTATAATACCTTATTTGTCTATATGTTTGTTGAAAAAGAACATGACGAGCTAGTGAGCTGGCTACAAAATACCAGAACGGTAAATCTTGCCCTTGAAAACTGGGAACGCACAACATCAAAGAGATTATCTATGTTGAAAGGATCAATGGAAATCCACAAATACATCGACAATTTCCCAGCTCTCAAAATGTTCTGATGGCTATAGACTGGTAATTAACAACTATTTACTACAGTTCATTGATTATACTCAGGGACAAATTCAATTCAATTAGAAGGATCGTCCATAATACAAGATGAGCGATAACGACATTTTTAGGGTTCCGTAGCCAAATGTAAAAAAACGGAACAGGCACTTTTTTCCGAAACTATAAGAACTATGCTGTTGAAACTTGGTA
This sequence comes from Carpatolechia fugitivella, assembly GCA_951230895.1. Lineage (NCBI taxonomy): Eukaryota > Metazoa > Arthropoda > Insecta > Lepidoptera > Gelechiidae > Carpatolechia > Carpatolechia fugitivella. The sequence continues at coordinate 13,571,856 of OX579654.1, read as the reverse complement.
AGTAGATGTATTCTGTGAACCGCATTAAGATTTTCACACAAAAATAGAAAAAAAAAACAATACATTTTTGGGGTTCCCCATACTTAGAACTGAAACTCAAAATTTTTTTTTCATCAAACCCATGTGTGTGGTATTTGTGGATAGGTCTTTAAAAATGATAATGAAATGAGGTTTCACACACATCCAGTTAAATATTACTTGCTACTACGGAACCCTTTATGGGCGAGTCAGACTCGCACTTAGCTACTTTTTTACTACACCATTTAAGTCAGGGATTTTAAAAACAAGAAACATAACTTGGATACATGACATACTTACCAATATATTGCTAGTTGAGAAATTTATTGCGACTGAGGATGTTGATACCATACTGGTTATATCAGAATCGCAGGACATTTTTCGTTTTTTTGCAGGTGTTTCCTATTTAAAAACATTGGTGAGAAAAGTGGCCCTGCCCTTAATCACCACCCGTTCTGAGTTCTGAAGATCAATTTTTAAGAGTCCTGATCTCCTGTAGCGGGTTCAAGTACAGGAAGTGTACAGGATTGACTGATGCTGAAGATAAACGAAGATTTCTTCTTAAACGTTCTATTCAGTCGCAATCAAGTCGTATCATTGTCGTGTCGTCATTGAGACGTTGTAGAGTCGTTGACGTGACTCGTAGCGTGACTGTGTGTCTTGGCTCGTGTCTGGAGCTCTGTGCGAGCGTTGAGTTATGTAGCAAAGTTGCTAATCTACACGTATTTTCAGTTCAAATTCAAGTGTAAATTCAGTTTTATATAATAAATATATAAATATAGGACACAGTCCAGCAGCTGGTGAAATTGCACCGACAGTAGCCGTATCTCATTCTGATCGTTGTCCAAATATTAATTGCTCGAACTGAACATTTGCTTGACGGACCCTTTGACCGGGGCGCCTAGCACTGGAGTGAGTTTGAAACTGATAGGTATCGTCATTTCCGTCTGACGATCGCGTTTCCTTCGCAGGTGAAGGCGTCCTTTAACGCAGAGGCGAAACTGAGCGTTGTGACGCACCAGGTGTAGGCTGGTAGCCACTTCGTGGGATCTGAGTAGTCTGACGTGAATAGGACTGAGAAGACTTTGATGGCTTGACATCTTCAAAGCATAACAGCGTGTTATGCTGGTCTGAGTTGCAGTGTTTACACCATGAAGCAGTTGAGCACTGACGGGCCTCATGCTGTCTGAGACAAACTTGACAAAAGTCTTCTTTAGCTGCCCATATCTTACGCTGATATGGGTGCAACTTGAGAAAGTCTCTACATCTGTACAGAGAATGGGTCTGATCGTGAGAATAAGAGCAAACAGAAGTCACCTGATGTCTCCTGGTTGCAGCTGATGAAACGCCTGTAGTCATAACTCGCTGGCGAGGCTGACTCTCCTGAGAACGACGGTTCTGAATAGGCGTCGGCGGCGTGCGCTGCGCTGACGACGGCGAGCGACGCACTGGCGGTGGCGTACGACGCACTGATGCTGGCTGAGTGCGATCAGGGACGGCAACCTGAAGTCTGCGTTGCTCGTCTAGCAACTCCAGCAACTGATCAAAGGTTGGGAGCTTCTCCGGGTCCTTCCCAAACCTTTCCTCGAACGTCTGCCGAATTCTAACTGGTAATTTCTGCAACGTAATAAAAACGAGTAAATAAGACCAGTCAGAAACCGGTAGCTTGAGCTTTTCGAGGGCCTGAACACTTTCACGCAGTGGATCATAAAATTCCCTAGTCTGATGATTGAGTGACCGTAGGAAGCCTGAATATACGGTCTAGGTATGAATCGGTCAATAACCGTGGATTATTGTACCGTTTGCGCAACAACTCCATAGCTACTTGATAGTTTGCATTGTCCATACCCAAATGGCTTATAACTGATCATGCTTCACCAGTGAGGGAAGCTCTGAGATAATAATGCTTCTCAGAGTCTGACATATTAGGTCGTTGATCGACAAATGACTGAAACAAATCATAAAAACCTAGCCATTCCGTACACTGACAGCTGAATTTTGGTAGTTCTATTAATGGTAACTTGGCTCTTACCTGATCTGGTTGATCGTCATTGTTGCGATCATCGTCACCACCTGGATTCCCACCTGAGTTCTTACCAGTTAAGTAAAGTTCTTCAACCTTTGAATACAATATATTTATCTCTGAAAATGAAGATTTTATAAGTGTGAGCTCGTCTTGGTCCTCAACCTCACTCTCATACATAAGTATAACTTCGTAAGCCTCAACGAGATCGGGATAGAATTTGGCGAAGTGCTTGTATGTTACTGACGATACTATACTCGAGGACGAGCTCGAGATAGTATTGAAAAAGTCAGTTAACATACGTGCCTTGGCCTTGAACTGAGCCTTAGCTTTAGTAAAAGCTGTGTTTGTCATGTTTGTTGGTTATGGGAACCTTTAGATATAAATTAAAGCTGGATTAATAGCAATAATGTATTTTATTCATCACACACAACTAGGTAATAAAATAGCCAAGAACATTGGTACTTATTTTCATTTATTTTTAAATGTACGTATTTTAATCCTTCATTACAAGTTAAGATTGTGTATGTTTTAGGACCGAAAAAACTGATTATTCTCATTCCCATCTCTGTTGTCGTTATCACTTTGACCTTCACTCTGGCCGTAGTACATGTGTCTACGGTAGCCCCTACCACGAGTTACTCGTCCGTAGTTCGAAAACGAGTTTGGATTTTGTTGACCATTTACACGACCATGGAATCCTCTTCCACTGTTCAGTTAATTTCCTCTCAATGTATTTCCACGGTGGTATGAGAATGTATTCCCACGGGGATAAAAAGAACCACGCTGTCCGCGATAGTTAAATCCACCTCGTCCTCGACTTGCGAATGAGTTTTTATAGTTAGGGTTTTTAAACGACTTACCCCTCATATTAAGCACTGTTCCCGACGTAGAGGGTTGACTGGCTTCTTCGTCCTCTGCTGCTCTTACTGCATCTTTCAGCTCGCTGTAATTTCTTGCAGAAATTATCGTGCTTAAACGTCTGTTGCGTAGACCGTCTGCAAACCTTTTTATAGCAAGCTGTTCATTTATAGGCCTCAAGATTTCGTATGCTTTTTCATTGCAATTTGCCTGCGAAATCGTGAGGTCGACAAAAAGTTCCTCAATTTTAGATGCATATTGGCTAATTGCCATGTCATTTTGTGACAAGTTATTTAGTTGGGTTAATAAAGAATTTGCAGATTTTTTTGTTAAAAGATGGACCCTCATATCTTTTATTAACTCAGTACAGTTCGTATACTCGTTTTTTAGTTTAAGTTTCGCTGCCTTGGATAACCTTGTTTTCAAAACAAAAGTAGCCAGCAACTTTTTACAAGCTGGAGCTTGGAGACAGCTATCATACATTTCTACGCAATCTATGATTTTTTCGATTGTTTCCTCCCTACTGTCCATAACCGGCACCAAATTTGAAGCTGTTTTTAAATCAAACTTGTCCATTTTGTTGTCTTTGGTAGCTTCCTGACAATATTTAAGAATAATCGTATATTCTTCCTTAACCTTAATTAATAATGAATCTAAAATTATATCTAATAATTCTAAACTACACTCTTTTTTATTTAAATTTTCTAACTTTTCTTTAAACAAAAAATACAAGTTTTTTGCTTCGTTATATTTATCCTGTACGTACTTTATCCTTATATTTCTCTTCTCCGGACCTAACTTTCTAAGAGTTATTCTTATTTCTTTAATCTGATCGCATATCTCAGTTAATTCTTTTTCCATTTAATTAAAGATACGAAATTATTTAGTGAAAATAAAAATAACATACTAACTTACACATGTCACCGCTGTTGCTTACATACTTATAAAAATAACCTACACATATGTCACCGCTGTTTGCCTATATACCTAAGTGTACCTCATATTTGCGTCTTCTTTCTTCACACTTCTGTATTGTCTCCGTCCCCTTGGTTCGAAGAAAAACGCTTTGAGAGACGCGCTCGCAACCGCTGAAACATATAGTTCTCAATCTTCCTGTCAATCCACTTGTTATGACTCTTCTTATAGTATTTGTAGGCCAAGATTAATATGGCCGCTCCTATCACCACAAACAAGGTGATCAGCAACACGAGATTGACGTGATCTGTGTATGCAGAGATGGTGGTAGCTGCATTACCAGCCCCGTTCTGAGCGATTATGACCTCCTCCTTCACGTCTTTAGATTGCTGCTTGCCCATCTTGGTTAATAATTTTCTTGAACTCCTCACACAATAAATATCCACTTGCGTTCGCGTTGTATCCACACAATTGTTCAAGTCGCATTGTGAAGTCGGTAGCTACACAGTTCCCAGTATAAGCGCAGGAATCCGCCCGATCAGCAAAGTGAAGCGTCGCGTCGCGCCTCGAGCGCTCTGGGCAGGGTCGCCATGAGGTGTGGTGCGGGGAGGTGAACAAAAAGACACGTGTGTACAACAGCGATGACCATTTATTACTGTCACTCTATCATATTACATACTTATAATATATTTTATACCTATGTTATACCTATTTAACTCTACTTATACCTCAGCGGCATATCCTTTCTCGGAGGCGTCACAAAAGCCTTGAAGGCTTGCCGTGTATTTCCCAGTAGGCAAAAATCGTCTAGGCAACAAAATCTTATTGATTTCCGGCAAAGTGGCCACAAATTCTGACCACTCCAGAAGCAAATCTCCGGTGAGCGGCTCATCCCAAGACAAATTAGCAGCCCACAACTTCTGCAAAAAGCACTTCGCCCAAAAGATCACAGGACTGATCCACCCGTTCGGGTCAAAAGCCCTAGCGACAGTGGATAACACCGACCTCTTAGACCAACTAGCTTGGTGCTGTAAGTCAACATGGTACGTGAACACATCCTGGACTGGTCGATATTGGACCCCAAACACAGTCAGCATATCAGGATTGTCGGCGTTCTGAAAGATGTGAGGATCCTGCTGATGTTCCTCTGGCAGGTCTGCAAGTAGTTTAGGAGAATTGGACAACCATTTACGAAGTTCGTACCCTCCAGCCTTCATGATACCCAACAATTCGTCTCGCAAAACAAGGGCCTCTTCCTCTGACGCAGCTCCGGTACAGCAGTCATCGACGTCAAGTTCTGAGAGACCTGATGCGCGTTTATGATCCATTAGGATTTCTTTGTCCTTTAATAACTAAGGGCAAGATTTTGTTTCAAAGAACTTGGCGGATGGTTTCTAACTGGGATGACCTGCTGCCCCAGTCTGAAATTAAGGTTTGGGAAGAGTGGTATCGTGACATATGTTTTAAGATTTTCGTGGTTGTTCACTACACTAACATTCTCACAATTCGCATTCATTTGTTGGTATCGTGACATTGGTGATTTGAGCTCAATTCGTGTTCCACGTTGTTACGTCGTTCGTCAGGGAGCAGTTTCTCGTGAGTTGCATGTTTTTGTAGATGCTAGTGCTGAGGCGTATTCTTGTATCGCGTATTGGCGATATGTTTTCCCTGACGGATCCTTTAAAATTGCTTATATTCTGAGTAAATCGCGTGTTGCATCTTTGAAACCGGTCACAATACCACGTCTGGACGTGGTATTGTAAGACGGTCTGTGATTCCTCACGGGAGAAATTTGTGGGGAAACGTTGTTTTTGGTCCGATTCACAGACCGTTCTTGCATGGTTGCGCAGCAATGCATGGAATTTTAAGACTTTCGTGCGGAATCGTGTTGGCAAAATTAATGAGCTTACTTCGCCTAGTGAATGGCGTTGGATTTCTACGGCTCAAAATGCTGCAGATGCAGCAACTCGGGCAATGTCAAGGGTTTAGTCTGTGTCGAGAATTGGATTCAGGGGCCTTCTTTTTTGCTTTTTCCAAATTCGCAATGGCCCGAGGAGCCAAAATCTGCTTTACAAGTAGAAAATCTAGAATCATGCAATGAAATAATTTTGCAACCCATTTCGGTTTCTTTACCGGTTCCAAATTTTCAGTTTTTTAGTTCCTGGCAGAGGCTGTTACGTGCTACTGCCAGAGCTTATCAATTTCTCCGTTTACTGAGAGAGAGAGCCTTTCAGCCACGTTCGAGAGTCGGTAGGCTACATACGCTTCTGGCAAAAGATATTAAGGTAGCTGAAATTATTTTGTATAAAAGATGTCAGGAGGATAGCTTTGCGGAAGAGTTGATGCGTGCTCGACAGGGATTTCCTTTTCCGAAAAGCAGCCGTTTGAAGAATTTGCCGGCGTCAATTGATTCTGCTGGAATACTTCGAGTGGAAGGAAGGCTCTCCCAATCCCAGTCAGTAGACGAAAATATTAGGCGGCCAATTATCCTGGATGGGCGATACCATATCGTCAAGTTGCTCGTAAGCTGGTACCACATTTGGGCAGGTCATGCGAATAGAGAGACTTGGTAAATCAACTGAGACAACGGTTTTGGATTCTGCACCTTAGACCTACGGTGCGATCAGTGGCTGCCTCCTGCAGAGTGTGCCGAATAAGAAAAGCGACCCCTTTCAGTCCTTCTACGGGCTTGCTTCCTGATGAGAGGTTGGCGAGTCATCGGAGGCCATTTACGTTCTGCGGGATTGACTACTTCGGCCCGTTAGAAGTTTCCGTAGGAAGAAAGAGAGAGAAACGTTGGGTTGCTCTTTTCACCTGTCTCACCTGCAGAGCCGTTCATCTTGAGGTCGTGGGAAGTCTCTCTGCAGATGCTGCGATTATGGCTTTGAGGAGATTCATAGCAAGACGTGGATGTCCCGAGAAGATTTACTCGGACAATGGAACGTCATTTGTTGGTGCCAGCCGAGAGATACGGCAACATTGGCGGGATACAGTGGGGGACATAGCCGAGTACGCTGGAAATAGACAGATAGAATGGATTTTTATTCCCCCTTCGTCTCCATTCATGGGAGGTTGTTGGGAGCGGCTTGTTAAGTCTGTGAAGATAGCTTTGAATGCTACGTTGAAAACGAGAGCTCCCAAAGAAGAGGTTTTGATAACCCTTTTAACAGAAGCTGAGCATGTTGTGAATGCCCGTCCTCTCACTCACGTACCTGTCACAGCCGACGATGAACCCGCGTTGCCGCCAAACAATTTTTTAATTTGGATTGCTTCAAATTTGCCTAAGGATTCCCAAACTCTATCAGACAGAGACTTACTTGGTAGGAAGGATTGGCGTAAGGCCTTAAGATTGGCGGACCATTTTTGGGCGCGTTGGATCAAGGAATATCTCCCTGGTCTGACGCCCCGCCATGGGTCTAATGAACTTCATCCCAGCCTGACAGTAGGTGATTTAGTTTTCGTCGTTGACGGTACCCTTCCGCGAGAAATATGGCCTCGCGGACGGATTGCAGCAACCTACCCAGGAAGGGATGGAGTTGTGCGGGTAGCGGATGTGGCCACTTTGGGCGGAACCTTGAGAAGGCCCATTAGAAAGTTAGTAAGGGTTCCGCTCGAAGATTAATTTTTGTGATATATTTTGTTTTTATAAGTTTGTTTGTTTAAGTGATCAGGTTCACGGAGTCTTCTGCAAGCCGAGTTGGCTTGCAGGGGGGGGCTATGTCGTGGACCTGACCACAGAGTAGATATATTTTGTTGCTCTTTGGTTGCTTGTCTTGTTAGCTTTCGAAATTATAGCACTTGGAACTAAATCAATTTTATTTTTATTTGATAATAAATCCATCCCCGACAATGATGATGATGATATTGTTGTTTTTTGAACAACTTTACTTAACTTGCGCCTTCCTCTAGGCTTTACTGAGCGTAGTCTTGAGTCTTGTATGACTTCATACTCGTGAGTACTTACTCACGACGTAGAACGGCACTCGACGTTTGTTCGACGCAGTCCAATCTGAATCTTACTGATATAACTGATGATGAATCGCGCTGATAACTGACGGCGCGATCGTGCTGATGACGCTTTCGCGTATATTTCACTTAGATAACTACAAATAAAACTTCTAGTGGTAATTCCGCCCAAAAATAATTTAAAGAAAAGTATTGCAATAATAAATAAATTAAAGAAAAAGTTTATAAAAATATGTAATAAAAAATATATGAATAAAATTAAATAGTTTTAATAACTGTTTTTCTATATAACTTTTTAAGCACTCGCGATTGTTTATCTTCATGTTTTTGATTTACCGGGTCGGGCAAAGGTAAATATATACTTTGTAGTGTTATTTACCAAAAATTCATCGCGAGTTAACCCGGTAAATCAAAAACATGAATTGTTTTTCTTTTTTATTTTATTTATATTTTTATTTGTGAAAAAAATATAACAATATTCGTAGTTAGTTGGAAAATAAATTTAATAAGAAAACAACACATTATAAACGAAAACTAAAAACAAACTTAAACTAAAAACTTTTCGACTTATTATTTGATATCTAATGATTTATTTCGCAAAAGATAAATTGTAAAGAAAACCATTTTACTCTTAGTATAGAGTAATCTAAAATTCATAGGTGTAGTTATGCTTTTCAACTAAGTAAACATCGTTTATATAGAACACACGAAAGAAAATTGTCGAGAAAACCATTTAATAGAGTAATCTATTGTGACGTTTTTCAAACAAAAAAAACTTCATTAAAAAAAATCGTAAAAGAAAATGAAGAAAACTATTTAAGTATAGAATAATCTAAAACAAACCTGGTGTAGTTATGCTTTTCAACCTAACATATTTTGAGTATACTTCTGTATTACTTAATTAATTTGATCAGACAGTATATGTATTTCAACCATAAAAATTAAACATTGCACAACTTTTCTATACAATGTCCGACAGTGATTTCGCCGTCACATAATTCGCGTATAAACCGCTCGATTGATTTCTGTAAAAGGATGGTCTCGGACTTCCTTTTACTGATATAGCCTTTTTGTTTTAGCAATCCAAGATAATATTTCGAATCTTTTGTAACAACTTCAGTAGAGTTGCTATATTCGGCTTAGATGTAATCTTTTAATCGTGGAATGGGAGATTGAACATATTTATTTATTTATTTATTTAACCATTTATTGTACACATAAAACAAGAAAATGACAATAACACAAAGAAAAAAACACAACAGGCCTACTTATTTCTAAAGAAATATCTTCCAGTAGACCTACGTATATATTTTTATTTTTATTTATTTTTATTCAAGGTCAACTGAGGGAAATGCGTCGCATTTTTCATTTGTTGATTTTGATGGCCCATAAAAATTTAACTACAAAGTCATGTCTAAGAACCTAATTATACCTGTATTCTCTAACGAATTTTATTCAAGATTTATTAGGTAGCTTCCTTCAAGAGTAACGCATAAAAAAATTATTAAAGGTTTTTTAAAATGTAAATTTTAGACGCATTTACTCGGCATGGGGTCTCCTATGAATAACTGTCAAACCACACAATTTTTGAGGTTGAAACGTTCGTTAGTAGCTCTTTTTTGAAATTCTGACTTCACATATGCTTCATATGTTACAAAAGAGCAAGAAATTTGTCTACTAGAGGCATTGCAATTCACATGGGGAAAATGCGTTATATTTATTTATGACGCATTTTATCCAACGACTAATCCAGGTGTTCACAACATTTTCTTAAGAAGGGTTGTAATATAAAGAAAAATATTGAGGTACTTATATTTAAGTTGATTTAAAACAAGCAGAATTGTATAATTGAATAAGTTTATTTATCAAAAATAGCAATTTTCACGAAATAAAACAACCATACAAATTGCTAACCATATAAAGTATTTTTATATAAGTACGTAAATGAACACATAAAATGAGATTAAGTATTAATTCTAAATAAAATATCAAGTCTTTTAATAATTCAATTATTGTTCTTACAATCTAAATAACAATAAACAGACTTAAATCTTACATAAGAATAAAATCTAGAATCAAAATTAAACCAAAATTTTGCGTCTTATGGCACATTTACTTAAACAAAAAACTGCTTATCCAGCGTAACGATAAAACAAAAACTAATTCTTACAAAAAATAAAATTAGTTTTGTTTAACTTGATATCATAATACCAACTTATTTATTTCTATATAAAAATATAGAGAGCTCCAAAAATGCGTACATATTTAGTAACAGTCTTTAACCGTCTTACTACAAAAAAGCATTTAAACACTGGTCCAACATGTGTTTAGTTAGACACGGACTTAAATGCTAAACACATATTAAACAATGGTTTTAATTTCGCTACCACTGAACCAAGTCTAACGCGTGCCTTTCTAGACAACGTTTATCTTTATTAGATTTTTTACTCCAGGTCACACTGCAATACATTCGTTCAGCATTCGATAATTCGTTTTGTTTTACGCAAATTTAGTACTAATAACTACATAAATGTTTTGTAATTTAAGTATAAATAAAATTTTGTGTAGTCTCAAAGTTCGATGAAAAAGAAATATACATATGTAAGTAAGTACCTATGTACCTTTTTATTCCTGATTTAGTTTTATTTAAGAACAAAACATAACAATATAAAGGAGAATGTGAAATTATGTCAAACGGAACGTATTTGTTTTGTAATGTCAGCTGTGTTTCGCACAAGAAACTGTAATTGTGTTGTTTTGGCTTTTTAAATAATGGAATCGAAAGAAAATATTGTTCCTGATAATAAAAAGAATCGTACTCGAGGCGAAAATTGGACCCAAGAGGAAAAGGTTAGTTACGATCAATTGCTTGCTTGCTATTCGTTTCAGTAACACCACATGCTTTGTTCTTTGCGTTTTTAATGTAAGTACTTACTACTTTTAGGATCTGTTTTTGGAAATAATGCGGCAGTCTGCGCCTATTATAGAGAGTAAATTAACCGACACCAATACAAATAAAAGAAAGACTTTGGAGTGGATAAAAGTACAAAAGAGGTAATTAAGTGGTCAGGCTGATCTGTTTTGGCCAATATAAAATTTATTAGAAGGCAAATTTATTAATAAAATTAATATCCATTCTTTTTTATTGCAGTCTTAGTGAACTCACTGGGAAATCGAGAGATATTACCCAGTTAAAAGGTTTTTGGAGACGAACAAAAGTGGCTGCAAAGAAAACTGTGGCACAACATCGAAGAGCTTTGCAAGCCACTGGTGGTGGACAAAGGCCACCATCACCCGGTGATGATCTTCTTAAAATAATAGACCTCTGCCCAACTGATTTTGTCATTGAAGAAAATCTATATGACAGCGATGCGGTTTCACAACTCACAGTAAGTTTTTGAATTGGCTACAAAATACAATGATGCAACTTAATTTTATTAACTAACATTTATTTACAGGGCAAAGATAATGACCAAGTTATTGGAGGTACTGAAGCGCACAACAGCACAATATATGACATAGACATAGACGAGGCATGTATGGATATTATCAGTTGTGAATAAAATAAGTATATACTAATTTTTTTTAAATATGTAAATAAATAAACTTTTTTTTTCAAAGGATGAAAATCTGCCAGAGGAATCAGCTGTAGAGCAAATTATTACATTGGCAGCTGATGTGCAAAGCGATGTGGTGAGTTAAAAAAAATTTTGGTGCATCATATTACTATCTATAATAAATAGTACTTAAGCTTAGTAACTATAATCAAACTCATTATTCACGCAGATTGATATCAAGATCCCCGAATGCAGTAAGAAAACAGAGATGGGGTTTCCTCCAAAGGTGGATAAGAAACAATCTGTAAATATAGATAAAAAAAAGAAAACAGTAAACAAGTTGTGAGTATAAATTATTTGTATATATTTTTAATGATCTGGTTTAATATGTTTACCTAACGTCGTAAGTGTCATTTATATGATTGACCCCGCCCTGTTATATCTATGAACAACCTAGCGGCCTATTACAATTTTTCTACCTCATATTTTGATGTCAATAATGGTGCTACTTAGAAAAAAACTAAGTCGACACATGCTTAAAATTTGGTTGAGCCTAACGGTTATAATTTTAATAAATATGTAAATTGTTTCTTTTACAGTGTTGGCAAAGAATCTTTATTAAGAAGTAACTTACTATTAAAGGAACGGGCTTCAGCAATGTTGGAAGAAGAACACAAATTAAAAATAAAATATCACGAACAAGAAATAGCTCATCAGCAGTTGCGGCATAAATTTGAAATTGATATTTTGATATTAGAAAAAGACAAAAAAAAAATAGAATTAGAATTGTTTAAAAGAAAACTAGAATATAAGGACTAATTTAACACATGTATTTATTTCTTTTTACATTAAAAATTTTGGTTAATAAAACGCTGTCTAATAATTGCTCCTCTAACTGTCGTTCTCTCAGTCTGTGGCCTGCGCCGCTGACGAACATACCGAACGATATCAATGTCTTCATTCATATCAATTGCTATGTTATGTAGCACTGCCAATGCTACTATAGTGGTTTTAGCTGTGCTTAGATTCATAAACATGCCTCTCAATAGGCATCTGAATCTTTGTTTCCACAAGCCGAAACATCTCTCCACTGTATTCCTTGTTCTTATATGAGCTCTGTTGTAAGCTTCCTCTTTGTCATTACTAGGATTAAGCAAAGGTGTAAAGAGATACGCAGTGCATGCATATCCACTGTCTCCAAGTAATCTTCCATGAAATTCCCCGCATTCAAATCGTTCTTTTATTGAGCTTTCATTAAAAATTCGAGAGTCGTGAGCACTTCCTCTCCAACGTGCAACTATGTCTCTGATTTTCAACTTTGAATCACAGACAACTTGCACGTTAATAGAATAATAACCCTTCCTGTTAACATAGGCCTCACTCATATCGCCACCTACTCTTTTTACTCGTATATGCGTGCAGTCTATAGCCCCTATCACCGAGGGGAAATTACATACACTCCTGAATTCTCTGATGGTTTCCTGTTGTTCTTCTAGTGTATTAGGCATGTTAATGAATAAATGAGCTTTTTTAGCTATTGATTTTCCAACATTATGAGCGATTTTGCTGACTGATTGCTGAGAAATCCCATGCATATCTCCACTGTCATCTTGAATCTGAAATAATATAAAGGTAGGGTAAACAAACAGGGTGATAGATAACGCTATTCTAATCTAGCGGCGCCACAAGGCAGCATAGTTTAATTGTGAATTAATCTACTTACTTGATGACGAGCCCAGTACCGTAATGCACAAGCCACTTGCACTGCTGGATCTATTGAGTTACCACGAGAATCACTTGGAAGATCGTCTTTCACCAGATCTAATATTTTTCTTGCAAAAAGTTTGCTGAATCTATATTTTTTCTTAAACTTGGCGTCATCGTATTGTTCAAATGGATTAACCCTCACACGAACCGTATTACTTTCTCGGAACATTTCTGCATAGTTCTCCATGTCCTCTTCATCAAAGTTATCAACAAAATCAATGATGTTCATCATATCCATGCTAAATAAAAATACTAAACTGTCGGAAAGATAGGTTAAACACTAAATAAAACAAGGGTTCTCGGATGTTTAAATTTAAACAACGTCTAAGCCGTGTCTTTCTATAGATCACCGTTAAACACTCTTTTGTAGTAACACTTTTGCTAAACACGTGTTGAGCAGATGTCTAACTTTTTTGTAGTAAGACGGTAATTGTTTAGAATTAAACATTATTATTAGAACATTAAATCAAATTTTGCTTATTTTTAAAATCACAGTAAGTATATTTCGGTAGGTAATTAGGAACTATAAAAGATATTTATTTCTTAAGAGATCAATAACTTTTAGAAAGATTACTAACAAGAGGTTATTTTCTACATAGGGCGTGTTATTTTGACCTTACTGAATATTATACGTTTTAAGGTTTTCCTTGAAAATAACACGTCCTCTTCGCGTTATTAGGGGTTTCTCCAAAAACATTACAATGTCGGAATCATGTTTTAGTTCTGAAAGATCTTCTACATCAGGGTAATGAAAAGATTGCATTTTACTATTTCGAATCATTCGCAGATACTTGACATTAGGGTTTTCACCTATCATGGAGATAACGTTCCCGACGAAGTGCTTGACAGTTTTTTTTGTTTCAAATTTGACTAATAGCCAGTCGTCAACTTTTGGACATCTGCGATTTATATTTTGTTCATATTCGTCATCCAAAATATTATGTTCTATCTTATCTGGTGTATGGTGCATACTTTGAAATGGAATACATTCTTCAAAAGTACCTATGTCTTGGTCATCCATTGGTTCGTCTGAATTCTCTTGGTCATCCTGATATAAATATTCACGAAATGAATTCCAATCTAAATTCGATTCGTCGCTGAGTATTAGGTCATTATCATCACTGGTCTCTTCCGACAAATAGTTTTTCTTTGCCTTGGTACGTTTCTTCGTTTTAGTACCTTTTTTTGCTTTAGAAGACAACTTGATATCATTTTTGGTAGATTTTTTAGCTGTTTTCTTATTTTCCTTTTCTTCTTCTTTTTTTTCCTTTTCTTTTTTTTCAGACCGCAATTTTTCTAAGAACTTTTCGTGTGTAATGATATCGCATCCTCTCGCTGCTTTTCGTTTCTTTACTTTTATTACATTTTCAGACTTTTTTTAAAGTTTCAAGCAACAAGCTTTCAAAGGTGGCTTTGTATTCAACTTTTTTATTTTCGATCACTTGGATACATGAAGGCCCAGCCCCTGTACCTTGTATAATCATTTCCGTCGGTTTCAAAACAATATTTTTATTATTTTGTCCCATATCATTTCGTTCTTCCTGTGCAGGTGCATTTATTGCATGTATATTGTTATATATTTTTAAACATAAATTTGACAACGTTGGTACTTCTTTTTGTGCTTCTTGACTTTTGGCTTTAATAAATCTTTTAAGTGAATCTGGGTCGAACTTTTCATCAGGTATTGCATTTTTGTTTAATGGATATATGCCTCCCTTCTTGAAGCCATTTTTAATGATTTGTGGGTCTATCTCTTGCCAGACTTCTCCCAAAATTTGGCTAAACTGATCCTTTTGCAGTTTTGCTCCTACGTTCTGACGTTGCCACCATAAGATTTTGGCATCCCATCTGTCTTTCATTGACTTAAACACAGCCAAGTCTAAAGGCTGCAAGAGATGGCTAGCGTGGGATGGAAGTTTTATGATGGTAACACCCATTTTTGCTGCATTTTCCAAAATACTCAACTGGATGTGTGTAGAGTGTCCATCATATACCAACAAACATGGAGATTTTTTACTCAAGTGAGGTAAGACCGTTTGCAACATATATTTTTCAAATACTTTAGACTCAATCCATCCATTTTTAGTGGCAGCATACGATGTACCTTCAAAAGCTTTCTCGGACATCCACTGATCCCAGACATTTTTCCCCCGAAATATAATCAACGGAGGCAATTTTTCACCGTTTGCGTTTGCAGTAAACAAAACTGTTACATTATCTTTACCTGCAGAGGCTATCGTTCGAGTGCTAGCGAATCCTCGTGCACCTACTACTTTTGTTTTTTCTGGGTCTTTGCTGAAACTAGATTCGTCTAAATTCCAGATGTTTTCCGGGCTTTCATTAAGGTTCAGTTCTTTGATGCAGTTTTCGAGAGTATCAAAGTAATCTTTAATTATAAACGGGTCACAAGCTGCTTTGATAACTCAACCGCTTGGGGCTTTTTCAAAGATAAATTGTGTCTTTTACAAAAACCTGAAAACCAATCGTAACCTGGGGTATCATTCTTGAAGTCCGTTTTAATTTTATTATGTTTGATAAATTTAGTTACTACTACAGTAATTAATTCCGGGGACAGAGGCAAACCATACTTTTCCATGGTTCGAAGGCCATCAGCCAGTCTTTTTTCGTTTATAGGATCTATCCTGGTTGGTCTACCTTTTGTATCTTTAACGACGCCTCTTCTAAGTTTAACGCGATCTACTATGGTCATTCGTGGTATTGCGTACTTTTTTTATGCTTGGTAAGCATTAAGAATCCCATTTTTAACATCATTGACAGCCTCTTTTAAAGTTTCCAAAGTGTACGTAGGTATCTTTTTTTTTATGTATTTGCGCGGCATGTTGAAAAAGGCATGGACATCTGAAAAAAGGTATAGATATCTGTTAGAAGCCGATTGGGCAGTTTGAAAACTCTGACATCAGGGTTTTGGACCACAGATACACATGACGCTGAGGATACGTAAGAAAGATTGCTTATTTAAAAATAAAGGTAAGTAAGTAGATAGTTACTTGTTAATTTTCGTGACAGGTTATGCATTCATCGTCTGAATAATGGTCATAAATAGAGTAATCACAATATTGACACCAAAAAGGTAAGCTCCTCAATAAAGCCTTTGCAACGTGTATGTTCACAGTTAAATTGAAATGACGAGGATAATTTGTTTCCATGTTTTGGGTTTCACCACATCCAAAACATTTGTTCGTTCGAACAAAGTGGGTTTTACGCCATGGCCAGGTAAGTCTCTCATTTATGTAATGTTGAAAATCATATTTCGTCAAAAATTTATCTATATCCATAAAGGTTAGTATCACCATTATAATTGTAATTGTAAGTATATTGTATGAATCTGAAATCAAAATACAAATATGCGCGTTTGAAAAAACTATGACTACTGCACTGCTAATAGAAGCGAAAATAAAGAAATACTATAAAAGTATTCATTATTAAAAAGGTTGAGCAGCCATGTTATCTGGGTAAATGCTTCACACAGACGCTTTTACCCAAAAAAAAAGGACGCATTTATCCTAAAATTTCTTGTCATAACCTAAATTTTACATCTTCATAACTCAACAATTAGGATGTTATGAATCAAAATAACTACGTGTATAGGCGAGCAAACATGTATTACGTAATTGAAATATAAAATTTTGTTAATAATCAATAAAAACCTAAAGATTTTTATAGATTGTAAGCACTCACCTCTCGCTGCTCCTCTTGCGCACAAACAAGTGATTTTCAAAATGGCCGATTTGTCAAATTTTCGACGAGCAACGCCCTCTGTTCCCATTTTAAGTTACGAATTTAGTTCAAACTGCTCCCTCCAGATGGCTGTAGTTGTTACATTTCTACTAGTTTTTGAGAAATTGCAAAAAGCTGCATTTACCCCTTGGACGCATTTCCCTCAGTTAACCTCATATATTTTTTATTTACATATTTTTATAAACTTTTTCTTTTATTTGTTTATTTTTCATTACCTATATTAAGTTTTTAATTATTATTGCAATACTTTTCTTTAAATTATTTTTGGGCGGAATTACCACTAGAAGTTTTATTTGTAGTTATCTGGCCCAACATTAAAAAAGGATTCGGTCCAAATAACCACAGATTTTATAAAAAAAGTTAACTCGCCCACGGACCAGATATTTTGCGGGCGACCTGCCTCCTAACCCAGAATAACACCAGGACTTTCTGTTCTTCAGTTCTTTTATTATATTAATCCAAGCGACACAGGTTAGCGGCACAGCCATGACACGGAGAGGGAGAGAGAGACGGAGCGCGTGCAAGCGAGACATACATAGTGTTCGGATATCCTAACATCTCTCTTCTCAAACAAAATAAGACAAAAGTTTACAACATTATGTGAAATGGAACGTAAGTATTTTTACTTTTTATACAATGCAAAATGTGATAAAACGAACGTAACTTAACAAAATGACATAAGCTTTGACATTTAAATGACAAGTGACAGATCAAGTTCTATCTTTACAATAGAGGTTATTTTACTACTTATACATTTAGAGTTACTGAACTAATTTATCATAATTAATACAAAAAGATTAAATTAAATTTACTGACAATATCGACTGGGTTTAATAATAATACTTAATGTTTTGGTTATTTGTTGATGTGTGATAATCAGTGTTTGTTTTTTTTCAGGTTGGCTGACTGGGCTGGATGGAGAAGAGGATTTTGGCAAGGAATGTGGCTGAGGACTGGAAGGCAGTGACAGAGAATATTTTGGCTTTAGGATATGTTGACGATTACGGCGGAATGTTCCTTCTGGTGAATTAATGATGTAGCTACGAGGTTGTGGACCTAACTGTGATATGATGCCAGGTGTCCAGGTGCTGTTTGGCTATTTTTTATAGTATACCTTATCTCCAATGTTTAGTGGTTTAAGCTTTGAAGTGTGTTGGTTATAATAAATACTAGATTTTAACTTTTGTTTTTGTATATTTTCCTTTATTTTAGAAGTGTCAATTATTTCTGCATTTAACTGATTATCTAAGATTGGAAGTTGTGTACGCAAACTTCTATTCATGCATAGTTGTGTTGGTGAGTAACCTGTTTCTTTAGGTGTGTTTCTATAGGTAAGGAGAGCTAGATAAGGGTCAGTTTTATCTGCTTTACATTTCCTTAACATAACCATTTGACCTGCTTAGATATGGCCTAGACGTGACATGTTCAATATCACATTGTTTAGTAAAAATTCTTGTCTGTTAAAAGGGGGACCATTGTCCGATACAAGTATTGAAGGAATGCCATGCCTAGCAAAGATGGATTTTAAATGTTTGATTACAATGTTTGCAGTTGAGCTTGAATGTAACAATGCAATTTCTATATATTTTGAAAAATAGTCTACTACAATTAAGTATTTAGTACTTTCAAACTCAAACGAATCTATCCCTACTTTATGCCAGGGTATTAGTTTATAATCATGGTGTATCATAGGTTCCTTAGAATTACTTCTGCGGTAAGTAAGACATACATTACATTGATTAATGTATTTTTATATATCTGTATTAATGTTTGGCCAGAATACTTTATTTCTAGCTAGTCTAATGCAACTATTAATGCCTTGGTGACCTTCATGAATGATTTTTAAGATATTTTCTCTCAAAGACATTGGAATAACAAAACTATTTGACTTGAAAACAATGTTGTTTATGACATGAATCTAGTCTTTCAGAGAAAAGTATGGTTTTACTGACTGACTGACTGACTTTTTGTGTTCGGGCCAACCATTTTGACAATACTGACTGATCTGACTTAGAGTTTGATCTTTAAGTGTTGCTTCTTCAATTTCTTTAAGCTTTTTTGAGCTGACTGACAAAGTTGACATGACTAGGTTAATGTGTAGGTCTATATCTTTTTCTAGGTCTGTAAGAGTGTTATCCGGTAAAGCTGCTCTTGATAAGGTGTCAGCAATATACACCGTGAAATTTACATCGTTTTGTTCCCGCCATGTAGTGATAGTACCCGTCAAACTGAACAACTTTTCACGAAAAAAAAATTTCCTGCGACAAAAAAATTTTTGGTCTTCATACAAAATGGGTCGCTCGGGAGTCTCACTTTGTATGGAGAGACCAAAAATTTTTTTGTCGCAGCAAATTTTTTTTTCGTGAAAAGTTGTTCAGTTTGACGGGTACTTTCACTACACGGCGGGAACAAAACGATGTAAATTTCACGGTATAAGAACTTACCAGGTTTGTAAATTTCTAACAGATCATAGGGCTGTAATCTGAGCATTATTCTTTGAAGCCTGGGAGGAATGTCATATAATGCTTTCTTGTAGAGTGTTATGAGCGGTTTATGATCAGTTTCTACTGTTACCTGTCTGCCATAAATATAGTGGTGGAACTTAGTACAGCCAAAAAGAACGGCAAGTAGTTCCTTCTCAATTTGGCTGTAGTTCTGTTGGCACCTGGTAAGTGAAGCTGAAGCATAAGCTATTGGTTGATTGCCATGTGACAAGACTGCTCCCAGGGCATCTTTGGACGCATCTACGGACAAAAGTAAAGTTTTAGTTGTGTGACGTTTCAGTTGTCACTAGAAGGGTAGGTAGAATTAAATAAAAGGAAAATTACTTATTACAATATTTAATCATTGCAATTTTAACTTTATAACAAGAAAAAGTTACAATATTCAATTATTGTAAGGCGAGATTTAAATTAAGAAATTTAGGTCTTGAAGAGACACAAGAAGTTAAGTTAGGTTAGAATTAATTTAGTAGTTTAGAGCAAGTGGGTATGGGATCGTATTTAAACACAGTAGCTAGCAACCTAACACCGTTCACTATGTATAAATATATACATAGAGAATATAGTTCGCATTTCATTGCAGACGGACGTGTCTTTCTGCAATTCTTAATTATTTTATTGGCATTTTTAAAATACGATTCGAAACTGTAACTGTGTCAACTCTGTGTCAGCACCCTTAGTTTGTGTTGTGAGTGTGCATAGTAACTAATGAGTATGAAATAATTCGTTTTCACTCATTACGAAGAATGGATAGCCTATTTAATAGGAGTACATTGACTCCTCGAAGTCCTCCACCTGGAAGGTCCGAACCGGAGCCTGACCCAGCACCCCAGGAAACCATGGTAGTAGTGTCGACCTCGGAAATTAAATCTTGGCTATCTGACATCGAACATTACCTGACCGAGATCTGTACTATCTCAGGTGAGGGCAAGTTGAACACAGATTCTAAGCTCAAGATTAGCGCCATTGCTAAATCGATTCTGGGAGGCGTCTCGCAGATGGCTGTGCACTACCAGTCTTTGAAGCAGAGGCATTTAGCGCTCAATACTGAATTTCACAATATGTACGAGGGAAAGACAATTATTGACCAAATTCGAGAACTGCAAACCAGCTTCCAATCAGCCCAGAAAGAATCGCCTAAAACCATTTCTTACGCCAGTATGGTGAGAGAAGGTAGCAATAGTAATACTTTGATACCCACGGCAAGTTCGAGCAGTATTACTATCTACCCTGCTGATAAAGATAAGACCAGTGAAGAAACTAAAAAGTTGGTAAAAGAATTGATAAAGCCTGAAGAGTTAAAACTGCAAATTCGTGGAGTGAGAAAAATCAGAAATGGTGGCCTAATTATAAGTTCTGAAAGAAAAGAGGATCTTGAAAAACTTAAAAAATCTGAAAAGCTTGTTTTATCTGGATTAAAAATTGAAGAGAATATGAAAAAAAGACCTAAAATTATTATCTATGGTGTGCCCTCTGACATCGCAGAAAAAGAGGTATTTGAATGTCTGTTCGAACAAAACCTTTCGGATAAAATCAATCGAGAATTTTTTTTCAAATCCCTGAAATTAAGTCATAAATCAGGAAAAAAGGATACCGAGGCCTGTAACTTTATTTTAGAGGTGACTGCAGATCTCAGACGAGTCCTTTTACAACAACAACGCGTTTACATCAACTGGACCTCTTGCTCCGTGCGCGACTTTACTTTAGTTACGAGATGCTACAATTGTCAGCAGTATGGGCACTCGGCTAAATTTTGTCGAGACTTGAACCCCACATGTGGTCACTGTGGTGGCGTTGGCCACGCCATGAAGGAATGCTCAAAGCAAGCGGAATCGCCGAAGTGTGCTTCGTGTTTGCGGTATAAAAAACCCAGCTCACACAAAACTGGTGATGACCTATGTCCTGCAAAAAAGACCGCAATTGCTAGATACATGAATTCAGTTGACTATGAGGGCGCCTAGAGCGCCGCTGTCTTAGTAACCCGGAACTCAATATGGGTAACGTAAACATTGATCTAGTTAACGATATTGACGCGTCATGTGAATTCGATTCACTTTTGTGTGACCCCGAAGACTGTTCCAGTTTAATTGATTCGTATACAGAAAACTTTAAAATGCTTATGCAGAATGTTAGAAGTTTAAATTGTAATTTTAACAGTCTCCTCACTTTACTGTGTCAAATTAAATTAGAAGTCGATATCATAGTTCTAACAGAGTGCTGGTTGCAGAAAGAAGTTGCCCATACCCCTCAGTTAAGCGGTTTTAGTTCATTCACAAGTAAAAAGACCAATGTACTACAAAATGATGGAGTGGCATTTTACATTAAATCAGACGTATCGAACGTCACTGTAGAAGAGCCCGATATCACAGATGCAAACTGTCTAATAGCAAAAATAGGTGAAAATACTGCAATTGTTGCTATTTATCGTTCCCCGTCCTATAGAAATATAAGTAACTTTTTACAATCACTTAGTGTTATTTTGGCTAACTTATCTTCTTTTAGAAATGTTTTTGTTATGGGTGACATGAATATTGATATAAAGCCTGGGAATCAAGACCGAAATTCATCAGACTACTTAACCCAAACTGCTTATTTAGGCTACTTGCCGTCCCATGTTCTCCCAACTAGAGGTCCTAATTGCTTAGATCATGTTCTAGCGAAGACCACACTACCAATAAAAACGTTAGTGTTTGATTCTACGCTTACCGATCACCGCTCTTTATTACTTTACTTACATAAGTGTTACAATAGGTCATACACGATGAAAACGTACACTAAGCTAAATAATGAACGCGTAATTCGCGACCTCGAAAAGTTTGACTTCTCCCCAATATACAAATCGAGTGACCCACATGAAGCTGCAGAGTATCTTGTTACTTCATTGACTAAGATAATTGAAACAAACACAGAAACTAAATTATTAAATCGACGCCAAAAGGTTATCAAACCGTGGATTACCCCTGGCTTATTACGTTGTATAAGAAACCGAGATAATCTGCATAAAAAAGTTAAAAAATCTCCCAATAACGAGATACTTAAAATTACCTACTGTCGGTATAGAAACTTTTGCAATGTTCTTCTTAAAAAAATAAAACGACAATATGAAAGAACTGAAATCGACAAAGCTGGCCAAAATAAAAATAAATTATGGAGAGTCATCAAAAGTATCACTAATGTGACTCAGACCAAAACATCTGCTCAAGCGCTAATTGCGAACTCGACAAATGCCGCACAGACAGCCAATTCAGCAAATAGTTTCTTTGTAAACATTGGAAAATCTCTTGCAGAAATGGCTTCAAATAATATCTCTCATCGATCACCTAAAAAAACATTTTTAATTTCACAGCCCCCTAACATGAATTCTTTAGCCATGATTGACACCGACGAGTCTGAAATTGAAAATATAATAATATCATTAAAAAAAGACTCTGCTACAGGTGTTGATAAAATATCGTCCTCTTTCATAAAACATCATAAGATGCATTTAATCCCGCCCCTTAAATATTTATTTAATCTTTGCCTTTCAACTGGTATCTTTCCTAAAGTGTTAAAAATGGCACTAGTAATACCCATACACAAAAGTGGAAATAAACAAGAACTCAATAATTACCGCCCCATTTCAATCCTGCCGTCTTTATCGAAAATCCTTGAGAGAATTATTTACAAAAGATTGGTGCACTTTTTGGAAAAAAACAAACTGCTGGCCCCATCTCAATACGGTTTCAGATCTGGGCTATCTACTTCTAATGCGGTGGACGAACTTACTGATTATGTTGTAAGACATTTAGATTCACAAAAAAAGTGTTTGGGCATATTTTTGGACCTTGCAAAAGCATTTGATACAGTGACTATTCCTATCCTTCTTGACAAACTGGAAAGACTTGGAATTCGAGGAAGACAACTAAACCTTATGAAAGATTACCTTACTGACCGGACTCAACGCGTTAAGATAGATAACATTATAAGCAAGGAACTCCCTATTGAGTGTGGAGTGCCTCAAGGAAGTATTTTAGGGCCTATATTGTTTTTAATTTTTATAAATGACCTTTGCACTCTTCCGCTTGCCAATGGTAAAATCATATCCTACGCAGACGACACTGTGCTACTCTTTAGCGCTGACAATTGGAATGACGTTTTCACACAGGCTCAGGTAGGCTTTAACAATATAATGCAGTGGCTTAGGTGTAACGCACTGACGCTTAACACGGATAAAACAAAATATATGACTTTCTCTTATAACTCCTCTACCCAGCCTTTTCAACCTAATTTCTCAATAGTGGCCCACCTTTGTCCTGATCAGACTTTTAATAATAGCGTATGCACCTGTCCTAGGATTAGCACTACTAAAACGATTAAGTACCTTGGCGTTATAATTGATCAACATCTCAACTTTAAACCGCACGTTGAAGCTCTTGCCGCTAGGGTCCGTAAATTAATTTACGTGTTTAAAAATCTTAGACACGCTACTAGTCCAGCCCTTCTTCGAACAGTTTATCTTGCGCTCTGTCAATCTTTACTAATATATTGTATTACATCTTGGGGTGGTACACACAAATCTACCTTAATTGAATTAGAAAGAGCGCAAAGAGCGATCCTCAAAGTTTGCACTTTTCGTCCTTTTATATATCCCACTACTAGACTACTCGCAGAGTGTGATGTCCTTTCCGTTCGTCAATTGTTTATTTTACAAGCGATCGTCAAAAAACATCCTTTAGTTCCATTCGATCCAGCATTTATAAACCATCACAGGCGGATAGATAGGGTTTGTCAAAGTGAACGTTTTCGCACTGCCCACTCACATCATTTTTTCTGCTTTCTTGGCTCTTTCCTATACAATAAGCTAAACTTCTACCTATCCATTTATTCTATGAATTTAATACTATGCAAAAAAACTGTAACAAAATGGCTTAAATGTAAATCATATGAGGAGACTGAAAACCTATTAGCAGTAAGTAGTTAACCAAATTACCTTATTTTAAATAATTGTTATTTTAAAAACTCTTTGATTAACTCTTACTTTATAAGCACTTACTAACCTGATTCCTAAGACACAGGTATTTACTTACTTAGTTTAGGAATCATATTGTTAACACAGCAAATTGTTTTATATTAATGCTTACAACTTAGTTTTTATTTTCTTATTGTGTAAATTGATAAAAATAATATTAATTATAAATTTTACTTAGTAGTCCTGTACAATGTTTATATTAGCCTAAGATTTCACAGAATAAATTTATCTTTATCTTTATCTTTATAAATACCGCACTGTCCTTAGTTCACTGCACGTAGTAGCACTCGATGAGTCTTCAGTCCGGTAGATAAAAAGTGGAAGGCGAGAGCTGTGAAACAGGTCCACAAACAGCAATCTCTTCAGAATTACTCGCTACAGGCGAAGAATTGATTTGGTGAAATCCGGTGGAAGTAAAACCCTGGAATTCCGGAAAATAGTCGTTTTGGAAAAAGTCAAATTTTAAGACCTGACTGCAACATCGTAGCCAAAATTTCGTGCGTAGGATGCGATAGATTGATAGGTATTCATATTCAGCATAGGGTAGCGATTCAAGATTAGGCAGTACAGGCAAAATCAGCAGGTAAAAGTTTAGGTCTTAAAATATAGAAGCACTAGATTTTCACAGCTTAAGATAAATTTAGCGATATAGGCAAGCTCGTATAAAACCAATAGAAATGAATAAGATGGATTGTTAAGACTATTCAAGCAAAAGTATGAAAATCTAGCGTGTATAATTAAGAACAAAGGAAGGTCAGATCAATGACATGGCGGTCACCTTGTGATCGGTCAATCAGTTAAATACATCGAAATAATGAAAATTTAGCACAGAATTAACTATAATATAATTACATAAGCAGAAGAATGATAATTTTCATGTGCATTTATGAAAAATGAGATGAAATAGCTAACTGCATAAGTACAAAAGGTATAACAATAAGAACACATTTTAAATCAACGATCTAGCAGTTTTAGTTACGCAATTCGTATAGAAATAAACACTCACCCAATTTGGGGTTGTAATTATCACTTTAAAAACACCAGTAGTTAGATATTTAAGATATTTAGAAAATAATAATAGTCGATGCGACACGGCAGTCACGGTCAAGTGATCATGTAAGAAGTGAGCGAGGAATGAATAAAAAGATCCGATCGGAGTGAGTGCAGAGTAGCCGGGTAAGGACCAAATTTTTCGCGCTGTCGCACAATGTAAATCACAACGGAAAGTATCACAAAGGAAAAAATGTTGCACACTGGAATTTGTAAAGCTTCGTGCACATGATGTGTAAAATAGTAGCAGAATAAAAAATTGCATGTTTTTATTGCGATTTTTACCAAGTATTAAAAAACAAGAACATATTTTTTTATATGATTATTTATTATGTCACAGTATGTACGTATGTTATTATTTATTTGTACTTCGATTACCTTCTAATGGCACGTATATTATAGGTATTGACTTACAAATTAAATGTATTATTTATTAATTGAAAATTACACATTTAACATCACAAGAGTTCACAAATCAGTCAAATATATACCTACGGACGGATTTAATTTAATATAAGTAAACTTATATAAAAAAAAAAACAAATACTGCCAAGTTAAACAGCTTCCATAATAAACAATAAATACTCATAACTCTCAAAATAGCTATTATGTAAGTTAAATAATTTAATCACAGCATTATGGCACGTAATCTTTTACAGTGTTATTACAAAAAAGTTAAACAGACGTTGAACGCGTGTCTAAAAAATAATCTATTACAAAATCGTGTTTAAGCAGTGGCTAGAGTTAGACATGGTTTAAATACTGTTTATTTTTAGACACAAGGGAACGGTTGTCTAAGGCCTTGTTTAACCTCAAATTCTTTGTAAGTAATTTGGAAAATCGAATTGCGGTACATATATCTAGAGGTGTAAAAATAATTCTTATCAAAAATGGATTTAAACTTTGCGGATTTTATTGATTTGCAAGATTTTGATGATATGGATGGCTTTCGAGATGATCAAGTGAATCGGACACGAATGGATCCTTTTGAAAAATATGATGACCTGAGATTTAAAAAGAAGTACAGGTTTAGCAATTGTTATGCAAATAAAGTATATGATATAATAAAAAACGATTTCCCATATGATCCTCGAGGTGGAACTATAGATCCACGAACACAAGTGGCGTGTGCTTTGCGGTGTTGGGCACGTCATCAGGTAAGCCAATTTGCAGATGTGATGGCTAACAAAAGATGTGATGTGATGTTTGTTCGGTGAGCTCTTCTCCAGTTTCCGCACAGTGTTAGTGAACCCATCTAACAAAATGTAGATGTAGCTAAGTGATACTTACTGGTATCCGAAAGCAATAAAGAACTTAAAAATAATAATTACATTACTTTACAGATTCAAGACGATAGTGATGATTTACACGGTATATCGCAGCCAGCCGTCAGCAAGATATGCAAGAAGGTTGCAATAGCGCTGGCTAAAAGGGCTCACCATTTTATCAGTATGCCAAATTCGTTAGAAGACCAAGCTGAAGTTATTAGGAACTTCAGAAGGATCAGTAACTTCCCCACTGTTATTGGAGCAATTGACTGCACCCACATAAGACTAAAAAGGGTTTCAGGTGACCTTAGCGAAGCATATGTTAACAGGAAGGGATATTACTCTTTAAATGTGCAAGTAGTCTGCGATTCGAATTTAAAGATAAGAGACATTGTTGCAAGATGGAGAGGAAGTGCCCATGATTCACGTATATTTAATGAAAGTGCAATAAAAGAGAGGTTCGAGAACTCGGAATTTCATGGCAGACTATTGGGAGATAGTGGGTATGGATGCACTTCTTATCTTTTTACGCCAGTACTTAATCCAAACAATGAGAAAGATGAAGCCTATAACAGAGCACACATTAGAACAAGAAATACTATTGAAAGATGCTTTGGCTTATGGAAACAGAGATTCAGGTGTCTTCTTAGAGGTTTGTATACCAAATTGAGTACAGCCAAAACAACTGTTGTAGCATTAGCAGTTCTACATAATATTGCAATAGATATGAATGAACATATTGATATTGTCCGATATGTCAGACGCTGCCGTAGACAAAGACAACGCCCAAGAGATTCCACAAGGGGAGCAATAATAAGACGTAATTTTATCAATCAACATTTTTAATTTGCAATAATTTTACTTATGTACGAAAATAAAAAAAAAACTTCTCTTCAAATAAATTCGAAATTCTGTAATACTAAAAAGCTTTTTTAATCAGCTAAGGTTTGTCATAGTAACAGTACCTATGTAAATATGTTTCAATAAATAAACGCTATTACTTAAAATATATTAAATGACGTTTATTTTCTAGCATTATTTAGTTTTGTCTACAAATTAACAACGATATTTAACGCACTTGTATCGTAATGTACAATTGTAGCCCTATATAATGTATACATCATACAACTTGTTAATGAAATAACGCAAAACCTTTTGGTTGGTACCTCAGACCATGAAACTGAACAACTTTTGTACTACAACATTATTTAAATATTAAAAAAATAATTTTCATGAAATTTGACGTTGTATACAATTATATTGGGCTACAATGAATATCAGCTTGTTTGCGCAAGTCTGTTGGGCATAACTCCATAATTTTTAAGTCCTCTTCCGGGGGAAATGGGGGCGGAAGTCCTCCACCCGTACTACGTACAGACTTCTTGTGCTCCGAGACATGCTTTTTTGCTGTAAGCTTCGTCCTCCTCCAGAACCCTTTGAGCTGGGCTACTCCTCTCACCTTTCCGGTTAATTCTATTAATCTAAAAAGCAAAGCCATGTTAAGTTATTATCTTTAAGTGCTTTAAGGTCACTGATGGAGTGAGTTTGCCCAAAACTGCTATAATCACGTGCTTTAAATAGATTCAAGTTGTAAACACTCCGCAACACATGCAGACAAGGTATGCTACAACTACAACATAACTGTGCACATTATAACATGTAAGTTACTAGGTGAAGATGTAAGACTGACAAGCTGGTAACTTTTCGACGGTGGTGAGACAGGTTGTATAGCTTTGACCCCAGCAGCTTACTACCTATATAGTCCATCCCTAAATCAAGTGTTTAAATGTAAAAAAAATACATACTTACTTGCTTTGAACTTTTAACCATTCTGCTACTTTCTTTTTATTAGTGTTAGTGTCTGTTTGCTTATTTTCAATTATGGGCGCCGATTCCTTCATTAATTCAAGGAACAAGTCCTACAAAATAAAT
This sequence comes from Carpatolechia fugitivella, assembly GCA_951230895.1. Taxonomy (NCBI): domain Eukaryota; kingdom Metazoa; phylum Arthropoda; class Insecta; order Lepidoptera; family Gelechiidae; genus Carpatolechia; species Carpatolechia fugitivella. The sequence continues at coordinate 13,543,231 of OX579654.1, read as the reverse complement.
AAAAACAATTATAACAACAATGCTACCGGCGGCGGCGGCGGCCCGCGGTTTATTTTACAATCAATTGATTTACCTTTTCCTCTTGAGTCCAATTTTCCCCACGTTCACGAATTATTTTTTTCATCTTTATTTCTTGATCTTTCCTATCCATCTTATAGAATAGGTATCCACTCTAGCGTTAGAAATATTGAAGAAAATCAAATCAAATCACCCGCCGCACGCAACAACAACAAACAAATCAATTTGACATAACGTTTGACGTTTTGGTATAACGTTCCGTTTCTTTCGAATTTATTGATAAAATTTTGTTGTTATGTCCTGTTTTTGTTACGAATTTATTTCTGGCGATATGGTGTATGATATCAAACTGCACACCGTTCAGACCATTTAAGATCTTTTTTGTATTTATGTTATTCATTAGTATGTAACGCAAACAAATTTGCATTAAAAGAAACGTCAAAGAGTGAATGATTGTTAAATGAATGAATATGTTGCAGTATTGCTATTGTAAAATTACATTCGGTTGTTTAACGATATTTTAGTTAGTGAAAGGTTAGACACTGTTTTGTAATAGAGAAATTTAGACATCATCTTAGACATCGTTTAAATCATTAGACATTGTTTAACAAAACACATGCTTAGACATAGTTTAACGTATTTTTTTGTAATAACACTGTTATAGTTTAACAAACTTAATAAAGGTTTACTTTATTCTTAAATAATTTTCAGTCGACATAATCAGACACGGCTGACACATAGAGGATAAAACTTAAAAAAATTTCTTATAAATAATTTGTCAGTCAACATAATTACTTAGCTAATCAGACCATTTCGACGAACATGACCAACGCAGCAGACGTCACTTAAATTAAAAAAATTGGGTATTTGATTGTTAGTTAATTTTAAAATACAGATTATTAGCGGACGATTCGCGAAGAAAAAACAGAATTGGTTGGAAAACGAATTTACAGTGATTTTTTAAAGTTTCAATATGTCTGTCTCTTTCAAAAACAGTTTTTTGTATGGATATTATATGGCGTTTATCTGTTTAATCTTGGATTTCAAACCTTAATAACTCGGTAAATTTTAAAGATAGAGCAAATTTATTTTTGTGTGCGATAGCAGAAACTAACAAGTTTGAATTTATAAAATAAAAAAAAGCAGTCAAATACCCTATAGCCAATAGGCAAGTTTTCTCAAAATTATTCTTATTTAGGAACACAAAGCCGTCAAATATAAAAAAGTAATAGAAAAGTAAAAATTCTTAAAAATATACCTTGTCTGCATCTTCAGTCAAACTGTACTCACCTGCTTGTTTAAGGTGAGTTTTTATTTTTTTAACAATTGATATACCAGTAATGATGTCAGTATCTTTTTTTTTGGGAAAATAAATTTTATATCATTATTAATTTGTACAGATTTCAAGAAATTTACTGTATAAAATGTATTGTTGTTTTTTTCTTCCATTTTTTCAATGAAGCCCACATAGTATCTCCAATTTTTGCGTTGGTAATACCTTACTAAAATACTGTCATTCAGCGTATAATGTGTTTCAGGCGTATCTATCTGTTCATCTTTTGATTTTTCAGACAAGACTATCTGTTCATCTTTTGAACAACAAGGAATGGGGTTAGCATATATATCAATATTTTCTTTTTCATTTTTAGAATACAAGCTTAGAGTAGAGTTTGTGTTAATTGGTTTGAGCGATAGTGGCCCGCATTTTATAAGATCAAAATAAGCCTGGTTTTCTTTTGTATTCCGTACATCAGCTAAAACTGTTACTTTTCCGTGTGTATTGTCCATATCTCTTAAGGTTTCAGAGTCATCGCTTGTGTAAGTGCAGTCGTCGCAGCTATCATCGTCGTATTGAACCTCATGAGAGTCCGTATCTTCAGATGTTGAGGTTGATTCCTTCTTCGGTTTTTTAGTTTTCTTGGTATTCATTTTTATTTTTTTCTTTAAAGTTTTCTTCTTTTTGTATTTATTGAATTATCTGTTGTGTTTTCATCTTCATTTATCTTCATTCTCTTATTTTTCAAAGTAAAATCATGTTTTTTAGGAGAGAAGCAATTACAGTTGCCTCTTGCGCAAAAACAACTCAGTGGTCTATACTTGATAATATGTTTATCTTCTGTAGCGACAATTTGATGGATCTTCATAGTATTAGGTACCGGTTGTAAGTTTTCTAGAATTTCAACGTTCTCAATGCTGTTTTCAGAAACATAGAATAATTTGATAGTTGTTTCTGTTTTAGACAACGTTTCAAATGCGGAAATTGCATCAACTATGTTTTCGCCATAGGAGACTCTGCTGTCTAAAGTCCTTTTGATAGCTCCACCAACCCCATCTGCTGCGCCTTTACCGTGTGAAGCTTCGAAAAAGGACCATGTCGCTTGAACAAATCCCGCTTCCTTTGTTTTTTCAGTGAAAAGCCAAAAATTTTTCTTTTGTCGGTATTGTGTGGTTGGTCCGTCGGAATAAAAGTGCGCACAATTGATAGCAGGAAATTTTTCTTTAATGAATTCAATTACAGGTCGCAAATGACCCCATATAGCCTGAGGGTCGTGCTTTAGTGACGGGGAAACAGTGCAGAAGGATAAAGGTTTCTGGTTTTTTATATACGCAACTCCAGTATGCAATGTTATTTGTCGTCATGAGCCTGCAAAGTGCATAGATTGTACTTCCTCGGCCATCTTACATGCGTAATTTTCCGAAAAATCACAATGTATAATGACTTCATTATCCTGAATCTTTTCTATAGCTTCTTTATATTGCTTGTGCTGGTGGTAAATATTGAAATGATGACTTTTGAATTTGACAAGCTCTTCTTGAAATATATCAGCAAGCGTATTTAAATTACCTCTCTTTTCCTCTTGAACAGTTTTCTTAGTAGTTTTGCTTATACCAGATTTTTCATACTCATGAGTAATAGTTGTCCATTCAAGCCAAGATACTTCCTGATTATCTTCTGCTAGATTAAATGTAAGTTTTTTTTCAGCACACACTGTACACTCGGAATACATGCATTTTTTTTATTTGACATCGCATACTATTTCAGAAACCAAATCATTTAGATCAGCAAACGAAATTAAACCAGCCTTCTTTAGAGTTTGAGCTTTAAAAGACAAGTTAGCATGCTTAATGCAAGCACATGTGTTGCGGTCAGATACATGTGGAGAAACCACGAAAAACGGACGGTAGCGTTTAAAAGTAGTAAATGATAAAGCTCATTTCTGTATACCTTGTATAAGTTGGACAAAGTATTTAGCAAGAGGCGTTTTTGTTTTTTAATCTTCTTGCGGGTGATATATTCCTTTTTCCCGGCTGTCATGCGGCTGATGTCGTCTCGTTCAAAGAATTTCTTTATTTCATGAGCTGTTCTCATTTCCCTCTGCTTAATAGAATGATAATGGCGTATACCCCTCTTTAGACCTAAACACTTTCTAATTTTGTCCTGCATTTTGTGTTTCTTGGCTGACTCACTTACAACAAGTTTCTTTAACACATTTTTTTCGGATGGCTTGCTAGTTTTGTACGTTTCTTTTATAGACTCTTCTAAAACACGTGTTTCTAATAATTTCTTCCTTACCTAAAATTAAAAGTGGGCATTAGAAAAAGTTTTACATTAAGATTAGTAGTTGTTGATTTAAGATATTTCTAATCTAATCTATATTAAAAAAAAGTGACATCGTTATTATCATAATGTTGTGTGAATCGTATGCAAGGGCAATGAAGAATGATTTGTAAAAAATGATTTTGCTCATTGACTCTGTGTAATCCATTTTACGGCTAATTATTCTTAATTTTATAAAGGCATTAATATTATAAACAATAATCACCTTATCTTTAGATTTATTTGTGATATTAGGAGTTTCTTCTTCAATGAATTTAGTTATAGGAGTATCAGGAGTCTTTGTAGCATTTTGTTCGTTTGTTTGGTTTGTGTTTGTATTCAACCAGTTGGTTATGTAATTCATCTTTTTTTTATATCTTAATATGGTTTTCTGAAGACTGGCATTTTTAACACGTAGACACTTTATTTTATTTTTTTATTTTTTGTTTTCACGTAATATTTTAGTACGATATTTGCGACGTTGCCTATCTGCATTTGCTGCTTGATGTGCTTGTGGTAAAACTTCTTCGTTTTTCTTTTTGTCGCTTTTGGCGTCTCGCCATTTCTTTCTCATCATTTTTTTTTCTTCGTCATTCATATCTGCAATTTTTCTTTTTTTAGCCTTCGTTCTCTCAGCATTTTTCTTTTTCAACTCTTCAAATTTAGCAGGATTATTTTTTTTAAGATTTTCTCTATATCTGCGACAGCGTTCTGCGGCAGATAAAGGCATCTGAAAAAAACATTTGTGAAAATCATACTTATTTTATACACACTGCACGCACTGTTATAGTTTGAAAACCTATGAAAATATTCCTGAATTACACGTGAGAATGAAGTCCCTATTATTTCCAATTTAAATAAATCATACACCCCAAATACAATAATATACACTTCCCTTTATATTTTCCGTTGTAATACGTCGCACAATTTCGTGTCATTCGGTCGCACAACAGAATGAAATTACAACATAACTTAACCTAAAAAAAAATATTGTATAAAAGTTATAAGGTTTAGCCCATTACAATTGTTACATTTCAACAGAGAAATGATTAATTTGTAATGTTTAATACTTAAAATCAGCACAGCTGTACAAATTATTTACAATATAATCAAGTAAACCTTACTGTTTCTTAAGGACACACTGCAGGTTCCAGCACGTTCTTCCAACTGACACAATAAAAAATGGCGGTATCGTTCAGAAATTTGTCGAATATGATGGACCAGTGTTGCCACTTTAAATAAATTGATTCCTTTTGGTAGATTTATAAATAAATCCTAGTATTTCGCGTCGCACAACCTGAAGTGTCACACCAGATGAAAATTGGAGACACCTCTAAATTTATTTGTAAAAACAATATCGAAATGATTTTAAGTAGTTGTTAAGTATTATATTGACGGTTATATTCAGTAGAGTACGATGATATAAGATCATAACATGTCAGAGTGTTTTTAGAACATAAAATTAATTGATTTTCGAGGAGCAGGCGCACGCAGACACCTACAATTTGTATGAAAGGCAAAAATTGACTTTTAAAAAAATATATATAAATAAGTAATTAATTAAAAATATATTAATATAAAAATATTGGCATAATGCAAAAATAATAAGCTTTCTTGTATCATTCATAGAAACATTTTTTTTTTATTCATAGCATTTTATTTTTAGCCCGCAACTCTTCGGACACGAAGTTTTTATAAAATGCGCGAAAAATTTGGTCCTTACCCATTTGTTTTTTGAAGTAGTTTTCTTAATTGTGTGGTTTCTTGTGACAATTTTTTTATGAATGACCCTAGGTGATTAATCATTCCTAGGAATCTTTGGAGCTCTGTGACTGAAGTAGGACTTGGCATTTTGCATATTGCTTCGACTTTAGCGTTGTCCACGCTAACTCCCTCACTGCTTCTTCTTCTTCTTTCGTGTCGGCAAGAACACGGGCTAAATCTTACTTGCCCAGAAAGTGGCTACCGTGGTAGCCCTCTGGTTACAAACAATTAAGTCCTCACGCGAGCAGGTGGTCGGGCACGCGGGACAGTTAGTAAGGTGTACCATGGTTTGCAAGGGTTCTCCACATTCACAGCTGGTGTCTGCGCTACTTGAGTACCCCCACCGACACAGGTTATCTTTGCTTCGGCCAACCTGGATCCTCAGCCTATTTAGACTTCTCCAGGTTGGCCAAGGTTCCTTATAGCCTGGAGGCAGATTTTCGTTGGGGGAGTACAGTGAATGTGGATACTCGCTTGCCCAAAGCCTGCACCTCACGTCAGTAGGTTTTCGTCGGTAGGCTGCGTAGATCGCAGGAAATTTTTGCGGCTTCGCAACCAGCCTGCGGCGGGGGAGAGCCCGTAGAGTGGGTGTCTCGGGTCACTTTCCTGTTTTAGTTTTTCAAGCGAACATGTCACCTCTCTACGGACTCTGGGTGGAGCTATTCCCGCAAGAGGAAACAGCATACCGACCGGGGTTGGTTTAAGACAGCCAGTCACTATGCGGCAGGTGTTGTTCAGCTCTGCGTCCACCTCTCTGGTATGTGCTGACCTAGCCCACACTGGACACGCGTACTCTCCTGCTGAGAAACACAGAGCTAGTCCTGTAGTGCGCATAACCGTTGGATTTGCTCCCCAGTTGGTGGAGGAGAGACGGCGCAGTAGGTTATTGCGGGAACTAACTTTTTGTTTTGTGTTTCTGCAGTGGGTCTTGTAAGTCAGAGAGCGGTCCAGTGTCACTCCCAGGTATCTAGGAAACTTACAGTGTTGGATGGCGACGCCTTTCCAGAAAATGTTCAGCTCCCTGTTTGCCTCCCGGTTACGTAGGTGGAAAGCACACGATTGGGTTTTGCTTGGGCATGGCTGAAGACATGGCCTAAGTATCTTACCTTAGTTTGACAAATGACAGACTTTTCTTTGTTGAATTTGAGGTTGATTTCTCTAGCTCGCTGGAGGACTTTTTGTAGACGTTCATTGTGTTCTGGAATATCTTTGCCATAGACTAGAAAATCATACATCATGATTTTTACTCCTGGAAGATCTCCAAACCGTTTTACCATCTCACCACGGAATATTTCTGGTGCTGCATTGATGCCAAATGGTAAACGTGTGAACCTATATCGTCCATAAGGTGTAATGAATGTGCACAACTTTGATGACTCCTCACTTAATTTTATCATCCAGAATCCTTTATTGGCATCGAGTGTACTGAAGTATTTAGCACCCACTAAGTCTAATTTTATTTCGTCTAATGTTGGGAATTGATAATGCGGTCTCATGATAGCCTGGTTCAGTTTACGCGTCTATACATAAGCGTAATTTTTTGTTCTTTTTAGTAGTTAAAACAATGGAACTTACCCACTCAGTCGGTTCTTCAATACGTTGTATGACACCACTTTTTTCAAGTGTTGCTAGCTCATCCTTCAAGGGCTTCTGTAGCTGTAGTGGCACACGCCTACATGCATCAACAGAGGGTTTCGCATCTGGTTTCAAGGTAAGATTAACCTCAAAATCGCGAATACAGCCTAGTCCCTCGAAAAGGTCACTATTCTTCTCTTTATCATTACATCCTTTGGATCAGTCTGTGTTGTTAGAGAAAATTTTACAATATTAACTTTTTTAATCAAGTGAAGTGTTTTGCATGTTTTCCTACCAAGCGTGTTTTGACAGTTCATGTCTAGTTATGTTTTTATGTGTGATGTTGATAGTACACTGCCCTACTGATGGTAGTATTTCCCCACTGAATGTTGAGAGCCTGTGAGAACTTGGTTTGATGTCTTTGGTATGCAAGTTGAGGTTTATAAAAGTGTTGTAAAACATGATGTTTGCGTCGGCCCCGGAATCCATCATAAATTCAAGTCTTATTATTAATAATAATGTCTACCATCCATTTGCTGTCGTCTTCCTCACTTGTTACTGTTCCTATGAATAAATCGTCGTCTGACTCAGAAGACTTGATTTCGCTGTTCTCTTGCGTTACTGTATGGACTGACTTTTTGAATCTGCACATGACTGCAAAGTGGTTATATTTGTTGCAGATCTTGCATTTTACTCCATTAGCTAGACATCTGTAGCGCTGCACTTGACCACACCTGCCACATGTTCCTTTATTGCTTGAGTACCGGCTCTGCGATGACTGTCTATTCCATGATAGCTGTCTGGACTTGCTGTCCTGTCTCGACTGGGATGGTTGTCTTGACCTCGATTGGGATGGTTGTCTGGATCTATCTCTTCTATTGATTTCCCCAATAGTATATGAATTTGATGATGCTGAATTTTCTAGCATTTTGGCTTGTTGTCTAGACGCTTCCTGGTGCTTGGCCAATTCTATTGCCTTGTCTAATGTCTTTGGTTTCTCCTGCAATATTTTTTCTTTGATGAACTGGTTTTTTGTGTTTAGGGCTGAAAATATCGCCGAGGATGTCGTCTTGAATAGTTCCGAATTCGCGTTGGTTAGCAATGTTTTTTAAGTGAGTAATATATTGTTCAATCGACTCGCCATCGCCTTGTCGTCTATTAAATAGTTTGTGTCGTTCTATAGTTACATTACTTTGTGGCAGAAAATGCTTTTCAAACTTCTCGACGAGATCTTTGAAAGTGACTGTGTCTATGTCTAGGCCGAAAAAGTAGAAAATACTTAGTGTGTCTGTACCAATGTGATGTAATAGAATTGCTACTTTCCTGCTATCTTTGGTCTTCCAACATATTTGCGCGGAGATAAATTTTAAGCTGTGTCAGCCAGTTCTTCCATTCTAGTGGCATATTGTTAGAATGGGTGTTCAAGGGTATCAACCCGCCAATTTTCGGTCCCGGTTGGTATTTTCCTTTGTCTGACTCTGAGTCTGAATCCGCCATTTCACACGACACGACCACGCTTTCTTGGCGAAATTTAATTTCTGTTTTATGACTTTGTGTTTGACTTCTTTACTTCTGACACCATGTTCAGGAGTGGCGGCGATGATAAAGAATAACACCAGGACTTTCTGTTCTTCAGTTCTTTTATTATATTAATCCAAGCGACACAGGTTAGCGGCACAGCCATGACACGGAGAGGGAGAGAGAGACGGAGCGCGTGCAAGCGAGACATACATAGTGTTCGGATATTCTAACATATATGATAAAATTGCTACAAAGTTCAAAGTAAGCTTGTTTGCCACCATAGTTGTAAAAAAAAGTGTATATGTATTGTTGTGCAGGGTAGCGCCTGTTTATATGAAAGCGGTTTGATTTATTCTTTTTTAGGGGGGCATACAATTCAACCGTTTTTTCTACTAGCCTTTGAGAAATAAATTCATTGGCAAGTTTCTGTCCTCGATCCTTTGCCGTTAGTAAATCACATGAGATTTCATCAGATGCAGTTTCACCAGTAAATATGTTGGCAATTTTATTATTACCCGAGTCAAAAATCTTAATTTTTTTTAGAATTTCGGATAGTTTTTGTACATCTGTTTTGTCTTTTTTTATTTAAGACTTACTGGTAGTACCTTCAAATATGTCTTCCGTTTTCAATCCACACATTTTCTTAGCTAGAATTGTCAAATCAGACCGAGCGTTAAATGTGATGCACCAGCGATCACGAGTAGTTTCTGTCCTAGTAATTCTTACAAGGCCTCCAGCTACTTTATGCTCTCGATTTACATGTTCCAGAGCCTGGTCTGGGGATTTGTAATTGAAGGTCGTTTTCGTTTGTTTTACTACAAAGTTGCCCTTTAAAAATTCTTCATGTACAGTGGCCTGCAGAGAAAACGGACCCCCCACCAATATAATCGACGACAAATTTCGTTTTTTAGTTCATTGCTTGCATTGTTGGTTAACCTTGTTTTCGTTACAAAGCAAACAAGCAATGAAGTCTTGCGATTAACGAAGCGCACGCACCGTTCCATCTCGCGTGTTATACAATAAGTGTGTGAATGAAACAACACTACCCATCAATGAATCAGTAAAAAGATACAGTCTTACTACAAAAAAACTAAACACGCGTTGAACGATTGTTTAAGAAAATCTGTACCACAAAATCGTGTTTAGTCAGTGTTTAAAATTAGACACTCCTTAAACCTGTTTTAAATTTAAACACTCTTGAATCGTTGTTTAACAGACGTCTAAAATAGTTTTGACAGCTGAACTGAGTATTTTGGATTACTCTAACCAAAAAAATTTTGGAAATATTGTTGTGGTGGCTTTTGTTGTAAGAAATGTAGCTCATTGATTTGGTTGATGACAATGATTACGAAGATATTGATTTGTTTCGGGACGAAGTGAATCGTGTCCAGATTAACCCATTAGAACGGTATACTGACGCGAAATTCAAGAAAAAGTATAGGTTCAGCAAAACTTTCGTTAATAAAATTATTGACTTAATTAAAGACGATCTTCCACATGATCCACGTGGTGGAACCATTAGCCCCGAAGTCCAAGTTGCTTCTGCGATTCGGTGTTGGGCGCGTCATCAGGTGTGTGGTCCAATTTAACTATGCAAGTTCATGATTATCTACACTCTATCTACTCTCTTTCCTTATTTAATGGAATTATTATAATATTGTTTTACAGATCCAAGATGATGCTGGTGACCTACATGGTATTTCCCAACAAGTGATAAGCAAAATTTGTAAGAATGTTGCTGAAGCATTAGCAAAAAAAGCACATTTATTTATCAACATGCCCTTGTCATTAGATGAAGAAGAAATTGAAATGGGAGGTTTCAGGGCTATAGCTGGTATTCCCACTTTTATAGGAGCAATAGATTGTACTCATATCAGAATAAAAAAAGTAGGAGGCGAGATAAGTGGCGCATTTGTAAATAGAAAGGGTTATTATTCCATAAATAAGTAGTGTGCGATTCAAACCTCAAAATTAGAGACATTGTTGCTAGGTGGCGGGGAAGTGCACATGATTCCCGGATATTCAATGAAAGCACTCTAATGGAAAGATTTGAATGTAGAGAATTCCGCGGCCGATTACTGGGCGATAGTGGCTATGCATGCACTTCCTACCCTTTTACACCATTGCTCAGGCCCAGCAACGAATGGGAAGAATCCTATAACACTGCTCATATCAAAACGAGAAATACCATTGAAAGATGTTTTGGTCTTTGGAAACAGCGATTTAGGTGTCTTTTGAGAGGTGTGTACACAAAACTAAGTACAGCAAAATCGACAATAGTGGCTTTAGCAGTGCTGCATAACATAGCCATCGACATGAATGAAGGACAAGATGAAATTGTAAGATATGTTCGTCGGCGCAGAAAAACACGTGCTTCTCAAGACAATGTAAGAGGTGTTGTAGTGCGAAGAAACTTTATTAACCAAAATTTTCAATAAATCTTTATTTATTTTATTTTTATTTTTACTTTATTTGGAAAACAAACAGCTTATAATAATACAAATTGTTATAGAACATTATATGAAATTCATAAGCCAAAACAGTTTTCACTAATGAATATTCAAAAAACACACAACAGTAAACTTACACCACTGATTACTAATACTACATCAAGGTTACAGATGAAACAATGGTATGAAAAAATCAAGAACTACACATCAAACCACTAAATCATTATTGAACAAGTAGGTAACTGGGTATTCTACTCACGTTCATCCAAACTACGCCTTAAGATATTTCTTTTAAACGAACTCAATTTTTCAAAATTTATGTCCATGTCATTATAAATATCATTAAAATTTGAGCATGTGCGAACAAGAAATCTATTTTTAGCAAAATTACGTTTACATGTGGGAACTACGAAAGTCTTCTTCTTACGAGAGTTTAATTTAGAACAGTTGAACAAGATTTTACCTAGCAAGTATGGTGAATCAATATGGCTATTTATTATTTTGTATAAAAAGATTTGGTCCCTAATGGCTCTTCTATCCTTTAGGGGTAATAATTGGGCATTAAACGATTTCTTAAATTTGTAATTCATTCTTTTTAAAAACTTATTTTGAATGCGTTGAAGTGTTGATACATAAACATCATACTGTGGGTTCCACACTACGGACGAGTATTCTAATTGTGAACGGATAAAGGAGTTGTACAAAAGACATAAAGTTGAGGGATTTTTAAAGTCATGACTTTGTCGAAATATGAAGCCCAACATGCGGTATGCTTTTGCAGTAATTTTTTCAATATGTGACCTAAATAATAACTCACTATCGAGGTTTATTCCTAGATCTCTCACCTCGTATACCCTTGAAAGATTTTGATTATCAAGTGTATAGTTATGAACAATTTTATTCTTTTTTCTAGTAAAAGATATGACGCAACATTTGTCTACATTTAAGAATAATTTATTATCATGACAATAATGTACTAGTGCATCCAGATCTAGTTGCAGTTGATGACAATCTGCGATGTTTTGTACTTTAGCATAAATCTTTGTGTCATCAGCGTATAGTAACGATTTAGAAAATTGGAAGCAATCATTAATGTCATTAACAAAAATGTTAAATAACAAGGGCCCGAGGTGAGAGCCCTGAGGAACACCTGAAGAGATAGGAACATAAGAAGAAACATGACCCTTGATAGCAACAGCCTGGCTTCTGTTTTTTAAATAAGATTCTAACCATCTCAGGAGGTTGCCATGTATACCGACCGACTGCAACTTCTGTAATAGGATTGAATGTGAAATTTTATCAAATGCTTTGGAGTAGTCGGTATACACGGCATCCACCTGGGATCCTTCATCCATGGTTTCCAACACAAAGTCAAGAAATTCGCATAAGTTAGATTCTGTGGAACGTTTACTAATGAATCCGTGTTGGTTCGGCATAATTAAGGGCCTAACCGCTGCAGCCAGCCTATCGCACACAATATTTTCAAGTAGCTTTGGTATTCCAGATTGCTTGGAGATCCCTCTGTAATTGTTTACATTATGAATATTACCAGACTTGAAAATAGGAGTCACAAGACATTTTTTCCACTGGATCGGAACTACACCAGAAGCTAGTGATCTTGTAAAAAGCAACCACAGCGGGAAGGACAAGGAACTTCTACAATGTTTTAAAAAATATGGTGGCAGTCCGTCAGGACCACTACCCTTAGAAACATCGAGAGAAGCAAGATACTTCTCTACAGTATCTGTAGAAATATTAATTGAAGAAATGAGGGTACTGTTTGCTTCAATAATCGAAATAGCAGAGGGGGCATCGGGTTCAAAAACAGACTGGAAAAAGGTATTAAATAAATTACAAATGCTCGGACCGTCATTAGCAATGACGTTATTCCAACAGACAGAATCTGGAATTTCTGAAGTCTGTTTTTTGGCTTTTATATAGGACCAAAAATTTTTTGAATTAAACCTTATATTTTCTTCCGTTCTATTTATAAATTTGTCATAACAAGACCTCTCCAGTTCCTTCTGTCTACTTCGCAATGAACTAAATAAATCATAATCGCTATTTCGACAATACGTTTTCCATTTTTTGTGTAATTTTTGTTTCTTCTTTATTATTTTGATAAGATTATTAGAGTACCATATGGGATAGCGTTGACCCAGTATACAGGTTTTAAAGGGGACGCAAGTATCTATTATTTCATTAACTATCTGATAAAATTTACTAACAGCCTCCTCAATACAATTTATAGTTAATTGACGTTCCCAGTCAACGGCATCAAGCCTCGAACAGATAACAGAGTAATCGGCGGCACGGAAGCGGCGAACGAGACGCGGCTCCTGCCTCAGCGTGACCGGCGCGACGCTCGAGCTCCAGCGCACGCGCAGCGCGGGGTGGTGCGCGTCCTCGGGGACCAATGGCTTACCCCGCCCCAACTCGCAATTCCCATTCGATAGTACTAAGTCTAACATTTTGTCATTCTTATTTAAAATAAAATTAAATTGTCTCATCCCAGTCAAATTTATAAAAGTATAAATATTTTCTGTCAAAGAATCAAACGATGGGTTAACTAAGATTAAATTGTTGTTATCGAGATTCTCCTTTGCCCACACCGCATTACTAATATTAAAATCACCCAATACTATAAAATCATCTTGAGGACTGTCTAACATAATTTCCGATAAATAATCGAAAAACTCAATTTCTGAGTTTACTTGTTCCGAACCGTGAGGGAAATAACAACAAAATATATGAAATATTTTTCTATTGGGAGCACGGGATAAACAAATATTTACAGAAGTAACTTCCGCACCGCGCAAACGCGGCGTCTCGCGGGTAGATAGAACGTCTACGGCCAATGCACGATCCACGGCTATCAACGTACCGCCTCCCAACGTCTTACTAACATCAACATAATCCCTATCCGTTCGGTACACATTGTATCTGGCATCAAAAAGCTCTGCATTGTATATACCGGGCAATAACCATGTCTCACTGAGACAAATTATGTCGTACTCGTTATTTAACACATTACTTAAAAACGCAGTTGTTTTCGTTCGCAAGCCGCGAACATTCTGATACAATATATTAAAGAGCATTTATAATATAATTATACTGCAAACACTTCATAAATCTAGCACAAGTAACGATCATAATTAGCCATAAAATTGAGAATATTATATATCGCGCCCACCCATACATTATTGAGAATTTGTAAATTTTAAACAAGTGTATTAAGTTCTGTATTTGGAATATAAATTGTAATCCATAAAACACCAAGACTTTAGATGCATAGTCATAGATAAAAAGTAACTTTAGCCACCCAAGATAAAACCGATATACAGAAAAATAACAAAGACGATTTTTTTTACAAATACCGACGCACAGAATCGTTGATAACGCAGGGTTAGTCAACCATTTGCCCACTCGGGCCGCAAGCGAAACCGCACAGTAAGACGCTTTCATAACGTTCCACAAATTGCTTTCAATATATTTAATTAGTGTATTCAAATAAGTTAAACTACTTCTCGATCGCAGCCCGCTCAAAAAGTAACTCAAAATGTAAAGTAGAATGAACAAGATGAACTCTGTGTAAAAAAGAAAGTAATCAAATGTAAAAATGAATGATATCATATATACCAAACAATAAAGATCGACCTGGATAACACCTATACTATTTTGTTTAAAGCTTCCTCGGTGGTAATATGAAGAACAGGAGATTTTTCATCGCGACGGGCCATAATTGTACAATTGCGAACCCAGACATACACATATTTCTTCTCTTTGCATCTAGATTTAGCGAGTTTTAAGAGATTCTTGTTGTACGGGGACAGGTGATCATTCACATAAATGGAGTCCAATGAATTAGCAAATCCAATGTCGCTAGCTTTGATTCCTTTGAATTTTCTCAATGCTGCAAGGAAGTCGTCTTTCTTGTATCTCGATTGGAATTTTATTATGATAGGTTTGGGTTTTTTCACATCACTTGTGTTCTTTATAGCCACTCTCGTGATAAAATCTATATCTGTCTGAGGGTCTATTTGGAAGTCGCAAAAGTTGCCCAATTTAGACACAATTTCAAACAAGTTCTCTCCTTCCTTAAAAGGCACGCCGTTTATCTGTATATTCGAGCGTCGTGTCCATTGTTCATTTTTCCTTGCACCTTCCTCCAGATCGTGAATCCTTTTAGTGAGCTCAGTAACCTCCAACGATGCAGACTCCAACACTGTAACCCTTGAATCCAACTCCGTCACTCTAGCAGTAAATGCGTCGAACTTATCGGACACAGATGTACTCAAAAGAGACATTTGGTTCTTCAAATCCTTCATGTCGTCACGAATGGATGATAATGCTGATAACTTATTCACTATCTCATTCATCTTGGTAGCAATTGAAGCAAGGGAAAGATCTTCCTTCTCTTGATGCAGAGGCTCTACGGCCTCGGAACTCTGCACAGGGGATGAAGTGTTGTCCCCGGATCCATCACGGCATGACTCACACGCCCACGTAGATCGTCCCACAGACCCAAGCCTTCTAAAACCTCTCTCATTTAAGCCGACACAACCATAATGGTACACATGTTTGCACATTGAACACAATGGACCATCGCCCACTACGTCACCGCAAGTAGGGCACTTAGTTGTGGCAGGCATGCTCATACTCGTAGCGGGCCGGAGGTTGGGAACCCTTGCTTCCGTAATACGTCAGATAAATAACCAGTGGCACTAGCGTGTTGTGTGCGCGTGCGCATTCGAACTGCGCTCACAGAGAACTGAAATCTTTATTCAAATCAATCAATCTTTTTCAATCATCATCAGCAGACGACCCTGAATACATCATAATGCATTCCTATCCGTAGCATGAAAATAAAAATTTCCCTATCCCAATTACAATGTTTTCTTTAACAAATCTAGTACTATTTCTTTTTTCTTCTTTTCCAACAATAAGATCACTTTCTCCATCTTCTGTCGATACTCTTGGTGTGTTAATTCATTTTTTAAATATTGCACCTTCAATGCATGTTCCTCATCTAGGAGAATTAGTGAGTGTTTTTTAAAATTTATATTAGTTTCAAATATTTTTGCCTTCTGGCTTGGACTGAAACAAAAAAAAAACAATAAGAACACAATTACACAAGTAAACAATAATTTAGTTCCTATTGAATACTTACATGTTATTTTTGTTAATTACTTTATTCTTCTTATTTTTAAATTGTCCTTTTTGAATCGAGAATCGTTTTCCGAAATAATATTGACCTGAAATTAAATTGAATTAAAAAAAATAACAAACTCGCAACCAATTAGTAAGTATCATCTTTTACAGAAAAATAAATGCTTACTTCATTATTTTCTGTCTCTACTGTAACTATGCTAATGTCTCCCTCATTGATAAAGGTAACGTCTCCTTCATCTGGAACTGTCTGCAACAGAAAATAATAATACATTCCTAAATTGTACAGTATCCAGCACATGCAGCTAGACAATAGCATTATGAATAGCACCCTTACTGCTATGGGATAAAGGGACTTACGAAGTTAACTATCTAGCTGCATGTATCAGTTACTGTACAACCCTTTGTGTACCTGGGGACATTATAAAGGAAGTTATATTTTTTTCTGGTTGCTCACCTAGAATTAATTGAGCACTAGCAATGAGTGTAGTGAATCTAGACTCTATTTGACCCCTTTCTACAATTTCTATCTCTAATTTGCTTTCATCGTCTAAAGAAACTAGCTCATCAATTTGATCTTGCAGCAAATCATATTCTTTTGACAAGTCTTGTAATTTATTTAGCTTTAATTGAAACTCTTTTACTAGTTGAGAAGATAGATCAGGTACTGCTTTTATTAAATTTAAATAATTTGAAAAATTAGTTTGCCGTCCCTTAATTGAGGCTCGCTTGGCCTTCAGCTTGGCTATGCCATCTTTATCTGTCATTGTTAATAAATAAAGGCAGTACTGTATCTACTGTATCACTTTGAAAACTATAAGTAAGTAATATGGAAAATTCTTACTCGTGCTCCTCCCTTAACTAGCTAGCGGTTACCACACACGAAGTCTGCAAGCGAAGCGGGACGCGGCGCGCGGCGCTCGGGCGCAGCAACGCGACGCGATACTAGGAGCGTTTGCCACGAAGCGCGGAGACAGCGCAGACACGCTGTTTACTCGCCGACCAGAATTTTAGCCCAAAGTGGGGACTGGTTCGCTGAAACAGTTCGGCCCGACACCCGGTAAATAACATGCGAGCACTCTTTGCAGGTTTTAAACTAGTTTGGGTGCGGTGCAGTTGCTAAGCGCGTGATAGATACCTGTATGTTACACTCGTGCGGGTTGGGGAGCAAAATTCGGGCAAAAACACAAAAAAACACCGAAAGCTTAATTTTATTATTGTTAATACGTGAAGGGCTTGATGAATTTGTTAGATACTAAACGAAAAATGGAGAAATTTAGCAAAATTGTGCCACAAAATGTTTGGTGACGCTCTAAGGTCATTCACCCCAGAGTCTCGTCTTGTGCGAACGCCCTATTTCCACTATGAACCATAGACAATTTCGTATATTTTCAAATGATAGGCAAAGGCCTTAGGCAACAAACAGCCCCTCATTTGAAAGTTACCATAGACTTAACCGTAAACCATAGAAGCGAATCGTAAACTTTGTCCTTGTTGACCCAACTCTATTTCCAATGACAGGAGTGAACTGTAAAGTTCAAGCCAAAATCGACCTAAATGACCATTGTTTACGTTATTTCCACTATATTGCCATGGCAACGTGACGTCATGGCACTATGTACTTTTTAAAAAAATTTAACTCTTACTATGACAGCGTTGCCAGATCTTCCGATTTTACAGATTTCCTGTTTTTCTCAAATGTCTCCTGTTTTTGCTATGCTATGAATCAACTGTTTTTCTTTGAAACATTTTTCTATGTGAAATTGATTGAACGAAATAGAACGTAAAATGCGTCAATTTAATCTGCCAGTAAATTAGAAAGCATCTACATACAACAAATAACAATAATGTCCTGGAAAAAACAAATCGATTTTAGTCCGTCAGTTAGTACCTCGAAAAAAATTAAACACTTTGACACACTTTTTTTTCAATTTGACGAAGTAATAATATCGTATCAAAATGTAAGGAACTGACGGACTCACTAGAATTCTTTAGGACACTTCCATATTGCGTTAGCATTGTTTATACAGATTTAATACTCTTTTTACAAGCTTATCAGTTAGTTTCACCTGTCCCGTTGTCTGTCGGTCTGTTTGTAATGAAATCTTGCAAGTTAAATTTGATCCAACTCCGGTTTCAGATTGAGCTGAAATTTTGCATGCGTGGATAAATCGGATGACATTGCAATATGGTACCATGGAGCTGGTCTGGGGTCGTTTGCCAACATCCGGTAATGGCGGATCATGTTTTTGTTTTAATTCTCTTATTTTAGTTTATTTGAGTGTGTTTAATTTGAGTCCGTAACACCGGGCCGAAAATCGTTTGTTCGATGAACGCAGGCTCGAATCACTGCCAGTCGATTGAACGCTGGGTCGAAAAACTTAGGATCGGATGTGAATTATCCAGTGAATGACTCTGAACTATAATCTTTAATAGGACAATTTGAAACGCTTGCATTTTACTGTCATTTCTTGATGGTGTCAGGCGGCTCCACGTGACTTCAGTAATTTTGCTATCAAATTACTGGAGTCCTTCACCGTACACGGCTCCCTAGTCTTAGGATTAGGGCTGTCTGTGTAACCCTAGCTACTGACTTAGCCAAAGACTTAGCTACCACTTGATACTGGCGAAATACTTTATGTGAACCGCCATAAATAAAAATAAGATTAAGAGCTGGTCTGATGATGGAGACGGAAGGTGGCCATAAGAACTCCTCTAATACACAACACAACTTGGTCGTGTTTGGGCTTGTTGGATTTTTCTTAACAAGATCTTTAGTCATACGTGATGTGCAACGTAACAACGTAACCTAGTCGTGTTTGGGCTTGTTGGATTTCTCATGACTAGATCTTTAGGGTCTCGAGTCATACGTGATGTCCGGGGTCTCGTGATTTAGTCAGAGACTGAGAAACCTGTCCAGCGAACTAAAAAGTAATAAATAAAATAAAAGTAAAAATTATTTTTTTAAGACAAGCT
Source organism: Carpatolechia fugitivella (assembly GCA_951230895.1). NCBI lineage: Eukaryota > Metazoa > Arthropoda > Insecta > Lepidoptera > Gelechiidae > Carpatolechia > Carpatolechia fugitivella. Next base: position 13,524,160 of record OX579654.1, on the reverse strand, counting down.
TTTATTTTAATGCGCTAAAAATAAAAAATAACCTTATAACTTTTACTATCAACCAAAAACGTCATTACACAGCTTGTCGTGAGATTAGAGTACCTACCTACTCATATTTACTGAAAATCCTAAAAATTAAATTGTTGAGGCCCAGTGATGAAATAAAAAGGCAGCGGACTGTATACTAGTTTATAATGATAATTAGAGGAAGAGAAAGCTTTAAAAAGGTATTTAGAAAGCAAAACTGAAAATACATCCGGCGTCCGAGATGACGTTGCGAAGAGTGGCGCGAGCGCGGCGGTGGGCCGCGGCGGGCGCTGTGGGCGACCGCGGGGTGAAGTCTGAGGTGTGAGGGGAATGCTTGCTTGTCTTGTCGTAGACATTCTGCCGGCCAGCAAGTGATCATCTTGATCATCTAATGAATGATTAATTTTAATCTGTGAGAGGGCATATTCTGTTGAATGCACGTCTGATAGTGCCAGCCCTTGTCTTGATGTCTGCTACGCGTGTGACTCCGTCCGGCCCCGTGTGGAGTTTGATGATTCTTCCTAGGATCCAGTGGACAGGAGGGAGATTGTCATCCTTCACGACGACCAGTGTGCCTTCTGTTAGCACTCCTGTTGATCTTTGCCATTTCGTTCTGGTTTGCATCTGTGAAATATATTCTTTATAATATCGTCTCCAAAAATGCTGGCGAAGCTGTTCAACACGCTGGTATCTTGGTAGATGCAGCGGGTTGCAGTCAGTTATCTGAGGATGAGGTAACACAGTTAGAGTTCGACCAATTAAGAAATGAAAAGGCGTAAGGGCAGTAAGATCGGAAGGGTCTGAAGAGAGAGGCGTCAAAGGCCTAGAATTGAGTATGCCTTCAATTTGGACTAAGACTGTATACATTTCTTCATATGTAAGGTGAGCTAATCCTAAGACGCGTCTGAGAAGATGTTTTACTGATTTTACTGAAGCTTCCCATAATCCACCGAAGTGTGGTGTATATGGAGGAATAAAATGAAAAGAAATGCCCTGTTCTGCACTGCTACTCTGAATGTACTGTTGATTTTCTGCCAAGAATTTTGTGATAATATTTGAAGCTCCTACGAAGTTTGTACCATTATCTGAATAGATGTGAGTAGGTTTTCCGCGGCGACTTATGAATCTGTTTAATGCAGCTAAGTATGACTCCTTTGACAAATCGGTAACTAGCTCCAAATGTACAGCTTTAACTGCGAAACAGACAAATACGCAAATGTATGATTTTATAAGTTGACTACCACGACCCTTACGATTACTAATCATGATTGGCCCGGCATAATCAACACCAACATTGATAAATGCAAAATCTCCGTGCATTCGCTGTTCAGGTAAGTTACCCATTGTAGGTATAATTGTTTTTCCTTGATACCGTTTACATGTAATGCATGATTTTACTGTTTTTCTAGCTAAGTTGCGGCCACCAAGAGGCCAGTATGTTTCACGTATGTGTGCGAGTAACAGCTGAGGGCCTGCGTGTAAAAGTGAAATGTGATAAGTATAAAAAATTAGTTTGCAAATATGGTGATTTGCGTTTAATAACATTGGAAATTTTTTATCATATTGAAATCGCGAATTAGCGAGTCTGCCGCCCACGCGAATGACACCATTCTGATCCAGAAATGGAAGCAATGAATTTAGTTTATTTTTGCATGAAAGTGTTTTTTGTGATGCAAGTATTTCATACTCACTTTTGAAAGAATTCAATTGTGATATTTTCACCAATTGAATTTTTGCTTGATTTAACTCTTGAGTAGTTAAAGGTTCAATAACTTGTGAATTATAGTTGTGTGATTTATGTTTGCATTTGTTTATAAATCGTAATATGTATGCAGTTATACGTGTAAGTTTTGTGAAGTTTGAATAGTTGTAAATGTATGAATGATCATTGTCTACTTGTGTGTAACAGTTGGCAGTGTTTATGTGGCACTGGGGTTTTGTCTCCGGCAGGTCAGATTCGCTGAGATTTCCAGGTGCCACTGGCCAGCTGTTATCATCATTCCTGAGAAACTCTGGCCCTGAAAACCACATATTTGAATCAATTAGTTGTGGAGCTTTGACACCACGCGATATAAGATCTGCTGGATTTTGCTTAGTTGGCACGTAGCGCCATATGTGCTGTTTAGTAGTGTTTTGAATTTCATTTATTCTGTGACTCACAAAAGTATTTAATTTGTACGATGGTGATTTTATCCACGCTAACACAATCATCGAATCACTCCAAAATACACAACTTGATATGATGTGCGGATTGCGGAGCGAATCAATGATCTTCTTATATAACTGAACAGCTGTGAGCGCTGCGCAAAGTTCTAGACGTGGGATTGTTAATTTTTTTAAAGGTGCTACCCTACATTTTGCTGCCAGGAGTTGAACAAATACTTCGCTATAGATGGTTTGTGTACGAACGTATACACAAGCACCATAGGCATCTTGAGAGGCGTCACAGAATATATGCAATTGTACTGTTTTGTGTGAGTCATAGAAAACCCGTCTTGGAATTGACAGTTGTTTTAGAGCTGATATTGATTCAATAAATTTTAACCACTGGGCTTGAATATTTTGTGGTACTTTGGTGTCCCACTGAATATTTTGGAGCCACATTTGTTGCATGATTAATTTTGCTTCTAGTACACATGGACTAACTAGCCCCAATGGGTCAAATATTTGGCCAATAGTGGACAAAATTTTTCGTTTTGTAATTAAATTTCCGTTCGAGTTTTCTCTGCTCGTGGTGTATGTAATTGTGTCCTGCTTAATATTCCAATATATACCTAATGTTTTTGATGGATCGTTTGTTCCTAAATTGACTGTACTGTGTGGTGAATCTGAAATTAGTTCTGCTTTGTGTAAAATATCAGGGTGGTTAGACTGCCACTTTCGAAGAGGAAACTGAGCTGCTTTTAGTGCATTGTTTACACCAGTGGCAATGTGAAGTAATGTTGATTCTTCGTTAGATCCTGATAATAAGTCATCACAATAAAAATCGTGTAGAATTACCGTAGATACTTCATCGTCGTTGTTGCAGTCCAACCCGACTTGTTTGATGCAGCGTGTGGCCAAATATGGTGCCGAAGCTGTACCATATGTGACTGTATTGAGTGTATATGTTTGCAATTGTTCTGACGGATCAAACCGAAACACGATTTGTTGAAGTGGCCGTTGACTTTTTGTAACTTCAATTTGACGGTACATTTTTTCGATATCAGCTGAAATTATATATTTGTGTTGTCGAAATCGAATGAGAATTGAAATTAAATCATCTTGAACTACCGGTCCAATCATTTGTATATCGTTGAGTGAAATTTTGTTTGTGGTGCGGGCCGATCCGTCAAATACAGCTCTGAATTTTGTTGTTGTGCTTGCCTCGCGTATTATACCATGATGTGGTAAATAATACGAGGGTGTGTTTGCGTTTGAACGTATGATATCGTTTTTAGTCATGTGACCCAAATCAATGTATTCAGTAATAAATTTTACGTACTGCTCTTTGTATAGTGGATCTTTTTGAAATCTTTTTTCTACGTTGAGAAAACGATGTTTTGCTTGGTTGTAAGAATCACCTAGACATTCTGGTGATTCTTTGAATGGTATTGTAACAACAAATCTACCATCATCATTTCGAGTTGTTGTTGTTGTAAAAAAATCTTCGCATGTCTGCTGAACACACGGAGAAATTTGTGTTGGGGTTGTGATATTCTCCACTTCCCAAAAACGAGTTAATTGATCAGAGATTTGATTGACAAAGAAGCAGGAATTGTGAATTTGACTTTGTACGTCTGGAATGCAGCCAGAAATTAACCAACCTAATTCTGTTTCTTGCAAAATTGGTTGATGTTTACCTAATGGTATTTTTCCTGTTCCCATTACTTGCCAGAATATTTCAGCACTTAATAATATGTCTATAGAAGCGGGAATGTTGAAGTCTGGGTCTGCTAGTTGTAAATGTTGTGGAATATTGATAATGTTTTTATCAAAATACATTTTTGGGATTGAATTTGAAATTTGATTAACTACAAGACATGAAATATTTGTTTTGTAGTTGCTGTGCAAAGACTGAATATCAATGCTTGCTGATTGTGTAATATTTATGCTTTGATTGCTGATACCTGTTACCGAAGTATCTATTTTTTGTATTGATAAATTTAATTTTGAACACAAATGCTTAGTAATGTAGCACGAAGTGCTGCCATTATCTAATAAGGCTCGCGCAGTGTATGGGCACCCGTCTTTACTGAATACTTTAATTTGGACGGTTGAAAGTAACACTGCCTTATTTTGTGTGCTTGTGAGTGTAGTGTTGTCTGTTTTTTCTAGATGTAAAAGTGTATTATGCTTTTGATTACAGTACTTGCATGCTCCGCCTCTGCACGACTTGCCATCATGACCGGGATATAAACAATTATAGCACACTTTTAATTTTTCTACTTCTTTTATTCTTGCTTCAATTGTCATTTGTCTAAAAATTGTACAAGAAAACAAGTAGTGCCGAGACTTGCATAAGGAACATGCTGGTATTGTGTGTTGTGATGAATTTGTCTGTTTTTGTAATGTATTTGTATATTTTGGAGTTTGAGTGTCTGTCTTTTGTTTATTTCCTTCTAAAGTTTCCAATAAATCGGCGCGATTTTTAATAAATTTATACAGACACTCAAGCTTTGGCATTTCTGTTATATTGTTTTTGTTTTCCTCCCAGTGTCTCAGTGTGTTTGTATCAAATTTACTTGCTACTAAAAAAATAATTAAGGTATCCCAATATTCTGTTTTTTCACCTAAGGTTGATAGTGCTCTAATATTTTTTTGTATAGTATCAAGTAATTGTCTCAAAGACACTGATGATTCTTTGTGTATATTATTTATGTTGAATAATGGTTGTACGTGATTACTAATTAACTGACGTTTGTTGTCATAGCGCTCGCATACAAGATTCCATGCAACATTAAAGTTTTCTGATGTCATTTCTAACGATTTTATAACTAGCGATGCACTACCGCGGAGCGATGCACGCAAATAATGAAATTTTTGTATGTTGTCTAGTGTTTTGTGTTTTTTTATAAGTGATTCAAAAGTTTCTTTGTACTCGAGCCAATCATGATGATTGCCCGAAAAGTGTGGTAAGTCTATAGTAGGTAATTTAATAAATGATTTGTTCCGACCTGATAATTTGAAGCTTGGATTTGAGCCATTTACCGATTCGTCGTCTGAGTTTTCTGGATCATGCTTGTTAATCAGCTCAGTCGCGATTGCTACCAGTTCATGGTAATCATTCTCAAATTGTTCACGAACTGGATCAACCTCGCCTTCCTCTGAAATGTCATCAAGAGATTCTATTAACGTTTGTATTTCATCAAACGATAGGTTGACTGTTTTGAATTCTTGGAATCTACTTTTTAATTCTATTAGCTGTAAACTACTCAAAGTCTCATGTGATTTTATGATATCAATGTATTTTTTGAATATTGTAACTTTTGCTCTATCTGTACCACGTTTCTTTTTTAATTTTGCTAATTCGTCTTTAGTCATGTTTGACTATAAAATAAAAAATACCTGAGGAGTAAAATATTATCACACAAAATTATATTCTGTAAGTGCAGAAAAAAAAATCAGAGCTATACTTAAATTAAGAAAGCAGTACAGAAGCGGCGAACAGGAAATAGCACAAAATGGCGCTGTGCGATGCGGCCGACTGCAGCGAGCGACCACGCAGCAGCGAGCGACCACGTGGCGAACGTTCGCGCCACGAACGAACAGCGTGCGCCTATTCGCAAGCAAAGCAATGGCGTGCACTGGAATGTTGGAAAAAAGGCGATTGTGAATGTTATGATTTTGTTATTTCGTTTTTATGGGAGACTCGAGTAAATTGTGCAAATATATGAAAATAAGTATGATTTACTTAATATATGCAAAATAGGCTACAGCTATAAGTAGAGGTTTTGATTGTAATAATTATCGAATGGGCACTTGAAACTTTTGTTTGAAATTATTACCTACGTGAATAGGTACGTAATGGGTACGTAGTTGTATAAATGAAGTGGGATAAAATATGCGTAAGCTGAAAACTATAGGTAGGTATGAAGCGATGGAAAAATTAATGAAAATGATTGCTGATGCAATAATGAAATATGATGGATAAGTAGCTATAAGAGCTTGTGTCAGTGGAGAAAGAAATGAATTGGTTCGAACTCACAACTGCTGCACCAAACCCTTAACTGACTGATGATGATTATTGCTGCTGCTGCTGATGTATGATGATGGCTGCTGATGATGGATGATGTTTTCTTCACGAGTCTGTTCGCACTGTGTGCGCGAAACGCTGATGTGTGTCCGTGAAGATGATGTGATGATGTTCGGCTCTTCACTACATGCCAAACGCCGACAAATCGGTATTTTCGTCTTGCAAACGTGTAATCTTGCGTCCTTTTGTATGCCCGATACGATCCACGCTACTATGTTCGGCGAAATCGTCGTCGTGGCGAACTTCGTTATGGCGGCGGGCGACCGAACACAGGTGAAACCGGCACACGCGCTGACGTTCTTGATTTTCGATTTTAAGGCTACGATGGGACCAAATGTTGAGGCCCAGTGATGAAATAAAAAGGCAGCGGACTGTATACTAGTTTATAATGATAATTAGAGGAAGAGAAAGCTTTAAAAAGGTATTTAGAAAGCAAAACTGAAAATACATCCGGCGTCCGAGATGACGTTGCGAAGAGTGGCGCGAGCGCGGCGGTGGGCCGCGGCGGGCGCTGTGGGCGACCGCGGGGTGAAGTCTGAGGTGTGAGGGGAATGCTTGCTTGTCTTGTCGTAGACAAAATTAAATCAGTTCGTATAATTAACTAGATATTTAACTGGATTATCTACTTAGGGTAAATCTCGCGACAAGCTTTTATTACTACTTAACAAATTGTGTTATGACGTTTTTAGTTGATGGACGTAAATTATATAAATTGTACCTATACAAGTCTGTCTGAGAATAAAGAATATTATTATTATTACTGTATGTAACTATGTAATGGAATCATGCAACTCAATTTTGAAGCACTTGCTGACATTCGACATTGCTGAAATTCGGTACACTTATGTAACCCCGATGACAATGCAATATTATGGTACCATGGAGCTAGTCTGATGATGGATCTGGAAGGTGGCCTTAAGAACTCCTTAAATACACAACACTACCTAGTCGTGTTTGGGTTCGTTGGATTTGTCTTAACAAGATCTTTAGTTATAAGTGATGTTCAGGGCCTCATGATAGAGCCGGAAGGTGGTCACAGGAACTCCACAAACACACAACATAACCTAGTCGTCTTTGGGCTTGCTGGGTTTGTCTTGACTAGATCTTCACAGTCATAAGTGATGTCCAGGGTCTCATGATGGAGCCGGAAGGTGGCCACAGGAACTCCACAAATACACAACATAACCTAGTCATGTTTGGGCTTGTTGGATTTGTCTTGACAAGATTTTTAGTCATACGTCCAGGGACTCATGATGGAGCTAGAAGGTGGCCATAGGAACTCCTAAAATACACAACATAACCTCATCGTGTTTGGGCCCATTAGATTTGTATAAACAAGATCTTTAGTTATACGCGATGTCACGGGTCTCATGTTGGAGCCAGGAGGTGGCCATATGAATTTTTCAAATACACAACATAACCTCATCATGCTTTCTTACAATAGAGGTATCAAATGCAAGGGCTTGCTGAGAATATCTCAAAAAGTAAAGTGACGTCGTCGCTCTGAAAGGTAAAACACCATGCAATACAGACGCTCTGGCCGAGATGGAGAGGATGCGGGCTCATTCGCCTACTTGAAATAAATGAATAAATGTTAAAAATATTTCATTATCAAAGACTAAAAAGTATAAAATAAATTTATAGTTTAAAAAACACTAGAAAAACACGCTTTTATAAATGCACGTAAAAAAAAAAATATTATGGATCGTTCAAATTGTCTCTATTTCTGGACTGAAGTGTACCTAAACTGTGTGCTTTTAATTATAGATTTGATTGTAAAAGCGTGGGGCGCTGGAACAGGAAAGACTTTCTTACTAATACAAATTTCCTGGCGGAAGCTGCATAAGGTCGCACAAGAGCATACCGTTTATGCCGCCAAAGGGTTACCGGAACCAAAGATATCTCGTCCACGCACGAACAAGAACTCTACATTTTGCCACTGTTGACGCATTACCTACCCTTATGTACCTACCTACTTGAAGAGGCGTTCAAAATGTCGTGTCTCCTCGCTGTTGGCGCATTTTTTGTCTGAGTTCGACATGTTACTTGAAAAGACTGTTTAATGTTGAGCTACCTACTAGTCATGCTATCTCTGTCACCTGCTTTTCGTAACATCGCTTATCTTGATTTCTCAGCAAGTTATTCAGTCTTTCCTGTACCAGCGCCCCACGTTTTTACAATCAAATGTTATAATTAAAAGCACATAGTTTACACTTCAGCCCAGAAACAACTTGAACGATCCATATTTTTTTTTGTTTTTATGTGCATTTATAAAAGCGTGTTTTTTAAACTATTAATTTATGACTTTTTACTTAGTTATTTTCCATTCGATAAAATGATAAAAACAACGTGTACCTTGTTCAGGTTTTTTCTCGCGTTTATTTTCTGTAACGCCTCCCGCTTTTTAAAGTCGGATCTGGCAACACTACACTATGGTAATGATGTATTGGGTTGGGTTTACTAATGATTCTAATATATATAAGTCTACAAGTAGTTTTATAATCGTTAATAATATTCGTATATAATATTTATGTACACTGTTACTATAATTATAATATATTTCTCCTTTAATCTTTATCTACTTACTACAATACAATACTTATTTTCTTCCCCTTACCTACTTTTTGTTTTCTTTTCCTTGAATCCTTTCTGAACCCTATCCAAATTCCGATCCTTATTATATTCTGAATATTTTTATCGTTTCCTCGTTTTTATACTGATTATGGTCTGTGGCGATGTGCAAACCGCACCATGCCAATGAAGAAAAAAAAAAAAAAAGGTCTGTCCGCCGCGGTTACGATTTGTTTTCCCGCGGGAATAAGACTCTTTCCCGCGGTGTAATATACATGTAAAACTCTCTCCTGAATCGTTCTATCTGTTGAAAAAAATCCGTTGCGTAGTTTTAAAGATTTATGCATACAAACCTAGGAACCTTGATACAAACACATATACAGATAGCGGGAAGCGACTTTGTTTTATACTATTGATTGATATATTACATCAATGCAAGTTTTTAGTATCATTTTACCGATTGCGTAGCTCAACTCATAAATATGATCTTTGTATGATGGATGTGTAAAAATAATGCCAATAGGTATCGACACCCGCATCGAATAACATTGTAACTCAGTTTTTTGTGAAATTGAGTTATTACCATGTCCTTAATGAGGGAGTTTTTATCATATTTCTGTAAAACGCCCATAGGTATATAAGTTAAATAGATCAGAAGTTAGGATTGCGCAATAATAGTAACTTACCTACTCGAAATTTACCAATTTTACAATGAATAACATTGTAGGTATCTTGATAATTTTGAAGTTTAAATAGAAAGAGTCAACATTTTTTTCAAAGTAGTATATTTTTAAATGAAAGTAGAACATGAAATTTATATTTCAGCCTGAGACACATTTGCATTTACATAAACTTTTGATGTATTTTACTACAAAATCCAGAATTTGTCCTACAAAATCAGCTTCTTTGCTACTAAATGTGAGCTGCATTTTATAATAATATTTGTAGTTTCTCGCGTTGCGTCCCCGTGTCGTCGGCGGCGTTTCCACGTGCACGGCGGCGGTCGGCCATATTTCCGAATTTATTTTGCGATGATCATCAGGTCAGGAGGGGTGACGGCGCCGAGTCCATCGTCATAAGGACGCCGTCTGTTGGCTGGCGCTGCTCTGAAATCAGTAAATTATTCTAAATAAAGTGTAGATTACAGCTGTTTTTCTTTCATCATGTGACGGCTAGCGCCATCTATTGTCGAAAAAACTTTCAGCCGCATTAAAGGGGTCTGATATGGCTTCACGACTATTACCAAGACAGTAAACTTGTTACTGTTGCTATCCTAGACACCGAGCAAGTGATTAATCTGGTCAGAAGTTTTTATAGGGTGACTTGGATGTTGTCCTTGAGCAGCTCGGGGTGATGGTGTTGCTATTGCCTCACAGTTGAGAAAGCTTGACTCAAGAATGAAAAGAGATAGCATGAAATGGACATTGAGGTAAACATGTGAAAAGAGGAAAAAAAAATAGCAATTATGTGTTATTTATTATTACAAGCTTTTATTTAATTTGCGTTGTATTATGTTCGGGTGGAATCTTGCAACTCAATTTTGAAGCACTTGCTGCCATTCGTTTTTACTGAAATTTGGTACACTTACATCAGTAACTGCGATGACAATGCAATAATATGGTACCATGGAGTATGGAGCTGGTCTAATGATGGAGACGGAAGGTGGCCTTAGGAACTACTCTAATACACAACACAACCTAGTTGTGTTTGGGCTCGTTGGATTTGTCTTGACCAGATCTTTAGTCATACGTGATGTTCAGGGTCTTATGATGGAGCCAGGAGTTGGCCACAGGACCTCCTCAAATACACAACGTAACCTAGTCGTGTTTGCGCTTGTTGGATTTGTCTTGACTAGATCTTTAGTCATTCATACGTGATGTCCAGGATCTCGTGATGGAGTCGAAGGATGACCATGGGTACTTTTTTACTGACACAACATGTAATCTAATCTGATTTCTAATCTCTTTGTGCTTGGGCTCACATCAAAGAAAGAATGAAAGAAAGAAAATAAATTTATTCAGTCTCAATTCACATTACCAAGATACAAATCAAGTGCATAGATATAATAATAAGTGTACCTTACCTACAGAATCACACTAATATGAATGTACGTTTGTCCTGCTTTCGAACATAAAATACTAAATAGAATACTAAAAGGATTATCCAATAATTAATGAATCATAATTTTTAAATATAAAATTCAATATAAGGGGGTTGTACCCCCCCCCCCCTCCCCTATCTAAACTAGATAGATAGATAGATAAAGCATTTATTTGATACTGCAGACACATACATAACAAAATTAAAACTAGTATTACTATGAATATCATAACATAACCTGACACACCAGGTTATGCATGTGTGCTGCAGCAGTGCAAAAAGGTCGTAGCTCAGCGTCGATACATACTCAGGAGAGTACATATCGCTGATTTTCAGCTACAACCCAGAGAAACACGGATGCGGCGACAAGTTAAATTGATCGTGTTACGTGATATGTTGTAATATATTTATATAAATGTTGTATATATATCTAATCTTTAATTAAATTAATCTAAGTTAAATTGATCTAAGTCAGCTAACACTAATCTACCTAAATGCTCTGTTAAAAATTTAACCGAAGAAGTAATAAGTAATTATTAATATGGCCAAAATCATCTAGTGGTATAACTCTACATTGTGAACCGCTCATTAGTAACCCTGATACTTTTAGTGAGAACTATAGATAGACCCTAAAATTTACCTACCAACATAAACCTAGTTTTAAACCTACCATCAGTAGGTAGGTACATAAGTTACTTAACATGAAGAGTTAATTTACTTATTTAGCAAAGATATATAGGAATGGTTTAGAAATTTAATCATATAAAATAGTTTTGTAGTAGATTTAAATTCTATAAAAAATAAATAGAAGTTAATGGATATTTAAAGTTTTATAGATAGGTGAAATTCTATATAAATAAATAGAAACATGAGTGGACAATTGGACATATATAGTTTTTGGGTAGAAGGGCCCCGACCACTCTCGGCAGGGACAAGCAGTTGATATCAGACTGAAGGTCCGTGGATGGGGAAAACCAACCTATTTACCTAACATTCCTGAGTGCTCCCTACATCACAGAAACTGATTCTACTTTATATAAATTATTATTCCTCTGCTATTTAGCCAGAGTTATGAATAGCTTATAAATCTCTTATATACTTTTAATTCAAACTAGAACTGTACAATATAACAGTCACTGTTAAGTAGGTACTTTATGTACATAAACTATTTCAGTTATTTCTCTGCTGTTCTTGTCAGAGTTGCAATATTATATATATAAGCTCTAGTATGTGAGCCTACTTATAGTTCAAGTTTACTATTGTACAAAATATATAATATGGTTAACATCCTCTGATGAATGTCAACTTGCAAGATTAAGAGAACTCTAGTGTTTTTATTAAAGAGAAATCTCATACATCGAATCTTTATTAAGTGATAATTTACTTCAGTTTCCTTTTTTATAATTTGAACTCTAATTTTAAAGTTACTGTGATAAACAAATGAAGCTACACAACCCAGAAATGCATCCGCGATGACTAATCAGTTTGGTGTATCCTACTAAGTATGTTTTACATAGCAACATGCACCAAAGGCCCAACTGGCTCTTATATCAATACTCCTGCATTTTTTAATTATTATTTTGTATCAATTTATTAAAGTTCTTCTCCTTTCGCGCACCTTTTTAATATAAATAGATAAGTAAATAATTGAATAATGACTCTAATGACTTTACAATTATTCCTTTATAAATTAGGGAAATCAAATAATAATTTGATAGTAAAGTAAAAAAAAAGTAAAAATTAAAAAGTAATAACTTTAGCTTGCAACAAAAGTTAAATTTATACCTAGGAATGATTCTTAACTTTCGAGTCTAATAACTCAGATTGTAGTTATAGAAGAGAAACTTATTTGGTTTCTAATTGTCTTTGCATTTAGTACAATTTGTCTTTTATATAGTACAAATATAAAGTAAGCAGTTGATGAATCAATCTGATATAATGTGGGACGTCCAATCCGTCTGGTATGGAAGTGAACCACTGGAGTGCTATTGCTTTTCCCACAGATCCAAATATCAACAAGCTATGTTTGGCTCAGTAAGTAAATCTTGAAATTTACTAATTTTATTTTTATAGGAAATAATAATACAATTTGAGCTAAGAGATTGTACTTGACAATAATCATTCCTTTTGTATCAATAATTTACAATATTCTTCTTATCGTGAGACTGTATTACAGCTGGTTAATGCTTTCAAGATATTTGTTTCTTTGGTTAATTTATTAGAATGAAGTTTAAATCTTAGAGAAATTCAACTGGTATTTTAATCATATCTTTGAAAGGTTGATTTAGTCAGATTGTTTTATGGAATTTGCTCTAAGTAAATTATTTACTTCACAAATACCTATGATATTATTTAGCAATAGTGATTATTGAGGATTTAGTATACTTTTACTAAGTGAATTATTTATTGCAATTCAATTCTTTTTAGCTGAGGCGATTTTAGGTTTTGCGGTGTTTTATAAAAGTAAAGTATTTTATTTTATTTGATATTTATAGAGTAGATTTTAATATGTTTAACTAGGTGAGTTATTTATTGCAATTTAATACTTTTTAGCTGTGAAAAATTATTTAGGTTTTAAAATTTAAAATTATTTGAAACTGACGCGTCCACCCTGGATTTAATGCAAGTCACAGCTTTAATCCCCATCAGTCGCAAAACCCCAAAGATAGTTAACAAGTATACTACGTTAAATTTTACTCAATTACACAACAATTGCAAGGAAAACTACTTTAAATTTGACCCCAAGAAAAACTATGAATTTATGATATCCCAATGAAATTTACACAATTTTTTTACTATTGACAAACTCTAAAAATTTATAAACAAATAATAATATTTTTGATAATCAATGCAAACAAATTACTTTAAATTCCAAAGAAAATATTTAAATACGACGGACAAGGAGACTGCGCTTGGCGGAAATTCGAAAGGGAAAAGAGCGCGCTTCTTTTTTTTTTGACGGACGTAATCGCTATTTATACCAGAGTGGTAATATAGCGGGCGCGGACTTGCGGGGGAGCGGAAGGCTCGTACCCCTTAGAAATTTATGACAACGTCTCTGGGGGGGCCCTCAGACGGGCTCGACCCTAGGCCCAGAGCGTTGCCAGGGCGAGAAGCGCGTCGGAGAAGAATGACCACTACCGGGTCTTACTGAAGAGATTCTACTATTAGAACCGCGTCCCCGCCGGCGGGGACGGTTACTAACTGAAGGGCAAAGAGCGCGCTTCCCTCCGTCCATCGGTTTATATAGATTCGACCGTGTGCTTGAGCGCGTGCTCGGGCGTGCTTGAGCGTAAGCTCGAGATCGGCGTCCTTTATTTAGCGTTCCGTTTCCACAGATGTTAAACCCTTTTCATACAACAACATTATTCTTTATTATTTTTGTGTTCCGTATTCGAAATTTTATTATTTTGTTGTTTTATTTATTACTTGTATTATGTTTTTAGATTCTTAAGTATTATTAATTCATGTTTGCTTTAGGTGAAACTTATTTTTCAATGGAGTAGACTGAGCCTAGTTACTTTCACTTGTTTTAAAATTAAATAAATGAATGTAGTATTGTTTAATGTCTGCTAATTATTATTTAACATTTTATATTGAAGAAAAGGATGAATTCTATTTAGTAGTTATAATGATTTGGAATTTATTTGTCAAATTGTTAACGAACAACGGAGGTTGGTTCCGTTACAGGGTATTCAAGTTAAATTTTAAGATTCTTGTAATTTAACACGACTGCTAACGACGCTACTCTCGCGTTCACATGGATTTACTCACTGTGCTCATGGACGCATTTGGCCAGTCCAATTACGTGCAATAATTGCGCGTGCGCACAGGCGTTATGTTTACGAGTTTTAGGGTAGCAGTCATCGTGTTAAGAGGCTAGAAAGCAAGTACTTGTGTTAAGAATATGTCCTTTGTATCGCATGCATTACTTTAATTTGTTAACTTTATTTTACAACACTACACACTGCTGGAAACAATTTTGCCCTAGAGGAGTAGTTTTCGTTGTATTTGTTGTAGCGCTTTATAACGTTAATCAGTTAATTAATTACGACAACAGAAATTTCACATCGCTCGCAAGTGAAATTTACTAAATCTTTCAGATTAGCAACGGAATAGATGGTTGAATTCTTTGCAAACAGACATTTCTTGTGGAAAAATTCTAAGCAAACTTTACACAAAATAAGATCTCTTACATCTCCGGTTTTCCTGCATAAACAGTAAACTTTTTCGGCGAATTGTTGCTTATAAGGAATGTAATATGAGTATGATGTGACTCTATCATAAGTAGCTGGAAACGCTGTGAGATACTTATTGGAACTTTCGAAAGTTGTAGACAAATGCGCTCTCATCTTGTTGCACTTGAAAAGAACCTTGCATGGGTCCTCTCCTGCGCAAATCAATTTTGCGAATGCGATAGCAAAAAGACCACAATCATGTGAATTAGGTTGCAGGCCAACATCGTGAATTTTGAAAACAATGTTTGTTATTTCTGTATATGTTCGATTTAAGCTGCTTGCAATCGACACAACTTCCGGTTGCAAACTTTTGTACAGTGAATCAAATACATGAACTTCTAGTAAGCCTTGTTCGGGTAAGACTTTACCTGCAATGCAGTTCCAGTGACTACCCTGGATGTTACAAATCTGGACAAACTGACCATTACAAGGTTCGAATCTAGGAGGATTGAAAAGTTGTATGCTGCAACCCTTCCATTTCCTTATATTCGTTTTTGAGCAAACATGATGCAGCATATATAATGTCAGAATCTAACCAAGCATTACTGTTGAATATAGCCTTATGGCTAAGTTTTAGCTGAACTCCTTCAACTTTAACCCAGTCGGGATCCGAAAGATCACTAGAGTTTGTTTGTTTATTGCCTGGTCGTTTTGAGATAACAGGAAAATAGTCTGTGATGCGATATTTTTTTTTACGGAGACGTTCTGAAGGTTTTGGTAACTTCCGTTTCCGTCCAATAGCAGTTAGTTTATTATTTTTTTTAGTTTTGGGGATAGCAGGGAAGGCCATGGTAATTGGCAAAGATTTTGGCGAGGTATTAATACCATGATCGATTTGTTTTTCTGGAGAAATACATGTGACAGCCGGTTGAACCTCGTTTGATTTGAAATTTGGCTTTGCAAAGTCATCACTCATTTGGTTGACAACATTTTTGAAGACGTGTTGGACCTGGATTGGCTTTTCAAAACTGGGGGTATCTTTTGACCACTCATTGACTAAATCTTTCAAAAATTTTAGCCTTTCGTCATATTTGCACACTGAAGACGATTTCAAAATCTCTATTAGTGATTTACAGACAAGGTTGCTCTCCGAATACCTGTCTGTCTCTACATTGTGTGAAGCGGTTTTGCTATATTTGCACACTGTCGTGGTCTTGATGTTCGTGCTAGAAGAGCGGCAAGCATTAAATGTGTCTAAATAATGTGACTTAGTCCATCGTTCTGGCACTAAATCTTCAGAGAATAAATCATGTTTCAAATGATTTCTGAGAGCAAATATATGGCAACAAGGTAAGTTTTTCATAGAAAAAAATCCACAACTACATGATCGTAGTGTAGTTTCGGCTAATCGATGATTAGGTAGTCGAACGTGATAAAAGCCGTAATTAGCATAATGAGTGAATTCACAAGACCTTCCAAGACCTTCAGAAATTTGGCTGATTATTTGTTTGTATGCAAAGTACGTAGCACATGATGATACTCGCTCTAATATGTCTTGCGGTATATCAGTAAATGTATTAACGGAATGAGTGGAATCTTTAAAGGCGGCGATTTCTAATTTATCCAACATGTTTGATAGGTAGTTTTTCAAACTAAGATAAAAATCATCAAGAGCCGCGTACTTTTTGATGTGCTGTTTTAATTTTTGATTAAGTGATTCTAAGCGGTTGTTTGTCACATCTCCCAAATTGTAAGTGGAAATACGATAATAGAGGCTCCAAGATTGTCGGCAAGAGTGCCATCTAGTGAGGAATTGACGGAAAACATTGAATTGGTAAAAATTGTCGCGAAATTCTGTAATCGTTTCATTGTATAACTCCTCGCTAGAAGCATATGCCATTTTCTCTAGTAAACCTTTGCACTTGTCTTTAAAATTTTTAGGCACGTTTGAAGAATTCACCATTTCCTTAAAACTTTTTAGTACGTGAAATAAACATAATGAATGATGTGCTTGTGGTAAATGTTTTTTAAGAACAGAGATTTCTGTAAAATCTTTATCAGTCATCATGGATCTAATATCTTTGCACGATGGATTATGTTTGATAAAATAATTTACAAATGAATCGACAATTATTTTTGTTTCTTGGACCAAAAGTCCAAAAGCTACCGGCACAGAATGGTTATTGCCATCCACGGCAAGTATAATATATAACGGCATTCTCTGTTCATTTAAGCAATATGTACCATCTATTAGGATGTGATCAGGGTATTGTGCAAAGAATTTGACCATCCACGCATACTGAAAGTATACAAGTTGCACAGTGTCGTTAGATGTCAGTGTTTCTAAAATCATGCCTGCATCGGAACTGACATCATCGAGTAATAACTCTACAAATTTTTTACAACTGGGCATTTCTACTTTACCTTTGAGACGGAGTTTAACATTTTGTATGCCCTGTGTGGAGATATTAACTCCATGGTTTTCCCTTAAATATTTTTAAGTGTTGGGACTGGGGCTTTATATTTTACTAATAGTTTCACGTCCGATTTGATCGGCTCGCTTTCAGACTTTATCTTTGAAATAAATACTTTCGACTGTGAATCTTTTTGTACTCTTGGAATTAAATAATCTACTGCTCTAACGCCTCTGTTAATAGAATACATTTTAAATGTGTGCTCGTCAACGGCATGTCCAACGTGAGTATTAACAAATGTCTGTATTTGAAAGCCTTTTTCGAGTCTATCGTATCTAACAGTAATTTTGGCCGGGCAACCAATCTTTGATGTTCGTTGCAAAGGACGAGTGCCTGTTGACTGGCTTACGTATTTGCCATTGTGAGCACATGTAAAAGTTACAAACTGATAACCCAAATGCAAAGGAAGAGGTGCCGTTGATTGTCTATTAAAAGCCTCAACAGTTTTTGAAGTACTAATAACGAACAGAGGCGATTTAGAAGAATGTATATATTCTTCAAAAACTGTAGCGAAGTCGTTGAAATTTTTTAAAATCGTACCCTCGGCAATCTCAAGCAAAGCACGCGGTGTTGCATCTAAAAGAAAACAAGCGTTGTTAGTAGGAAAGCTTAAGGCTGCGACCCTATTAGTCACAGTTTGCAGCGGACTGTCGGCTGTCTGACTTTGTAATTCAAAATTAAACGAACCACTTAGTTTTTGTAATGATATTAATGAGTGGAATACTAAAAATACTCATTAACATAAGCTAAAATTAAAGCTATAATTAATTACTTATGCCATTAGGAAATTAGAAATAAAAAATCGGCTTAAAGAGTCGGTCGGTAAGCTTTTAGCCGCAAATTGCGTACAGCCCCCGGATCATGGTAACGCAAAGGTCCAACTTAAGTTTAAGCGAACGATCGCTCGATTATATTTGGTTGTAGTTGAACCTTTGCGATATTGGGATCGGGGACCAGGACGCATATTTGACCTACAAGCGTTTATAAACAGTCAGCGGCAAATTGTTTGACTTAAGGTACCGCAGCCTAAAAATGCATTAGTAGGTATTGTAGCGTTGCGAACTGCTATTATGTAACGCAACTCATGGAAATCAAAGGTCAAACAAAATACTGATATATTAATAAATATTGATTTGACATCAAATTTGGTGGTTTTTGATTGTCTGTTTGCCAATCACCAAAGGCTTCCTCCAACTTTTACCAAACTCATACTTATACCAATAAGGCAAAGGCAAAGCAAACAGCATTAATTCAAATTCCAAAGCCGCACTTAGTAAAATAAAATTGCTTACCAGTAGTGCTAACAGGATTGCTGACTGACCCCATCGTGCAAGCTGACTTTCATTCACTGCAAAAAAAAAAAGATTAGCACAAAATAAATGATAGTTATGTAAGGGTTAGAGGATGCTTCTGAGTTAAAACACTGTACCATGCCAGACCACTAATTTAGTCCTTTCGGCGAACAGGTATAACTTGTAATATCAAATTTATGGAACGAATCACACAGTATTGAAAAGATTTTTTACTAGAAACAAGACAGTTAAAAACGCGCGGCGCACCAAAACAAGAAAACTTCAGTAGGTATTGCCAGAATGAATAATATCAGCTATCCTGCTCTCAGTCAGTCATTTCTTGCAGTCTATTTCTTGTTGCGCACGCAGGCAATTCGGCATGGCGCCGAGTTGAAATTATGCGGGTTGCTATATGCTCCCCCTCTAGTTCAGATAAACGCTCTCATTCGTGAACTAGCACTTTGTCTACAGCCTTAGCTGGTCGTCCGCGGTTTCTCTTTGGAATCACGGGTTTTGGAGGAACGGCATTCGCTTCGATGACAACACCCACAGCAGTAATAAAATCAATGCCTAATAAATGGTCTCAACATTTATGGAATCAGGAAAAAATAAGAATAGAATAGTTATTACAGAGTTTTCCAGTCTAACCCGTAAAGTGGTAGTGGTAGTAAGCACTTCCATCTTCCGGACTATAGACTATACCATCAGCAAGTTTGATTTCACGAGAGGATGGAGTGAGTGGGTGACCTCGACGTAGAAGGAGAGCATACAGCGTATGGCCTGCAATGCAGTGCTTTGCAGCCGCATCTATCAGCGCAATACCATTAACACCTAAAATTTCAATATTAAAAATTGGTCGCAAGTCGCGATATGCAAGAAAATCGGCACCATGCGTGACGGAATCATCTCCACTACAAATACAGTAATCACCAAAATTTTTATTTTTACATAAACACTTATTCTAAATTTTAGAAATTTTCGACTTATTGCACTTTACACATAGGCCACAAATATTGTTATCAAAATAAAAATTTTCTTCAAGTTTATTTTGTAAGCTGCAGTGTGTTAGATAGTTAGTAACATGATTAGAAATGTTATTACAATATAATTTAAGTTACACAAACAATTGTTTATAAGTTGCAAATTGTTTGGAGAAGAACATGTTTTGTTTTACATTATTCTCAGTACAACATAAACAGTTTTGGCTTAGGCGGTCTCACCGAGGGCAGTATGAAGTATGAATGTACTGTATTATTTGATGAAACATTTAAAACAGCACCACCTTGGTGGGAAGAAATATTCTCCGAACAACTCGCTTGATTCTGATTAGTATTGTTATCATAGTATCAGCGAATAATTTAATAATGTTTATACACAAACATGCATTCCAGTTCCAGGGAAACATTGGAAAGAAAGTTCTGGGAAATGTTATTATTATTGGTGCATGCATCAGTTTTCAAAGATAGTTTAGAGTTTATTTAATTATAATTAGAGTCTCTAGCGTTCAAATTAGAATTTGATGCAGAATTAGTACACTGAACATGCGGTTTTAAGGACTCCACGCTATAGAAAGTTTCTTTGTTTTTCTCACCATTATTACAAACATCCAGAGAAAAGTTAGGTATGGAACGAGACTCATCTCGGTTCGCTAACTTACGGCACTGGTCTCTAGTGTCCAAACCGTTTGCAGTATGAGCAGCTGGGTCGCTGCTTCCTCCCAGTGGCAGTGGCTGGATCCTTGGGTGGACCTGGTGGCGACGGCTGCTTGGCTGCTGAGCCGACGCGGGCGGTTGTGCGGCGTGGGCAGGGGGTAGTGTCGGCGCGGCAGGCGCGCGACTATGTAGCGTCATTATCTAACTCGGCCTTCTCGCTCCTCTTTGTAATCGCGCAAGTAAGGCACGTATATGTATATTCAAGCAACAAATATTTCGGAGTTTTCGGTACCTTGAGGTGTAGAAAATACGGCGGTCGCCGTAGACGCTTATGAGATTGTCCTTTGCCTGATTCCATGTAGTGATTGTGCTTTTCAGCCCTTGCCACCATGTAACTGCTTCGTATTGGGTGGGACCCAGAAATGATGTAGGGGTCGATGAACTAGCTTGTTGTCGATTCAAAACTGTTTCCAGTATGTCCTTGAAAGTTTCACTTTGGGCCTTTCGTATAGATTCGATTCGGCATCGGCTTCTGCTGCGGTCAGCGCTTGCGGTGGCTGTTGATTCAGCGGCGACAACACGCGGCGATCACGCGGGTGGGATGGACGGTGGGATGTAGGGGAATGGGAAACGTGTCTAGCCGCGTCTTCCCTGCCTCTTAGGCGGTCCATGCTTCGTGTGATTGTCATTTCACTTTTACAGTTTGAACACTACCGAACAGTCACTACAGTCTTATCACTGTGGAGACGCCATCTCAAGAACGTTGTGCGCCAGATATTTAGTATTACTAAAGAGCTAAAGACGAAGCACTCTCTGATATAAAACATGCAAGTTGAATCTCAGTTATAACACTTGGTCAGAGAGTCGCCTTCAGGACACACTTTGTTTTATACTATTTAGTAATTATATTACATCAATGCAAGTTTTTATCATCCTAAGAAGAAAATTTGTGTTACTTACGATATAAAAGTTAGGTAGCGAACGGATGTAAGGGGGCGAACTTAAAAAGTTGGATCAAAGAAAAACTCAAAAACTTGCAAGAAAACTTTTCTTTGAGTTCTGGGGGTGGGCGTGGGGAGCGTTCGAAAACGGGTAAAACTTCACATGACATTTGATGACATGAAAAGGGCTGTCACTCAGAGTGATTTTTACTCGTTTACGAAGGGTCCCTTAAATGAATGAGAGTGAATGACCGATGCAGTTTTTTTTTAAATACACATTCGCTCAATATTTCCGAAGTTACCGGTTTTTTCAACTCTAGTACCGTAAAATTACGGTTTTTTTGCGACTGGCAACCCTGATTTATAGCTGGCAGCCCTATAGTGGAAATAAGTGCGGCCCGTCTTGTGCTCAAGAATCGTTTTGGACAAGGATATTGGATTGGAACTGGACTTAGCTGGATTATGCTGAGTTGCGACGCGATGCCACCCACGCTCACTGACAGGCTGGCTGGATACGCGCCTCCTTGGCTTGATTATATTGTTGGACTTCTTCTCTTGCAGATAGATACTGTCGCCATATGTTGCAAATTGTATGTTGCAACTGGTGGGTTTTGATGATAATTAAACTTATCCACTTTATGAAACTGGTTTATTATATCAAACAACTGAGTAAGTAAATTATTACAAGTTTTTTATATGAATGAATAATTGTAATGAAACAACGACTTGACTTGCTGCGCTTGAGATGGTAGAAGAGAGTGACGCGACATTCGTGTAGTGTTGCCAGTGAATTGTAAGGCGCGTTTTGTTGGCGCTGTCAGAGCGCGTTCTGATGGCGCAGACAATAGCTATTATTATTATTATTTTCGGTATCCAGTAAAGTTTGTCGGCATTGTTGGCAAGATTTGCAAATATGTTTTAAACATTTAGTCAAGACCCATCCAAACGTAATTTCTCTGCCCAGCATCTTCTTGGGGTTCATTTTCATCAATAATACCTAAATCGTCATTAATATGAATAACATTCTCTTTGAGAATATTAGAAGTTTCTTCTAAATCTGCTGATTTGCAATTTTCTGTTAAAAAAAAATCTAAACTTTGCAAGCATTTGTTAATATCCTCTTCACAGTTTGCCCCTTTCGAGTGAGGGGAGCTATAATTGTTTAGTAAAAGTGCTTTAAACGCGCCCTCAAAAGCAATTGTATTTGGTGCATTGTTTCTAGCTCCGTAACTTCTAATATTCCCAAAAAAGTTTTCAATAGGATCCTGGTTAAAGTTCCTTGTCAACATTGCATCCAAACCATACTTTGTGTGCAAGACTTTCCAGATTACTTCCATGCCCTCAATCGTTTTTATTAAGTTTGTGATTGAAGGAACAGTTGTTTCAATTAATCTGACTTTATTGTCTGTATTTTTTTTTTTACTATAAATTTTACAGTTTTTAAAATTTCCTTACAGTCAACCCATAATTTGTGGTGAGGTGAAAATTTTTTCACAGCTCCTTTGTAAATTTTGCCATTTGGCACATTAAAACTGCTGACATTTAAGGAGTCAAACAAATTATTAATTAACACAGTGATGTCAACGAGTTGTCGGCATTCCTCTGGCAGGTCTCCCCTAGCGGTCAGGTGCTCAGTAACAACTGCGACACTATGACTAAACAACTGAGTTGCACTCTTTACGCGCATTTTTTTTATTTTTTCTGGGTTAATATGCTCCTCAGTTAATTTATGTAGTAACTTTAGCTCCCCGTAAGATTTGTCGGCAGCATAGACCTTTTGGTAATACTCCCACTTGACGACTTTTGGCTGATTTTTGGTAGTATACGTCATATCTTTTGTTAATAAATTGTTTCTTATACCTTTAATAAGGTGGGGAGTGTCAAACAGAGGAATAATTTTACGACCATTGACAGAAAAGTAGTCATACCGCCACTCAATACCCCGCCGCAGATGTGTTGCCTTTGTCTCTTTTACCAGCTCGTTAATGGCACCCGACATTAACACTTCTTTGATCACATACTGTGTTTAAATTAATAAGGCCTGAGTTTTGAGCGTGACTGACTTTATTAACTGTTTTAATTCTGTTGTCTTTAAGCAATTTGTAAAATAATAAGCTATGGGTTGCTTAAAGGGTTGTTTGACTCCTTTGACCAGAAAAACAAGCGCGTGGTCAGCAAACAGATTTTCTTTATTTGAAGCAAATCCTTCAAATGCGTCCTTTTTGCGTTGTAGTTAATTTGCGGCGTTAATGACATTTCATCAAACGCTAAACTACACAATTTATCCGCGGTATCTTTTTCAGACATAGTTTTCTTAATTTTTTCAAAAATTATTGGGTTGATACCTGGATGCAATTTAATTTTGCTTAGTAATAGCTTCATTGACTTTATCGAAGGCAGCGTGAAATATTTATATAAAAGCCCGTAACACTTTGGACTTTTTTTGTATAAGGACAATGACAATATCTTTTCTTCTATAGAAAAACGTCTACCTTTTGGTTTTTTCGAACCCTGCAGCTGCATGTTAATAAACAATGGGTAGCAATACAACGAGTGACTGTAAATTACAGTTCTAAGTGTCAAAATTAATTAATTTGGGTTATAGAATTACTAAGTGAGAGACTGACTACGAGTGACGAGAAATCAACAGAACAGCAACTTACAAACATTAATTTGAGTTACTTAAAATACAAAATGACCTAATATTTGTTTGAGTGTCAACGTTACGTCCTGCATTTTTTTCAATATTTGGCAAATGTATTTTTTATACTGAGCGGCATTTTATCTTAAATGAAGTGTTTCGAATACAAAAACCACTTTGAAAAATACACTAATGAGCAGAGTATAATGAGCTCACATTTAAAAAATAAAAATAATATGAAATAACTATTTGAAGAAACACTATTCTATTAGTTGAGAAATTTTATTATTGAAATATAAGGGTAATTAAATAAAACAATGTACTCCGTAAAAATAAAGTAATATGCATGCATTTATTTCAATCAAATGAACAAAAAATAAAATAAGACGCTTCAGTCAACTAAAAAAAAACTTCTTATTAATACTAAGAAACATTGATAGGTATGAGGAGCCCTACTACTCATCGTCACTGGTAAATAAGTGCTGGCTTGGACTTAGTGGGCCGGCCTCGTTTTCTTTTTTGTCCAATGGGTATCATTTTTGCTTCCAGTGGTGGTGTTGTTAGTTTGAGCCGAATTGCTAGCCCCAAAACGTGTTTGCATACATATCTATTGAAAAATTCGGGACAGTCGCACGATCCTTTTTGCCAGTCCAAATTTGGCAATGTGGTTTTCTGGAAAGCAACTGACTGCTTTTTATACTCGTCAAAAGTCTGCCAACGATCATTGTAGTTTAAATCTGTAGCATTTTCGTTGCAAATCAAATATACTTTTTTGGTAGGATCCGATGCTACTATCTTTCTATTTATGCTTTTCTTCGCCCAGACGTAAGCTTCCGTCCATTGTCGAAGCTCAATAGTAGGTGCCTCAGGTAACGAAGAGTTTACTAATGACCACTGGGCTACCATATCGGTAGCAACAGACAGAAATCGCGACAGAGGAAATCGTTCTCGCAATGTATTATGGTCTTTTATGTTTCTATTAAATGACTCGAGGGCATTATTTGTCGATGGCGACATAGGTGCTGCACCTAAGAACCAATTGCGATTCTTTCTGAACCATTCCTCTTCCATGTACTTTACAAAGGTGGTTTGTGTTTTCCATTTCTCAAGGAACGCTTGCGAAGCGGCATTAAACACTTCGAGTGAACGCTTTTTTGTTCCTTTTTTGGCACAATTTTCTCTACTTTCTTTTGTATATTTATTTTAGCATGTGCCCAGCACATACGAATAGTCGGTTGTTCACCAAAAACATCTGAAAATGCATTTTTTATACTCTGAGCTGCGTCGCAGATCAGAACTCTGGGTTTCATTGTGTAATCGTATAATTGCATAACTTTGTCCTTTATTCCTTGGAACATTGTCTGAAAATCTTCTTGGCGCTCATTTGTAGCTACTCCCAAGCAAATAGGATGAAACTTGCGATTTTTATCCGTAGTGCCAACAATCAGCACCGGAAATCCCTGCCATATCAGTTTGTAAGTGGCATCAGTGTGTATGAGTTCCGTGAATAAAATTGTTTTCAATAATGTTTTTGTAGATAGATTGAATCGGAAACTTGGCTGATCACCTTCAATAACGTGGTAACTAATGACGAAAACCTCGTTGTCATCTTCTGGAATAGCGGTACGTTTAAATA
Organism: Carpatolechia fugitivella; assembly: GCA_951230895.1. NCBI lineage: Eukaryota > Metazoa > Arthropoda > Insecta > Lepidoptera > Gelechiidae > Carpatolechia > Carpatolechia fugitivella. The sequence goes on along the minus strand of OX579654.1, from coordinate 13,498,422 downwards.
TCCACTGCTCTAATTCGCCCAGACAAATACCCGATTTTCCAAATTTTTGTGCTCTGAGATCCGACAAATAATTGTAGAGTTGCCTTTTTGATGGTAAGTGTATTCCTTCTATTTTAGCAAGTTCTGATAAAATTGCTTTGGGTTTCAAGCGTAAATTAAACAATTTCTTAATTTCCTCTTTTGTATTCTCGTGAATGCCGTAAGTATCTCGGGTACCAATAGCACTATGGTTATGTTCTGAGTCAGTTTGATACACATTTACCTTATCGTCATCATTAACAAATAAAGCTCCGCGTCGCATTGCGGCCCTCTCCTTTTGACTTTATTGCAGCGATAGAACCTTTTTTGACCATCTTCAGTGGCACGTGTGTAATTCCGCGACCAAATACATTCAGAATTTACGAAGTTTAAAGCATCTTTTTCATTAGAAAATTGTTTTAAAAATATCCAATCTTTCGTCTTCTTTTGCTTTTTAGTCACTGTTATTTCTGTTTATTGACGCTAGGTCTTGTTACAGAGTCGGGCCACAGGAGCGCAGTGATTGCGTCTTTGTCCAGCACAGCGTGCACCACCACCTCACCGGGATATGTGTCGATATATAAGAAATACGCACAAACTTGAATGCAACGTATATCAGTTTATTGTTCAAAATAAACATTACATTGGTAGCCGAAATAAATTGTTTGATTTCATAGGATTAACATTTAAGACGAACACAATAGGCTAGCACATAGAAGCACAGATTAACGAGAAGGGTTTTCTTTCAAGTGACAGACGTCAAAAATGACATTCAGTCATTTGTCTATGTAAAGGGTACATGCAACTGTCAATATTTCAACACTCCTCCTTAACCTTTACATAGGTCACAAATTTACAAAAAACATGATATAAATAATGACCTAACTTAGCAGCTCTACATTTATGTAACTCTACATTTTTGAAACATTTGACTCTAAGCTCTACATATATGTAACTCTACATTTCTGAAACATTTGACTCTACATTTATAAAAATATACATAACTCTACATTTATGAAAATATATATAAATCTATATTTAAGCAATGAATCTACCAAAAAAAAACTATGGCACTGATTTTAAATTTATCTCTTTAATGAAAATATTATGTTTTTGTGTACAAAGTGGTTTAGTTAAAACATCAGCTACCATTTTGTCTGTTGGCAAATATTTTACACATATATTTTTATTTTGTACAAGATCCTTCATGAAATGATACCTCAAGTCAATATGTTTTGTTCTTTTATGGGAGTATTCTTTTATTTGTAACAGTTTCTGTGCACTTTGACTATCGTTATAAACTACAACACTATGTGTTTGATTAGAAATTTCTGACAAGAAATTCTTTGCAAAACATGTGTCTTTACATACATCACTGATGGCCAAGTATTCTGCTTCAGTACTAGATAGAGCTGTACTACGCTGCTTTCTAGACTCCCAATTGATTAGGTTTTTACCTAATTTAACCACAAAACCAGTATATGACTTCCGGTCTTGCAAGTCATTGGCCCAGTCTGCATCAGCGTAGGCATTTAATGTAAAGTCTCCACTTTTCGTAAAATAGAGACCATAATCAATAGTTCCTGCTAGATATCGTAAAACTCGCTTTGCCGCGCGCCAATGACTTACATCATAACAACTATTAAATTGGCTAAGTTTACTACAAGCAAAGGATATATCAGGGCGTGTACACACTGAGAGGTACATTAAGCCACCTATTAATTCCCTATATTTATACACATTGTCTTCTATGCTATTATTATCAGATTTGTCAAATTTACAGCTAACAGGCAAAGGCGTCGACACTGGTTTGCAATTTGTCATATTGAATTTAGCAAGTAAACGTTTAGTATAGTCTGATTGGTCCAAAATTGTGAGGCCTTTTTGCCTAGTAACTGTCATGCCTAAACAATCCTTTAATTCTCCCAAATGTCGAATTTCAAAATTACTTTCTAATAATTTCAGAACATTATTTATACAATTATTATGAAATACATAGAAATCGTCGACATAAAGTGCTATAATTACATATTCTTTATCATTTTTCTTAGTATAAATACAAGGCTCACATTTACTCTGTGTATATCCATTGCCAGTTAGAACAGAGTGTATTTTTACATTCCACATGCGACTTGCCTGCTTAAGGCCATATAAACTTTTATGCAGCAAACATACTTTGTCATTATTCTTAAAACCTAAGGGCTGTTCCATATATAAAATTTGATCTAGTTCACCATTTAAAAAGGCGGTAGTAATGTCAATGTGGTTGATTTTTAAGTCTAATTCTGTAGCTAGAGAAAATAAAATTCTTAGTGTAGAATGTCGCACTACTGGTGAAAATGTATCTGTAAAGTCTATACCTTCTTTCTGACTGAAACCACGGGCAACAAGCCTAGCTTTATATTTATTTAACTTACCAGTGGTATCAAATTTCTTTTTATACACCCATTTACATTTAATTACATTCTCACCTTGAGGGCAATCGACGAGAGTCCAGACTTTATTTTTGAGAAGCGAATTGTACTCACTCTCCATAGCCTTCAACCACTCCTCCTTATCGTGTGTATTCATGACGTCCTCATATGATAGAGGATTGTCTGGTGAACATTGTTCAGCCATTGAAGTGTGATAATAATATTCACCGTAACGTTCAGGCATTTTACCACGTGTACTACGTACTGGACGTGAGACAGACGCATCAGACAAATCTAATGAAGTCACCTCACCCTTATGTGACGACTTTGGCAGAGAAGACACGACATCATCAACGACATCATCTTCATCACCTTCATCACCTGTACAGTAGTGGATATCCGACAACGGTGAATAAACAGGTGGTGTTATATCTCCATCTGAAACAAGATTATTTATTGAATTATCACAGTTTAAAATATTTTGACTAGATGTTTGTTTATCACTAGTATTTTCATTATCAATTTCATTTGTATTTTCATCATCAATTTTATTTATATTTTCATTATCAATTTTATTTATATTTTCATTATTAATTTCATTCAAAATTAAATTATTATTTACATTAAAAATTGAATCATCATAAAAATTAAATTTGTGTTCATTATTGTGCTCAGCCATAATAGTGTCTACGTTTAAAAACTCGTGTTCAATAAACTTTACAGTCCTTGAATAAATAACAACACGAGGTTGTAGCGGATCTATAAGACGATAGCCCTTGCAAGTATCCCCATAACCCACCATTAAATATTTCTTGGCTTTCGCGTCAAGTTTTCGCCTCTTCTGCTTAGGTATAAATGCATATGCTACACAACCGAAAACACGTAAATTACTCAAATCTACTGGAGAACGAGTCCATTCGTATTCCGGTAAACTACCCGAGAGAGCCTTTGTAGGGGATCTATTTTTAAGATATATCGACGTCATGACGGCTTCCCCCCAATATTCATTTGGCAAACCGGATTCATGAAGCATAGCCCTAGCTTTTTCAAAAATGGTACGATTGACGCGCTCTGCCAGACCATTTTGCTGAGGGCAATAAGGTATGGTGGTCTGGTGAAGAATACCCTCCTTTTTAAGATAACTACTGAAATAATTATTGCAATATTCAGTACCATTATCACTGCGAAGGACTTTAATAGACAACCCACTTTGTTTCTCTACAAGGTTCTTGAAGGTAATAAAATGAGAACTCACCTCTGATTTGTTTTTCATAAGGTATCCCCATGTTTTCCGGGTACAGTCATCAGTGAAGGTTACCAAGTAACGGGCTCCGCCCCAGCTGCAATTCTGCATTGGTCCCACAACATCAGTATGAACGATTTCCAGTGGCTTAGCAGCACGCTCGCCACCAACCTGGGGGTAAGATGATTCACTCATCTTTCCAGTAAGGCACGCGACACAGCTGTCTAGCATGCAGGCTTTATTCTGTAACAGAAAACCCATGCAATTTTCACCACCACCAAGAATTCTCATACCTGATTCAGAGAGATGACCAAGACGTTTATGCCATGTTTCCCATGACACATCTGAAGCAGCATGAGCACTCACTGTCCCTTGTCCTGCTGGCATGGGCTTGGAATGCTCCACCTCAAAGACGGGCTTAACTTGTTCTACCTTACACTTAAATAACCCATTAACCTTCATAGCCTCTAGAACTTTGTTGCCTGTGATTCTAAAATCGTCATAGATAACGCATTTATTCCTATAAAAAGCTACCAAATAACCAAGATCAACCATTTGACTAACAGACATAAGATTATTAGATAAACCTGGCACTAACATGACATTACTAAGAGAAATGTTCGAAGAAATACACACCTTGCCTATGGAATTACTTTCTAACTTATCACCATTTGCAACGGTGATGGTACTCTTTTGTTCTTTACAGTGGGTAACCAAGTGCCGATTGGAACACATGTGAGAAGTTGCTCCACTATCGATGATGAAATCTGTAGACGAAGAACTTGTTGTAGCACTGTACGCCGAAGCAACTAGTGTGTGCTCTTCCTTCTTTTTCCCTTCTTCTTGTTCACATAGTAGGCCAAGGTACTGTTGTCTGAATTCTGTGAACGGCGATGATCTTCCTGCATGAGACGAGCGCGTACAATTTCTGAAGTTAAGCCATCAGTTAAACAAGCCGTTTCCAAAGTTGAAACCAATACTTCAAATTCCTGAGGCAAACCGCTGAGAAGAATCTCAGCCACTTCGCTGTCGTCAATATTTTTGCCAATGTCAGCTAACTGTTGTACCAATCGCATCACAGCTTCAATGTAGTCAGCCATTCCATTATGATGATTATAGTCAATGCGATGTAATAGTCTCAATAGCAATACTTTTCTATACAGGCTCTTGGATTCAAATGTGTTAGATAGTTTTTCCCAAGCTTCCTTAGCTGTTTTCGCATCGCGAACATATTGATAGAGACTAGGCTGTATTGATAGACATATACGAGCTAAGGCGCGGCTTATACGCCCAGCGTCGTCATCCGTTCCAAGGACACAATTCCATAAGCCTTCAATCGTCAAAAGCATGCGTATCGCGAATTTCCATGTGACGTAGTTAGCTGCCCCTTCAAGTCTTTCAATAGCAGGAGACATATTGCCACCATTCACAGCCATCTTGGAGGTTATAAATGAACAACAAACCAAATACCTCAATATCGATTTTTCCAGTCGGTACGGCGTCCAAGGCTTGAACAAACAATGCTGGTAACATAACCTATTGACGCTAGGTCTTGTTACAGAGTCGGGCCACAGGAGCGCAGTGATTGCGTCTTTGTCCAGCACAGCGTGCACCACCACCTCACCGGGATATGTGTCGATATATAAGAAATACGCACAAACTTGAATGCAACGTATATCAGTTTATTGTTCAAAATAAACATTACATTGGTAGCCGAAATAAATTGTTTGATTTCATAGGATTAACATTTAAGACGAACACAATAGGCTAGCACATAGAAGCACAGATTAACGAGAAGGGTTTTCTTTCAAGTGACAGACGTCAAAAATGTCATTCAGTCATTTGTCTATGTAAAGGGTACATGCAACTGTCAATATTTCAACACTGTTTCACTCTCAGATTCACTTTGGTACACTGGAACTTCATTCATATTATCACCACTTGTCCCTGGTAAGCTAGAATTGTTCATGATTGTAACTATAAGCAGTTAAAGATGTTAAAACAAATTAATTACGCAGCACGTCCAAATATTACGTCACATCAAAACATAAACAAACGCACAATGCAGCGTGCGAGCCAGTGGTGCGAGCACATGGCAATCGTAAACACGCAACGCTATTGGTCCGCAGCCCAACTCACCTGACTGCAACGATTCGTCGCCCCGCCCCCATTCGAATTCGCGCGCATTTAAAAATCTGTAGTTTTCATTAAAAAAGCGTATCAAAATAAAAAACATAAGCCCTCAAATAGAATATCAGTAACCAATAATCATTAATAAAGCAGCTTACAAAACTTTGCTCAAAGTGAACTTTTTAGTAGTTCGCTAAGTATAACCTCACTTAGAAAAATCGAATCTATCTTAATATTGAAGTTGCCCTCTCTGTATTTCCAGTCGCTCACTTAGTAATGAAGTCGCTCGGATAAAATTTTAATATCTGAAATGGATTTATCACAATCCACTTTTTGTAAGCTCGTTCTGGATTTTATTATAAATCAATATTCGTCGTCAGTTTAGTAAATTTTTCGCTTACTCAAATTCATACCGCTCAAGTTATTAAAACAGTATGTCATCATCAGTCGCAAAGTTTTTTTTTGTTCGCTCGTTTTATAATTCCCCATAAACAATTGTGTTGGTTTAGCCATCCTCTGCACAACTTGCTGAAATGCTGGACTTTCCGGTAACTTCTTTGCATTGGCGAGTCTTGTTTTAAACGCGCCATTCTTCCTTAAGCGACAAACCTCGCTGCGTAGCCGCTTGATTTGGATACGCATGTGATTCACTTGCGCGCAATTAAATGCTGGGACCGTCACAAGACCTGAAATAAAAAATTATAATTTCATCTCTCGTGCTCTGAAAGTAGTCCAATAATAACCGCAAAGAAAGGATGTAAGTCCAACTTACATCCCGAGGGATGTTAGTTACTTTGAAATTGGTTTCTTTCTTTTAACTATTTGCATAGAGAAAATTGCACACAATAAATAGCAAAGAAATAGACGTATACAGCCTAGATAATGCCAAAATTATATTTATTTTAATAAAAAATAACGTATTTTGTTTGAATTTAAATCAGTTATGCTAGATGAATACGAAATTTACGTATTTACGTAGAAATAACAATAAATGGTTAAAAAAAACCCAACGTAAATGTAAAATTCTTTTAAATTTTGGCTAAAATGTCACGAACGCGCACCTTAAAAAAAGGCGGGAAAAAATATTGGTGAAAAAATTATTATCTGTGGTGATGTGAGTGAATTTTAGAAATCAATATGCAGTGATATAATTAAAACCAACTGAAAATTTCTCAGTTTGTCAAATAGGGTGAGGTGCACTAACTAATATAGTGCATATGGTATGTAGCCCATATACAATGTTTTTACATTTGTTTTGTTTACTTTTCTCGCAATCTGATCAATTCCATCCTCACACTATAAGCGCCCTCGCTACGATCGTGTGCCAAAATACTTCGGGTGTAATTGATCGCTTTGGTTACATATTAGAAAGTCAAAAATTGATCGATCAAGTTTTTCTGGGTTTTTTCAATGGTTCATTTGGCTTTAGAACCATTAGGCCAATAGTCTATTAGATTTATTAAATGTCGATATTCTAAACTTTGGTCAAATGACCAATGTTTTTTTGAACTTTGTTAAATGATTCGTTGTTAGTTTAAAATTTGATCGATCAATTTTTGACTTTCTGATATGTAACCATCGCTTTCACCCCTTCGTTAATCTACTATTTTATATCCCTCAAAGTATGAATTCTACGAATGTTACAATTAGGTATAGGATACTGACTGGTACTAGTGTGATGGAGATGAAAATTATATGCAAAAAAAAATATTTAAAAATGTGAAACATACCTTTAGCAGATCCTTGTCGCCGGTTTCTACTAACAGCACTGTAATTATGCTCATCAAACACGCTATTAAATTCAGCTATTCCAGATTTTTCTCCTGAAATAAAAATACAACAAAATTTTAGTGAAAGTAAATTCGTTCGGTTTCAATTTTAGTACGACCAGGTTCGATTTTAGAACAAAATAAGAGTTTTTTTAACCGACTTTAAAAACATAAGGTTCTCAATTCGGTTGTATTTTTTTATGGATGTTATTAGATATCTCCGTCAATTCTTAATAAGAGATAATAGCGGAAACTCCTCAACAAGTGATAGAAACATGCATCGCGATACTGTTATTGTATTGGAAATCACAAATAAATTAGCTCCTATGACTATATAGTGGTTGAGTGTTTAACTCTCTTTACGGAAGTTCCGGGTTCGAATCCCGGTGGAGACAAAAATGTCCTTGTGAGACTTTCTTCAGTTTAGTTAGGACATTGCTGCCTGAATCACCTGATTGTCTGAAAATAAAGATTATTCCGTGCTTCGGAATGCACGTTAAGCCGGGTGTCTCGGCTAATATCTAAAAAAGGCTTCGTTACTCGAGCCAAGTCAGCGGATTTTGATTAGGGCGCAGTGCTTTATTAATTGTTTGACCAGGGTTTGTGAGGTTGATTCTCGACCTTATAGTCCACAATATGAAGAAAAAGAAGAAGCCAGCCTACGTTGACTAGTTCCGCATTCCTCTCTTTCATTGGTCATAAAAATTAAAAGGATAGCTGGATTTTAAAATTAGAATTAGAGGATGACTTCCCGAATAGGGACCATTATTTCCTTAGAAAAAATCTTGCTATGTCTTATAGTTTCAGTTATCTATACTGACACTGACTCTTTCAAATGGGCCATCCCATTTTATATTATTATTTACTAAGTTTAATATTATCGCTATTTACCTGTAGTTGCCATTTGAGATGTGGAGGCTTGACTTTTAGTAGTCTCAACTATGTTTGGGTCATTGCTGTGTGCTGTTATGCCTGTAAATATAAAAATAATTTATATTACTTTACTACCTGTAATCTGGCAAGCAGATGAAACGAGTAATAAATAAGTGCCTGTTTATTTTTTTAGGTAAAATAAAAATTGTATTATTAAAAATAATATTTTACAAAATCATTTTTCATGTTATTGCTATTTACCTGTAGTTGCCATCTGAGATGTGGAGGCTTGACTTTTAGTAGTCTCAACCATGTTTGGGTCATTGCTGTGTGCAGATATGCCTGTAAATATAAGAATAATTTATATTATTACCTGTAATCTGGCAAGTAGATGAAACGAGTTGTAAATAAGTACCTGTTTAATTTTTTAGGTAAAATAAAAAATGTACATTTAAAATAATATTTTACAAAATCAATTTTCATGTCAATTTCAAAGTCAAAAGTGATTTTTCATGTCATATTATAACTGTTTGGTCAATCCTCAGCGCACTTTCGGTACATAATTATAACCGAAATAAAAAAATACAGATCAGGCTTGTTAATTAAATACCTAGTGACTAAAAATGTCAAAAAGTTATGCAAAGAAGGTTATGACAAACTATTCACCATTTATGTAAAATACTGCCAGTAGATAAAAAGCTCCATTTCTTAATAGATTTTATTTATTTAAATTTATTAATAAAAGAAATATAACGTTTTCGATAAAAATTGATTGATTTTTGTTTAAAATACTGAGCAGCATCTATAAGATATAAATCTGCATATTAAATAATAATAATATTATTTACAAAGTTTGCTACTGATATTTACCTGTAGTTGCCATTTGATATGTGGAGGCTTGACAATTAGCAGTCTCAGGTATGTTTGAGTTACTGTTGTGTGCTGTTACACCTGTAAAAATTAGAATTATATTATTTCCTTTAACCAATAAGCAGATGTGAAACAAACAACTAAATCAAATCAAATATATTAATTCATTACCAAACAAAAAACATACGACAAACTACAAAAACTATGATTAGCTACTCTCAGCATACGAACAATAAAAATTTAAATGAGGGTGTAATTTTATAATTTTAGGGTGTAATTTTACAATGTTATGTTGCAGAAATGTTGTCATCTTCAAAAAATTCAACAAGCTGTAGTAAAACTTTTTTGTTAATATTTTTCCACTAAAAGGTGCCGGAAGCGCCAGTGTGTGCACAACGCATACCATCTTTAAAACTACTAATTCTTACCTGACAAATAAAGTGAAGGCACTGCTAAAGCATTTAATCGTTTAAAACGATTTCGATCCTTGTCTGTAAAATGTTTGTCACAAACTTTTTTTTTCCTATAGTATTCATAATCTGAAGGTTTTTCCAGCTTGCCTCCACAAAGGCTGACCCACTCCTTAAAACGCTCGGGAAACTTGTCATAATTAGGAAAGCAATGTATTGTAGCACCTGAAAAAAAATGTTTAAATATAAAAGAAAGAAATAAAATAAATCTTTTACAATTATCTACCTAAGTATTCCGAAGGAAGTTCTTGATCGTGTCTACGAGTGAAATCTTTTAATATAATTACTTGCAAGTGCTACTTACTTTAAAATGTATGTTATGCATAAATCATACATACTTATACTCGTATAGTAAATAAAGTCTTTAATATAAGAGAGGTAGGAGTAGAGTGCGCACAACGAAAGATGAGACCTGTCAGATGCTACTAAAGTGGATTTTGCGCAGGTAACTCGCGTCGCAAGCTTCTGTCTCACCCCGCTTGCCTCGCTTATCGCTAAAATGGCCTGCGAACTGTCTTCTGTGTAGGTATAACCATGTGATCACGTGATCCGTCCAAGTCTCATCTTTCGCTGCTTGCATTTTACCTAATTTGAAAGGAGCAGACCCATGGAGCAAACAAACCAAGGGGTTTAATTAGATGATATTATGAAAAATGTTTTTCACTCGCAATATAGCAACTAATATTGTCTATCAACAAGTTACTTACCACTAGGTTCACAACCAAAGGAGCAAAGCCGTGGCATTTTTCCATAAACATTCCACAAACAGCGTTTATTGTTAATGTAAGCGTCCTTATCGCAAAAACTTCTCTTTGGCAAAAAGCGTCCTGTCCCAGATCTTTGCGGAGCAACTCGGCTCAACGCAAATCACAACATAGCACAAAAAAATAAACAAACAAATAACACGTGCGTCTTTTTCACAATAAGCGTCCTATCGCAAATTACTGCGGAGCACTTTAGCTCAACGCGAAACACACACAAGTTTGAAGGAGAACGATTCAAGTACAAAGTTAGGTACTGTAAAAACCTTACAAAACTGGAAAATTGCAAAACATGCGCAAAGGCATACAAGATTTTCCGTTGTTTGTCACCATTTTGAATTTTAAGGTCGACACTTTCTAATGTTGCCAGTCTTAGATCAGACGAAACTACTTGCGAATCTAGAATTTAACTATTTTATAAGATTGTGGTTTAGTTTTTAAGTTATGTTCATTTTATTTTGTTTGAGCAAAATTTTTCTTTATTTATTCATAAAAATAATAATACATAATGCAAAAAAATGACCAACACACCAGCTGAAAAAAATACTAAATGGTAATAGCTTGACAACTACGGTACTTCTACAAAGGTGCTATCTGTTGAGGTAAATAGGTACTTTTTACTGATGTAGTTTCTTCCGAGACAAATAACAGAGGGCAATGCCTTCTTTACAAAATGACAGCGCCAAGGAACTGTGACCCGCCTGAAAACTATTCAGGATATCGATACTACTGTCGATAGTATCACCAAGTGACGATACTATCGATAATATCGATAGCGCCTTATAAGTAATACTATTGATAATGGCAATACCATCGATACAATCGATAGTTTTACATACAATATTATCGATAGTATCGATAGTATTGCGAAATCTTGCAATATCACCCAAAAACAATCGATTCTATCGATAGTATCGATAGTTTAGTACTATCGATTGCCAGAAATCTTTCAATACTATTGTAAGTAAATTGAAAGCTATATGCCTAAGTCCAGTCATGTGCGAGTTCACATTTTAATATACCTTCTATAGTTAGTACATCAGGTTAGTTGAGCAATCAAAAGAAATTACGAACTATGGACAAAATTGGTAAGTCTATCAATCATTTTTGTTACGCCAAAAACGACAAAAACTTTTTGCGGATTTAAGTGATTTAATTTATTGTTGCTGCAGACCTCAAACGTTTTAGAGAGCAATGTCAAGATGATGAAGACACTCAAGATCATTTCGAAAAGCAGCGCCGCCGCGCAGAATTGGCTTCAAGGGTCTTGAAAAATATATCTACGAGTTCCAGATCAGATGCAAATAATGTTAAGCCACAATGCGAGCCCTGTAAAACTTTTGGAGAAGATGAAAGAAACGAATGTTTTACAAAACTTTTACTTCAAGAGCTTAAGTACGTCACTCCATGCATGCGCAGCCGGGTGTATGTAAAAATTTTGAACTTTTTGAATACCATAAAAAATTGTCATACTCAAGAAGTTGAATTGACGGATACCGAGAAAATATAATCTATCAGTCCTGAGAAGTAATTAAAAGGTGGTAAAGATGAATAAAACATATTAATTAATCAATACTTTAATAATCAAAGAAGTCAACAAATTGCCATCTAACTACGCATCCACAGTTATGTACGATTTGAAAAATATTAATAGAAAAATCTGAAACAAAAATAGTAAAACTTCTCAATAATGATTTAAATTACTCTTATTTATCGAAACGAGAGTATTGCTTACTACTACGTCACTAAGTGTATTTTTAATCATAAATTAGAATGTTTCTCTTTTATATATTTGAAACAAATAGAAAAATAATGAGAAAATCACTCAATACCTAAGCCTAAGCTCAATAATAAGTTTATCAATGTCAATACATTGATAAACTTATTTATCACGACGAAAGTATCACTGCGTCGCCGAGTGTATTTTTAATAATTATTTTTATGTTAGTTATGATAGCTAATCACATTATTAAGATTATTTTTAAATTAGTACTCTTACGGTAATCATAAGAATAAACAAATGTGCTATTAGAACAATTTTTGGTTTATATTTATGAATAACAGCTCGTTGATATGCTTGGCACTGAGACGGTTTCGGCGATTTGTAATTAAAAGACCAGCTTTGGAAAATACCCTTTCTGATGGAACTGAACTTCCGGGTATGCATAAATATTTCAATGCTATGTTTTTCAGTTGGTTTTCTTGATGATACCAATATTCAATAGGATATTCAGAAAATGGCAATGTGGGTTTTTCTAAATATTGTCTAATGTCTATTATAACATCCGCAGTAACCGAAGTAGCGTTATTTCCATGTTCGCTGTCAACAAACGACAGTAAACTGCTAAGCTTAGATTTTTTAGCTGAAGGCGGATTGACTGTTGCTTGAGATACTTCAGATGTGCTTCCAGGTGATAAAGTGCGCGATGTCAAAGAAGTTAAATATGTAGCATATTCTTTTTTGACGAGTGAGACCGCGTTTTCTGCATCAGAGTGCGTTTTAAATCCAAGCCTCTTAAAATGGGGATTCAGAAGCGTAGAAATCATACATGGACTTCGCGATTCATAAAATTTAAGTTTGTTTTGTACAGATGTTTTCATACACTCAATCATTACTTTAATGAAATCAGAATTGCATCCACGTTCCAATTCGACCATTTTTAGATTTAAACCTTTTATCAATGGAATTATTAAGGAAATTGTGACGTACTCATCACCGGAAATACCCTCGGTGCAGGTTTCCGGAGGTTCGAATATTTTTTCAATTTCCTCAAGGTATGCATATTCCATTGGTGTAAGATTTTCTGGTGCACTTGGATGTTCATTTAACACCAGCGTCAGTTCTTGTCTAACTTCTGATATTCGTTTTAACATGTAAAATGCAGAATTCCATCTGGTTTCTACATATTTAATTAGTTTTAATTCTGGTTTATTGATTTCTCTTTGAACAGACCGTAATTTGTTGGATGCCAATGTACTGTGTTTGAAGTGAGTAACAATCCTGCTACATTTTTCCACCAGTTCTTTAAGTCAGGTGCAGACAGAACATCTTTCATGACTAAGTTTAATGAGTGCGCAAAGCAAGGGACATGACGCACTTTCAAAATCTCCGCTACTTTAACCATGGTAGGAGCGTTGTCGGTCACCAGAGCGACGACTTTGTTTCGACAATTCCATTCTTGTAGAACATTGTCTATAGCCTGCAACAGATAATATTATGTTACCTATATAAATCACTATAATAGAGATATCCCTAGATAACAAGTATAGTACATAGTAGGCAAACTTTCATAGAAACAACTTAAAACATAGGTACTCCTTTCCTATTTTAGGTTGGGTTTTTTTCGGTCAAATTAGGCTTTAAATGGTCGTACATAGCACATATTACTTTATAGCACATTTATCATGAAATTTTATGTAAACTCACCTTATTTAAATCACAGTTTTTCTTTTATTATCCACAAACAAACAATTAGGTTAATTTGAGTCCTTTTATTTAATGTACTTCCAAAAATGTATGGCCAGTATTGCGCGGCCCGATAATTCGAAGCCATAAATGGATTCAAATGTCGGGCTGTGCATTCCTGCCCGTGCTTTATTGGCCGGTCTTTACCAATGCGGTCCGACTTTGTCCGCCCAGTATTGTGCGTTATCGGCTGGGAGATGTCGGCCCGTACCATTGAGTTATTGTTACTGCGTATGGAGAAGACACCGCCCCATCTCAAGCGTTCCGTTCAACTGTGGCCAGCTGGCCACAGTTCACTCAGTTGCTTACTAGCTCTTGAGCGCTTCAGTCTTGTTTGTTTTAAAGCGAAAAAAACGTGAAAAATCATCAAATATGCCCTCGTGTGTGTTATGATGTTGCACTAATAATTCTAGTAATACGACGAAGTGCAAAGGAAAAACTTTCCATCGGTGAAAAACTAGATAATCATTTTTAAACTGTTAAAAAATAAAAGGGCCGTGGTACTGAGGAAACTAGAGATTTGTGCTGCCGCTGAGCGTGGGCTTCGAAATGTATTTTGGAAAGTCTGACAATCGTATATTTATAGTTGTGGGAAAGCGACATCTGTTGGCCAACTGAATAATTATTAAGCAAGTCATCAGCTCAATAGTAGTTGTCTCTATAGATCGGTTAACAAGGTTCTATCGTGATTCAATGTTTGAACAACAGATGGCGCTCTTACAAAATGGAATATTAAACATACTGCCACCTTGAAATAGTGGTTTTGACTACTATTTATACATAAATCCAAAAATTTATAAAGCTGAGTTCAGTAACTTCAAAAATAACTAACTGGAAAGTGGAGTACAAATAGTAATTCGTGATGCTAATTTAAGTATGATTATTGAAAAGGAAAACTAATGAGTTTGCAAAAATAATAATTACTAAGTACTGAACTTATTTACCTGCCTACTATTAGATTACATAGGTTTAGGGAAAATAAAGGTATAAGACAACACGGGAAAAATGAAGTTTTTGTATCACCTACCTACATAAACATTTTTTTTTGTTTTTTTGTTTAAATAATGTACAATACGTCATAATGATATTAAGTAGGTAATTGGTTACATTACAAATGTTAATCTAGGTGCTTTTTAAGTACAGGTTACATTATAAATGTTAATCTACAGTAAGCGGAAGAGGACACAAATTATTAAATGATCGTGTGATGATTCCGTCCTTGGTCTTGATCTTCGCTACACGGATTTCTCCATCGACGGGACTTAGGTGGGAAGAGACGATCCTGCCGAGGCTCCATCGGCATGGCGGCAGGCGTTGATCCTTGACGAGGACGACGGTGCCCGGGGTCAGCGCGGGTCCCTTGGCGCTCCGCCACTTCGACCGCTGCTGAAGCTGACCGATGTAGTCACGCGACCACCGCCGCCAGAAGTCCTGCTTCATCTGCTGGAGTTGTTGAAGATAGTTTAGTTTATTGGTCGGGACATTCTCGTAGTCATAGTCGGGTATGTCAGCTGGAGCTCTTCCGATTAAGAAGTGAGCTGGGGTTAGGGATTGGATAACTTCGTGATCTGGAGTAGGAAGAAGACATAAGGGACGGGAGTTAAGAATTCCTTCTATCTGTGTGAGAACGGTAGAAAACTCTTCATATGTTAAAAGAGCCTGAGCAATGATTCCTTTTAAGTGAAATTTACATGATTTTACGGCGCTTTCGGCTAAGCCGGCCATGTGTGGCGTGTAAACAGGGATAAATTTCCACTCTATTCCTTGACTGGTATGCCAGTTAGCTAAGTGGGATGAAGAAAGTTTAAGAAATTCAAATAAATCTCTAAGGTCATTGTTAGCCCCTACGAAAGTAGTACCATTATCGCTTACCATTTGTTTAGGTATACCTCGTCTAGCAGTAAACCTTCTGAATGCCGCTAAGAACGCCTCGGTGTATAAACCTGTAATCAGTTCAAAATGTACCGCCTTCGTTACAAAACACACAAAAACACCGACGTATGCCTTGTATGTCTTGTAACCACGTCCCCTCCTATCACGTAGCATAAACGGGCCAGCATAGTCCAGCCCTGTAGTATTGAAGGGAGGGGCAGGAGTTACACGGGTGCCAGGCAAGCTGCCCATCGGTGGTACAGTAGTGTTAGGTTTGGCCCTAAAACAGGTCACGCATTCATGCACTATCTTAGTGGCTAAACATACCTACCTTTAATCGGCCAGTAGCGTTCGCGCAGCGATGCCAATAGTAGTTGCGGGCCTGCATGAAGAAGTCTAATGTGTGTGTTCCTCATAATCATTTTGGTAAGTGTGTGCGCACTATCGAGAATAATTGGGTGTTTTTTGTTATAATCAAAAGGAGAAAGGCTTATTCTGCCACCTACCCGAATAAGACCATCAATGAAAAATGGCTTTAAATCTAGTAATCTAGACCCCTTTGGGAGAGGCTGGTTGGTAGATAACAGCTCGTATTCTTTAGGAAAGGACTCCTTTTGTACGTTTTGTAATAAGAAATTGATAGATTGGTTTATCTCAATCAAAGTGAGCGGCCCGACTCGACGGTCGACGTCCTTACTGCGCACATTATGAATAAACCTCTTCAGGTAAGCGATAATACGAAACAATTTTGTATCATTGGAATATTTACTATACAAATCTTTAATATAAGAGTTGTGTGTTTGTTCGTGAGCCGTGCAGCAGTGAGTAGTTGTAGGTATGTCTAGTTGATTTAGTTCAAGTGTAGGTTGGTTTGTTTGTTGTGGAGTAGGTAATGAAGTGGCACTTAGCCATGGGGGTCCTTTCCACCACAGGCTATTATGCAACAGCTTATCTGCGTGCGTACCACGTGACAGCACGTCAGCTGGGTTTTCACTAGTGCCAATCATTTGTGTTGGTGACGGACTGAATTTCAGTCACCCTGTTTTTTACAAATGTGTTCAACTTGTGTGGTTCAGTTTTTATCCAGGCTAAGGCGATACTAGAGTCCGACCAGTACTTAATTTCGTGAACTTCACGTTTTAGCGCCTTTTTTATTTTTTGTATGTTTCGCGCTAGTAATAATGCGGCACAAAGTTCTAGGCGGGGAATGGTTTGCGTTTTGATAGGTGCTACACGCGAGCTACTATATAACAGCTGGACCATACAATGGCCATATTTATCAAGTGTGCGAACATAGATAGTAGCGCCATAAGCAATATTTGACACGTCTGCAAAACCATGTAACTGAAAAATCTTATAATCTGTGATTACCACGTGACGTGGTATTTTTAAGTGAGTTAGGTAAGTAAGCTTTGAATAAAACGTATTCCAAGTTTCTAGTAAGTCGTTAGGAATAGGTTCATCCCAACCGGTTTTGTCCCGCCATAGCCTTTGAATAAAACACTTTCCCACAACAACTATAGGACCAATAAGACCTAATGGGTCAAAAATACTAGATATGCGAGAAAGAATTAAACGTTTAGTGACTGTTTTATCTGTAGTTGGTGGCGGAGTGTTAGGGTACTGTAACGTGTCCGAGCAGCTCGCCCACTCTAAACCCAATATTTTATATGTTTGATCCCCAAATTTAGTATTTAAAGATTGTGACGTGTTTGTGTTTTGTGTGTTTGTGTTTTGTGTTTTTGTGGTAACAATACCTTGAATTTCTTCAGAATTCGATTTCCATTTGCGAAGATGGAACTGCGCGCCCTTCAGGATTCTAGCAACTTCTAGAGCGGTGTCAATCACCTGCTGGCTGTCATCCCCTCCCGTGAGCGCGTCATCGAGGTAGAAATCTGCGGCGATCACTGCTGCCGCCTGCTCGCAGGTCGTTCGAGAAGCTGGAGACATGGTGCTGGAATTGTGTTTAAGTTTTTCGTTAGTTTCGTGGGCTAGTTGTAACAAACAACGAGTAGCTATGTGGGGGGCTGATTTCAATCCAAAACTGAGTGTATTTAAAGTGTAAGTATTAATTTCGTGATGTGTGTCTGTCCGCCAAAAAATAGTCTGTAAATGTCGTTGTTCTGGAGAAAGAAGTATATTGCAAAACATTTTCTCAATGTCTGCACTTATCACATATTTATGCAATCTAAATCTCAATAGAATGTCGATAAGAGGATCTTGTTTGATAGTACCTTTATATTGTAAGTCGTTTAGTGATACACCTGATGAGGTAGGAAAGGATGCGTTGAAAACCACCCTAAGAGGAGTGGTGGGTTTTGAAAGATTGATTACTGCGTGGTGTGGCAAGTAGTTGCAAGAAGAATCGGACTCTGTCTTAGTCATACGACCCAGGCGTTCGAACTCGGTCATAAACTTGATGTACATTTCCTTGTACATAGCATCACGTGCAAATCTACGTTCTATATTAAGAAACTGTTTCAAAACAGCGGAACTTGACTGACCTAAATCAGTGGTTGGTGACTTCAGGGGAAGGTTCACCACGAAGTTACCATCAGTAGATCTTGTATGAGTCATGAAAGTCTCCTCACAATTTTTCTCATCACCCGGTAACTTTGTTTGAAAGGTAGATAAGGAATCGGCGTTATAGCACTCTTATAACTGCCAAAATCCTTCTAACTGGTTATTAAGACTTAAGTTGCACCTTACCCTTTGCGGATGTGATGAAGAATTGGTGAAAGCACCAGAAAGAATCCATCCAAGGTGAGTGTTCTGCAAGATAGGTAGGCCTTCGCCTAACATGTGCTGGCCGGAGCATAGTAAATAGTAGAACAACTCCACACCGACCAGCAGGTCGATTTCACCTGCCAGGTGAAACTCTTCATCTGCCAGGTCACACTGTAAATGTTCGGGAATACGTAACGCATGGATGTTTACATTGTAGCGGGGTATATGTTACAAATGGTAGGTACTATTAAACAAGTTAATTGTGTTTGGAATCTTCGTGAACGGGACTTAATTTGGATTTGACAATACGATTCTATTATATCTGTTCTTCGATATGAGTTTTATGTTTAGGTATATTAAGTAAGTTGAATGCCTTTTGTGATATAAAATTAGACTGCGACCCGGAGTCTAACAAAACTCGCATTGTGTGAAATTGGTTATTACTATCTATCACATAAACAAGAGCAGTCGTAAGGATAACTGATTTATCGTAATTAACACTATAATTACCATTTACGGGTTTAGTCGCGACTGTATTGGAATGAGTCTAGACTGAAGGCGCACGACCGCACGGCGGCTGCGCTGAGCTAGACTGCGGCGGCAGGCTCGAGGCGCTCGGCTCTGGCGCAGTATTATTACGTGTACATTGCGATTGTGAATGAGGTTCGATATTGTTATGCGAATTTAATAATGTTGATGTTGGTTGAGTGTGAGATATTTCGTGTTCTAAGTGTAGTAGTGTATGATGCTTACCTCTACACTGTCTGCAATGAGACGACCTGCAGTTTGGCAGGCCATGTCCCCTTCGTAAGCAGTTGAAACACAGACGAAGTTTCCTAGTAACATTCATGCGTGACCTAGGGTTTAGAGCCAAAAATTTAGGACATAAAGTTATAAAATGGTTACCTTTGCAGTTTGGGCAGTTTGCATGGCTACCTTGATACTGCGAAGCAGTTTTCGTCTGTGACGGCTGGGACGACTGGGACGACTGGGACGGCTGGGACGTGGCTACGAGAACCTTCTTGTTGGTAGGCACGGTTACCATGGTTTTAAGAGGTCAGCTCGCTTACGAAGGAAACCTCTCAGGTCCTGTAACGAAGGCAAATCTTTTGAACTGATATGTTCCTCCCATTTTTGTTTGAGATGGGTTGGTAGCTTTATAGTTAAGAAATGAATTATTACTAGATCCCATTCCTCGACTGAAACTTTCAGTGTTTTAAAAATGTCCACCTTAGTGAAGCCATGCAGCCTGGTTAAGCCATGGTGAAACTCTTCATCTGCCAGGTCACACTGTAAATGTTCGGGAATACGTAACGCATGGATGTTTACATTGTAGCGGGGTATGTTACAAATGGTAGGTACTATTAAACAAGTTAATTGTGTTTGGAATCGAGGCCACGTTCGCCGTTCCGTATCCTCCGCGTCCACGAAAACGATACGCAGCGGAGAGATGCGTCGTTCTTCAGCTCCTGTGATGCTGTAGTCGGGGTCGGGGTCACCAAAAATTGATTTACCAATCAAAATAAATCAATTTATCTATCGTTAACACATATAACATAGAAATAAAACATGTCTTCCAAACTGGTAAGCAAGTTTGACAAGTCAGAAGATCTCGGGGAGATCAAGTCCACCCTAAGATCTGATGAGGTCACCGAGACCATGGCGTCTGTTGAAGAACAGTGCAGAGGGCCACTGATAACTTCCGTATTGGGGGAGAACGTCCAGATCCCCCAATCCACCAAGCCTGCAAAGAAGAAACCAACAAAGGGCGACACCTCCGATCAAACACCACTCAACACCAAACAGGACACACAACCTCAAGCCTCCACCAAAGCTCCGCCCAAAAAGACACCTGCAACATGCTACAAGGCCTTTGAAAAGATGCTCAAGGAGTGGGGACCCGCAGTCAATTTCCCAGCGGATCTAATAGTAAAGACCCTCAAAGAACATTGCGTCCCTGAAGAGATAACCTCTCTAATAGAATTGAACGGGCAATTTCTGACCCCGGCTAACATAGCCCAAGCGATTAGGCCCTACACTTATGCGTCCGAAGCTCACTTAGCTGAGCAACCAGGATACGTATTAGGTTTTCTCCAGGGTTCACTATATACAGCGGCTGAAAAAACACACACAGCCCTAGAGAGCGTAATGACGAAAATAGCCCTTTGCGCGGCTGATATAGAGTCGGCTGCTAAAGTGTCCCAATCCTTCAAAAAATCTGTAGCAGACGCGGACCATATCTGGAATCAGCAGAGCGCTACCATATCCCGCTATCTAACGGAAAAAGAAAACGCCTTGAAGCAGGAGGCACTAGATAGGCAGATGAACACCTTAAAGACTAAACGGCAGACCTCCCCTTCTCCCTCCCCTCCACCATCTCAACCAGAGAATGATACAAGGACGTTTATTCAGGCCGAGTACGGTTACTACACCAGAAAAGGACTCAGTCCGTGGAAATTGCATCCCACTGAGGGGGCAGTCCCTACATCCCAGGGTAAGAAGGCCATTAAACAGATTAACGTATGGTTGTCTCGGGGGTTGTTCAGACCTGTGGACTTGATTGGTGTTAACATCACTCAGATGATACACCAGGCAAAGGAGCACAGATCCGAACAAGGGGAAGACATCGACGACTTCATACGCACAGGCATTCAAGGCGGAAAATTCGCTGCCAGATCAAATGAATGGCTAAAACAAATGTATACCGATTTAGATTAAGAAAAAAAAAAAAAAAAAATTGTTAAAAAATAAAAGGGCCGTAGTACTGAGGAAACTAGAGATTTGTGCTGCCGCTGAGCGTGGGCTTCGAAATGTATTTTGGAAAGTCTGACAATCGTATATTTATAGTTGTGGGAAAGCGACATCTGTTGGGCAACTGAATAATTATTAAGCAAGTCATCAGCTCAATAGTAGTTGTCTCTATAGATCGGTTAACAAGGTTCTATCGTGATTCAATGTTTGAACAACAGATGGCGCCTCTTACAAAATGGAATATTAAACATAAACTTAATTCGAGCAAAATATTTAGCGGACACCATGTTGCGTCATTTGTCATAGATGAAACAGATGTGACATTTGGGTGTGTAACAACAGTCGATCATAATAATATCTTTTACAGTGGAAAATGATAATCTTACACATTATTTAGTAATAAAATTAGTAGTAAATCAAGAAAGATGAAAAACAATTGTTTTTTATTGATCGTTTTCATTGATTGATTGTTTGTACAAGTAGATATTATTTATTTATTACGAGATATTTTGGGCCGTAAAGATAGGGAAAAATTGATAAAGTTCATCGAATATTGTTTATTTCGCAGAGTAAATTCAGTACTTATAACATAAATAAATATTTTAATTAAATTTATTTGTCAGACATCTTTAAATGTTCCCACCCAATTGAATAGGCAGAATATAAACAAAGTGTCGCGTCTATGACGGAGACCTCGCATCTATGGCTTATTAGCCGGCCCCCGCGCGCCCCGCACTGCCGCGCTTGTTGCACAGATTTTGTAGGCGGCGTCTTTTCTAGTACGTAGTGCATTGTACTTCGGTGGCCCGTGCGGATTTTGTTCAGTCGATATTGCACATCCAGGAGAGCACGGACGATAATTCGAGTACAATGTACTCGAATTGTTGTGCTGTACATACATTATTGGCTCCCCAGCATAGTGTTGCCATTTAAGCCGACGAAAGAAAAAAAAAGAATTACCGTCATCTCGTTTGCGCCTAGGTCTTTCTGGCTGTAAGCTATAAATTCATTACCGTCATCTCGTATGTGCCTAGGTCACGCCTAGGTCCTCCCATTTGTTCCTTCAAATCTCAGTTATGGGTCTGTGCACAATCCCGCGCGATTATTTTTCGTGAGATTTTTATCGCATCGTTAGTTTTTGTCGATTTTATTTCCGTGGTTGAGTGGTCGCGATTTTGACGCCCATTACGGAGATACCGGGTTCAATTTCTGGTGGGGACATGTTCAAACAAGAAACTCCTTGTGAGGCTTTCCCAAGTTTGGTTAGGATATTACTGAATGATTCACCTGATTGTCCGAAAAGAAAGATGATTCCGTGTTTCGGAGGCTACGTTAAACCGTTGGTCTCTGCTACTTTCAAATCTTTACTTGAGTCAAGTTAGCGACTTTTGGCGGCTCTGTAATACTGACACCAAGGTTTGTGGGGTCTGTTGTCGACCTTGCAACCCGCAAGATGATGAACAGTCAATTTTAGATATTCTTGTATTCCAATATGCTGCCACTCTGATTGTTCTTCGCGTTTATTTCATAATTTTTGTCCCGCTCGTTCATGCGATTGGCGACGGGAAACGTGCAAATTGGTCGCGTTGGCTTGTTTTGGCGTTTTTCACTCGATTCTTTATTGAACGAATGATTGTTGGGATGTTTAGTTTCAAATTCATTAACCGACTTTAAATAAAGTAGGGAGGTAGTTAATTAATCTTATTTTAAGGACCTGTAGTCATGTATGTAATATTGTTAAAATTGCATAATAGGTATCAAAATAGGTGTATTTATTTATATGTTAGTATGTTTGTCTAAAACTAGAAATCAGATTAGAACAACAGATAGCAAAAGTCATTTTTTATACTCGTTGAATAGATAACTTAATAATAATTTTAAAATAATCAAATAGTGCAATTTTTATCAAAATCGATTCAGTAGTTTTCAAGTGTGCTGTTATGAAGGAATTTTTAACTTTTAAAAATTATTTGGTAAAGTACTTACTTATTTGCAGTAGGTTAGTTATTGTATCAATGTTATAAAATATGTAATTATAAATTGTAGGTTATGCGCGCTTATTTTCGTACAACTGTGTAGCCACATGTTCGTGAATAGTTAGAAAGAGTGATGTGTAGTGAGGGTTGCGTTTTATCGAAATCGAAATAGGTCATCAGGGAAGCGGTTCAGTTTAGTTAAATCGGAAAATTCATATTGTGTTTTGGATAGGTAGGTAAATAACAATTAGAAAACATAGGTAAGTTTAGAATAAAGTGACTGTTTTACGGTCACAATTTGCTGTTCGTGAAATGGAAAGTGAGAACTATATTGATATCTATTAGGCAATAATTTTCTATTAGTTGAGGTAATGTGCGTGAATTTAATTTTAATTTTACTAGAAAAAATATAATACATTTTAGTCCTTTTTGTTGGGGGTTGAATTTTTAATTGAGATCATTGGCTATGTTACAAAAGTTGTAGGACTGACTTCTATTTATTTCAGTAAATAAAATATAAATAATTTAAACTTCGTACATGTTATGATAGATGATATATTAAAGGTTCAATTATTGGGGGGTTGTAGTTATCTGGCTTACAAGAATCTAAGCGTTATAATTAAACTTAAATTTGGGTTCATATATTAGGGAGGAAGTAAATGAATAAAACAATTACCAATTTAGCAGATATTATTATTTTTCAGGAATTTGACCAATGTAGCAAATGTCGTTATTTTCTAGCATTTAAGTTTTTCCCTTCTGTTCTTTTTCAGTTTAATAATATATATATATAAAACTGATATATTTCGAATTAAACGTAATGATATTGTCTAAGTATTCAGAGTTGAAGAATTAAAGAAAATTTTCCTTTTTAGGTTAAACTTAAGCCAAACTAAAAATGCCAAGACCTAAAACAATACGTAAAAGGAGAACACCAGCTATGGATGGTGATAGCAATAAGGATGAGGATGCACCACAAGCTTTGGATGAAGTCCAATCTAGGGAAGCTAGTCAAGTTTTAGAGCAGGCAGGGACTAGTTCGTCTAGTATTAGAATAACACAAGACGCTGATGAAGAATTGATACAACAGAACGAAAAAGATGCCAGTCAAGTAGATAATACTCGGGTGCGTACGCGAGTTAAAGTTAGAAAATCCTATTCGGGATTAGTCTACCGATTATTAAGACGCTCTGTATAAGAATTGTCTTCCAAAGTCGAGGAGCTGAGTAAAGAGGTGAAAAATTCTCGGACCATGGAAGTTGAAGAAAGTCCGCGGCCTATTGAGAATCCTAGGACTTCAGATATTGTGGAACAAGAAGCAACTGAAAATAACAGCGAACCGGTACCAAAAGAAGTACACGGAAATATATAAAAGCAGACAGATTTTCAGCAGATCACCTACAATATCTGCAATATTAATTTGGAACGGCCGAAGTTTGAAGGAACTGGGGAGATTCACCCAGTGACATTCATTGAAGATTTAGAGATTTACATAAGGAAATCGTCAAAGGAAAGGGAAAATGAATTAGAGCTAATTACAGAGTGTCTGAAAGGTGATGCGCGCGACTGGGCAAGAGTTTACAGTAATCGTTGGCAAGGATTGGAAGATGTTAAGGTTGACTTCTTTGCGACATATTGGGGAGAGAAGGAGCAGAATGAACTGCGCCGTCAAATAGTCAATGGAATTTGGGAGAAACAGAGTTCCCCGTCAATGCTCAGCTATTTTCTGAGACTGACTGGTCGTGCGCAGAAACTAAATTTTAAAATGACAGAAAAACAGTTAGTTACAGACATGCTAAGACATTTCCCGAAGTATGTTCAGCAAGCATGGCTTTCGATGAAAAAGGACACCATAATAGAAGCAGCAGAATTCCTCAGAAGCATGGATGAGATAGGCAAGCAGGATCCCCGTCCAATCGCGTCTTCATCCTCTTCAGGGACAAGTGCAGCCTATGATAAGAAGAAGAGGGATCTTCGTTATGGATATCAGACTTGGAAGAAGCCAACAGGGATCAATAAGAAAAAAGAAGATGAGAAGCAAACTAATGTAGTAACAAATGCTGAAGCCTCGGTTGATTCTATAGCGTTAAACTAGAGGAGGTTGAAGGTAGTGTCCCCAATTCAACCTCACTCATAGGGGGCAAGGTCTTACAAATAATGTTAAGAATGGGATGGATGCCTGGGCAAACGTTAGGTAAAAATAACAGAGGCTTGAAAAAGCCTATTGTAGCAGAGATAACTGATCGCAAGGAAAAAGAAGGACTAGGATACAGAAAGGAAGAGGCAAAGGAATTGACAGTGCCGAAGAAACGAAGAACAAGAAGTTTTGGAAGGCAGAGACTCTTTGAATATTTCCTCGGTTTTTGAAGAGGATCTTGATTCAGAAATCGACAGAAATTTTAAATCAGAGGTTTTGGTTCAATATATGTTTTAAGATATGTCTGTCCTTAGATGCAGTCCACTCACCACCAGTCTACTCGTGACCATGGAGCGTGTAACCGTTCCGAAATATCGAGGTAACAATATTAAATATTACCGTGGTAACAAACCCGCGAATTGTGAGAATGTTAGTATTTTGGTTCAAGTCCTCGATCTGGAGATCATTGCTTTAGTAGATACCGGAAGTGATATAACTTGTATATCGGAAGACTTATGGAAGGAGCTTAATAACAAAAAGGTTTTACCTTTCATGCCTATTAAGCCATTTCAAATCAAAACAGCAGTAGGACACAAGAGTACAGACATTCGGTTTATGTCTATTATTCCCATGCAATTGGGATCAGTTCTGCATGAAACGGCTGTACTTATAGTGCCTCAGTTGGCAAGTTCACTAGTACTAGGATGTGATTGGTTAAAAACGTATCAAATTTCGATAGTTTTAGAAATATCAAAGGAAAGACTTGCTTACATACGTGATGGAGTAAAACATGAAGTAAGGTTTCATGAAAGGGAGTTCGAAGACGTGAACAAAAATAAAAAAGTGAAAAAACAAATTGAAAAAAATTACACAGATATTAAACTAGGGGTGGAGTTACAGGAACAGGATTTACAGAAATTTCAAATTTTGCTCAAGAAATATAAAAGGTTGTTTTCTTCAATATTAGATAGAGCAAATTGCTACGAGCATGAAATAAAGATGGACTCCCACGCTCCTATAGTGAAAAAAACTTATCCTATGCTTATCGCGAGAAGGTAGAGGAGAAGTTAAAAGAAATGGAGGACCAGGGTATTCTCAGTAGAACATCAACTCCATATTGCAGCCCATTAACTTTTACTTTGAAAAGGGCCATCCCTTTAGTAAGTCCATGACTGTACGTGTTCTATTAGATGCTAGAGAAATTAATAAATTCATGATAGCAGAGACTGAAAAACCTCACTACAGTTAGACGTTATGAATTCATTTCATGTTGCAAACTTTATAAGCATAGTAGATCTGAATAATGCTTATTACCAAATTCCAATTTCAGAAGAGAGCAAAAAATACACAGGATTTTCGTTCAATGGGAAATCGTATGTATAATGTGTTACCTCAAGGATTGAAGACTTCAGTTGGAAGTTTTAGTCGAGCCATGGACATCATACTAGGTCATGAAGTGAGAGAGTATTGCGTAAATTATTTGGATTATTTGGCCATAATCACAATGGGAACTCTTGAGGATCATTTGATTCATATAGATACGATATTGGGAAAATTAGATAGAGCAGGGCCCTGATTTTGCTAAATTTCAGAATGTCAAATGGCTTTATTAGGCTATACGGCGAAAATGGACAAGATTTACTGATGTTTTTATACGTAGTCATAAAATTAAAATGGTTAGGAACGTCAATGTATCGCGACCTTGTCACGTCTATTTCACGCTTGATTGAAATCATTTCAACGGGATCCTTATTCTGGAAACAGGAATACGTAACCATTTTCTCTGTCCTGCTTGTCTTGTACTATAGGGACAAAGACAAACAAAATCCATTCCGAACATAAAACAATGATTCCGATATCGTAAATAAAATTCGATTTTCATAGACTAAAGATGCAATAGTTCATTTCGTTCATTCAATGAAGTAATATTTAAGGTCTACTCAGACACACAACCACGGCACTTTAAAAACGCCTAACTAAGACATTAACATTTTATTATTTTAATATTGTTTCCATCCCCGACTAGATTTTTAGACTACAGTATTTTTAATTTTACAAACTTAACATATTTAACTTGCAATATTTCGAATGCTTCTTCCGTGAAGCAAGTGTATCTGCATCATGATTTGCTCGCTTTAATCTTGTAACTGAATTTTGAACCAAATCTTGAACCAAATCCCTCTCAATTTTTGACGTTCGAATATTATTCTAATTATTTTTTTTAAAGTTTGTATAGCCGTGATAGCAGCAGAGTCGATGCCTTTGAAAAGTGGTGTTGGCGTAGACTGCTTTACGCATACCATGAACTGGCATGAGGACGAACGCCACTATACTCCAAGGGTCAAAAATAATTATGCGGTTTTCCAAAATATGCTAAGAACTGCATTAAAGTAATAATAATAATAAATAATAAATATGTGGGGACATCTTCACACACGGCCATCTGATCCCAAACTAAGCAGAGCTTGTACTATGGGTACCAGACAGCTGATATATATTACTTAAATATATAAATACATACTTATATAGATAAACAACAACCAGACACAAGGCAAACACAAGTGCTCATCACACAAATGTTTGCCCTGGGCGGGATTCGAACCCGCGACCCTGTGCGTCGGAGGCAGATACACTACCACCTGAGCTACGGAGCCGACATAAAGCAACAAGCAACGACAAAACGCAAAGTAAAAGGCGTTTACAGATTTCGTCGATATTTCACAGAGCTATTCTTCTTTGTCTTCACCACTATCCCACTTTAGGTGGGGTCGGCTCTCCGTATCCTTCGGCGCTATGACAATCTGGATGAAGTGAAATATCCGTGGGATTTTATTTCATTTTGAATTGCACCTCATTTATTTTGAGTACTTTCCTACTGTTAATTCTCTTTTGCTTGAGATTTTCT
The DNA here is from genome assembly GCA_951230895.1 of Carpatolechia fugitivella. Classification (NCBI taxonomy): domain Eukaryota; kingdom Metazoa; phylum Arthropoda; class Insecta; order Lepidoptera; family Gelechiidae; genus Carpatolechia; species Carpatolechia fugitivella. The sequence goes on along the minus strand of OX579654.1, from coordinate 13,470,040 downwards.
TATTTTGTTGTCTAACCGTAGCATGAAGTACGTTGAAATTGGCAAAAATTTATATACTTAAAAAAAAAACTCGCAATACAAATGAACTCTTTGCTTGCCATATTAATGACTATTGGTCTAAAAATCGTCAGCACTATCTTTGTACACTTTTAAATACATCTCCACGAAAACGCCTCATTGTTTTTGTATCCGGAGAAAATACAGTGTGAGGAGACCTTTACTTATTTTTTTTTTATATATATCGTTTTTATTGTATTATTAATAAAAATTACTTAATATTGATATACTTATTATGAAAAGGAACTTTTTTCTACATAAGAAACACGCATAAGCAAAATGTCACGATCATGTCATGAATGCTTCGCTACGATGCGCGTCAATAATCTTTGTGAAAACTAAATTTAAAAACGCATTGCAAAAAAACGTACACGAGTAAAACTAAGAAAAAAAATAACACAATACAATGGAAGATAGTAATAGTCGCAGCACAGTAACATTGGAGCAAATGAACGCATTGCTTACATACTTGGAAGATCATCGCAGCCTGGTTTTGATAATCTGTATCTCTTTATAAATTGATTATCGTCCAGCTCAAAAGCCCAGTGAATTTTTCTTGTCTGCAAGTTCTCGTGTCGCGCATGCGACTTATCAACTGCATCGGCTCTTTGAAGTAAATTATATTGCGCCAGAAACATTTTTAACTAACTTTTTCTAATATTTAGAGGACCAAGGTAGTTGATATCATCCAGAAGTGTAGCAAACTGAAGTGGCAGTGGGCTGGCCACGTCTGTTGCAGAACCGATGAGCGTTGGAGCAGACGGGTTCTCGAATGGAGACCACGTCTCGGGAAACGTGTGTGGGACGCCCCCCTGTCAGGTGGACTGATGACCTGAGGAAGGTCGCTGGTGGTGGCTGGATGAGGAAAGCGGGTGATCGTGCACTTTGGCGTGCCCTTGGGGAGGCCTAAGTCCAGCAGTGGACTGCTATAGGCTGATTGATTGATTGACTAATATTTATACATGATTAAAAAAAACAATTCAAAAATAATCAAATAAATCAATTATAAAATATTTATACAAACAAAAGTTCCCGCCCACAGGCGGTTGTATCTAGAAATCACTCATAGGTTTATGAATCAATTTGAGATATTTAATTTCTGTAACTCGTGAAATACCTAGGTCATAGTTTATTTCAAAAAAATATTTATTTAGTTTTAGGGTTTCGTATCATAAAATAATAAAAACTTTATTTTCCAATCTGACCTAATGGGAGCCGCGTCATGTGATCCAATTTGGACCAAGTGGTCGCGGACTAGAAGGAAAAAAGAACTTGGATGTATTTGAACTCCTAGGTCAAGTTTGTTGTGATTGCTTATAAAAAAACCGATGATGGTCAATAAATTCATCCATCGACTCCATTTTGTACAGTTTCATAGCATAAAATGGCAAAATAAGCATTTTTTTAAATAAGCTTTGACCCCACCCCCACAATCCTTCCTGCCACAAAACTATACTACATAATTATACTATATTTTCGTACTTGTTATAAAAATAAATATTTTTGAATTTGTGTTATACATGTTTTTGTTTTAACGCTAACAATAAAAATTTTAAAGTTTATTCGTTTATTGTGGTTGTTTAAACTATTAAATTATTTTTACAAGTAAGATCTAAAGATACTATCATCATCATCTTCAAAAAAAATCATTTGATAGTATAGTGCAATATAATTATTATAAATGGCGCCACTCATCTATTAGAAATTACAAATATTATATTTTTATTAAGTGTCCGACAAGTAACCTTCAATAAGCTGGTCCGATTCGTACTTGGCCTGTTTTTATTGGTAGTCCCATAGACTTAGATTTTTTTTATACATATTATACCTTTGAGGGAAGCTTCCGGTATCAAGCATCCAAATGCTGGAACAACCTACCGCCTCCTCTTAGAAAACCAATTTGTAACCAAACTTTTAAAAAACACCGAAAAAGATAACTTTTGAAATACCAACGAGCGACCTGATACTTATTTTTACATATGTATTATTTATTTTTTAATTTGTTTATTTACGTGTATGTAAGTACCTATCTATAATAATATTACCCACACAGATATAAAACTATTTATTTTATTTTAGTATGTATATTTACTATTATTATTCATCTAACTTAAATTGCCACTAGATAACTTTTTTTTTTCTAATCCATTTACGTTGCGATGGTTGAGCTGACCTTACAAACAGGCGCGACTGAAAAACAGCGTCTAGCTCTATGAGATAGACATAATGCTGAGTCGTGTCCTTTTCACTATTGTGCCACACTGCATACTTTAGTGTACTAATTTGAATATTATGTTGAAACAAAATGTTAATGTTAATATATTATGTTTGTTGTTTTTATGTTATGTTTGCGGTGCATTTTAGTTTGTATGTGTCACAATTTAATGAATAAAGTATTTTTCTTTCTTTCTTTCTTTCTATGGGTGGTCCTACAATTTTTATTTGTGATTGTCAGTTGATCCAAACAGTTTGTTTAAAAAGTATCCTACCAGCCTAGGGTTTTCTTGTATATAAAACGACCTATGTGTTTTAAATGAGTTGGAGTTCCTAACTATAGCCACTTTTTGGCTTTACCGTCAGGCTATAATTTTTGATACAAGTCGACGTTATGTTTATGAATTGAAAAGTTCCTATAGGCGCTTTCCAGCTGCTACATGCTACATCGGTCTCTAGACACCATCTAAGTTTATTCATAGTATCAGTCGAGGCAAATCGAGCACAAATACGTCAAGGTTGTGTTAAGTAAAGAAGTTCCTATGACCACCTTTCAGCTTCATCATCAGACCCTGGACACCATCTAAGACTCCTAAGACAATCCAATTTGTCATGACACATCCAATGAGCCCTTGCTTGGTTATTTTTTATACTATGTAGTTGGGTACTTTACATGGCTACCTTCTTCCTCCTTTTACTAGTAAAAGTCACATTTAGAAAAGCAGTCGCCGTAGCCGAAATCGGCATGGAAGTTATATATATGGCTACCTTCTTCTTACCTGGCCAATCCAACTTCAGCATCCAGATTTCAGCAAGCCCTATTTTTTACAGACGGACAGCTCGGGAGTGGGGATAGCTGGAGTGTTGTACCAAAAGGATGAGGATGGAGCAATGAGAGTATTAGGCTTCCACAGCAAGATGTTACAAGGAGCGCAGCGAAACTGGACAGTAACTGAACAAGAGTTCTTTTCGGTTATTAGTTGCCTTAAAAAGTTCGAGACCTATTTGAGAGGAACGAAGGTCATTACCAAAACAGATCACAAGGCTTTGATTAAAAATTAAATTAAAAAATATTTATTTCTTTTAACAAATTAATCTTATAATTATGGGTGATACCTCCTTTTAGGCTAAGAAAAGCCTGTGTCAGGAGGTATCGCTCTTCCGAGGAAGCTTAGCACATTAACGATTAAAGAGTAAAAAAAAGAAACAAGAACTAGAAAACTTCAATATTAAAGGGATGGGTGTGTATGTCGAGTTTATGAGTGTGTAGAGTGTGGGTATATGTCGAGTGTGTTGGTGAGTGGTGGATGTAATGTGTGAGGGTATGCAAGAGTAAATGAGTGTATATGTGTGTATGTGATTGGATCATAAGGTATTGTATTAGACGCTAGGAGTGCAAACAGTTGAGGCTATATAATTATACCAGGCTATATAATTATTTGTAAATATGTGGGGGCATCTCACACACGGCCATCTGATCCCAAACCAAACAAAGTTTGTACAATGGAAATCAGTTAGCTGATATGCATTACGTATATGGATAATTACATAATTATATAGATAAATAAATAAACAACATCGAGACATAAGTGCTCATCACACGAAAGTTCGCCCAGGGCGTGATAAAAACCCGCGACCCTATGCTTCGAAGGCAGGTGCACTACCAACTAGGCTACGGAACCGTCAATAAATCTTCGATTTGATCGTAAGATTTAGGAGCCAATTTGTCACAGCTTTTTTACAATCAAAGCAATTCATAGAGAATATTTTTAGTTCTTTATTAAGTATGTTGTAAAGCTGAGCTGAACGTCTAGAGTATAGTCTACTGGCAAATAACGTGTTAGTCCTAGGTAAATTGGCAGCAGTATATTGCCTCCTTCTGTTAATAGTGCTAGGTTCATACGGTAAGTTCTTGTGTATTTTTAGCACAGTGTGACTTATGTAAAGTTTCCTAACTGAAGCCAATTTAGTAAGATTGTATAAGCTAACAGTAGATAATCTTCTTTTTTGAAGTACATAACTTTGATCAGTCCACGCTGTGCCCTTTCAAGATTCAGAAATTCTGTCTTAGCCGCTCCACCCCAAATAGGAATACAATAGACAAGAATTGACTGCACCAGAGCTATATATATTTCTTTTAAAAGGTCTCTATCCGTTCCAGCGACCACTCGTGGCACCACATGCCTTAGTGTTTTGAAAAGCCAGGTAAGTTTTCTGATTCGTAGTATGACGTGTTCAAGGTGCGGGTACCACGAAAGTCGCTGGTCCAGGTAGACACCCAAATATTTAACTTGGGCTACCTTGTGGATATATGGGCAGGTACAAGTTTCATTATTATTTAATTTATTACAATTATGAATCTGTATTGTAAATTCCTCGTTAGGTTGCGTGTTATTATAAATGCTAAAGCATACGTAATTTGTCTTTTTGGTATTCAAAGTAAGGATGTTGTTATGTAGCCATTTACTAATCTGCTTCAGTCCTTGCTCTGCGTCCGCTTTAACAGTGTCCCAAGTATCTCCTGCGAAAACCACGGCAGTGTCATCAGCGTACGAAAAGATAGTAGCGTTCCTGGCCTTCATTTCACATAAGTCATTGATATATATTAAAAATAAGGTTGGGCCAAGAACGCTACCCTGAGGCACACCATACAACATTTCCTCATATTCACTGGTACAATTCTCGAGACGAACGCATTGCCATCTGTCAGCTAAGTAGTCAGTGAACAAGAGCAAAGGCTTACCCCTTAGACCAATCCTTTCCAGCTTGTGAATAAAGATGGGGAGAGAGACCGTGTCGAACGCCTTTTTCAAATCAAGGAAGACTGCCAAACATTTTTTATGCTTATCTAGTTGATCAATAACTAGTGATGTAAGCTCAGAAACCGCATCCTCAGTCGATCTCCCCTGTCGAAATCCAAACTGACAACGTGATAGTAGATTAAATTTATTTAGATAGCTGAGAAGTCTATTATTAAGTAACTTTTCAAAGATTTTGGAGATCGCTGGTAAAACCGAAATCGGCCTGTAATTACTCACATCGTCCCTATCCCCATCCTTATAAACAGGTGTTATGATTGATTTTTTGAGCGCGGCAGGGAATATACCTTTATCAAAGCACAGGTTTGCACAATGTGTTATGACTGGGACTACTTCAGACCTAGCAAGTTTTAGGAACCTGGTCGGAATATTATCCCAGCCAGGAGCACTATCCGATTTAAGGTTCATTAATATAGTATTCACTTCGTCATCATTAGTAGGCAAAAGGACAAAAGAGTTCGCATGAGTTGGTAAGTTTTTTAAATAAGAATTTAAATCTAAAGTTGTAGGTTGAGTTTTTTGGGCAAGCTCCTTACCAATATTGGCAAAAAAATTGTTAGCATATTCAGCTGAGGCAGTAGGGGTTGATTTTAAGTTAATTAGTTCTGTATTTACATTTTTACTTTTATTTGTGTATGTTATATTTTTAATATTTTTCCAGAGTAATTTATTGTTTTTGATATTTGCAAAAAACTGGAAGTTGTATAATGCACGAGTAACTCGTTGGATAAATTTCTTAGAACAATTTCAGTATGAAATTGAGCACATAAAAGGCAGGGAAAACATAGCGGCGGACATCTTATCACGGTATTTACCAGAGGGAGAGTTTTTACAAGAAGATAAAGTTCGAATGCCGAAAATCTTGTATACGGAAAGTGGGCCGAACAAAGAATTAATTCAAAGATTGGAAAATATGGTTGAGTTACAAAAGCAAGATAAGGAAATTAAGAAAATAAGAGATAGAGTACACAGAGGTGAACAGGAAAATCGAGAAAATAGGACTGAAGGAAGATACTTTTTAGAAGATGAAATCTTATATTATACTCCACCTAGACAGAATAGTCGATTAGTGTGCTTACCTGAATGCTTAAAAGAGGATATAATCACTCAGATTCATATAGAGATGGGACATCAGGGAACTTATAAGGTGATTAAATATATAAAAGATAGATTCTATTGGAAGGGAATAGCGAAAAGTGTAAGACAAATAATTAGATGTTGTCATGATTGTCAGGTTACCAAAAGTAATACAATCAAACATGTGGGCCCGTGTCAATCTATAGTTACAGAAAATATTGGCGATGTAGTAATGGTAGACCTTTATGGACCTTTACCCACAGGAAAATTCGGGATGAACTACATTTTGGTATTACAAGATACATTTAGCAAATTTGTGAAGTTTTATTAATTAAAGAAAGCTACAGCTCAATCAGTTTTGGGTAGAGTTCGAATTTTTTTCAAAATAATAAAACCGACAGCGATTCTTTCAGATAATGGATCACAATTTTCCAGTAAACTGTGGAAAGAATCCATGAGAGAAGCCGGAGTAAAGGTTTTATATACAACAGTAAGGAATCCAAGACCTAACACCACAGAAAGAGTAAATAAGGAATTAGGTCGATTGTTCAGAACTTATTGTCGAAGTAATCATAAAGGCTGGGTGACGTTGTTACCAAAATTAGAGGAGTTGTATAACAACACATACCATGAAAGTACAGGATTTACACCATGTGAAATTATGTACGGAGAAAGTACACGTATGACTTTCGACAATGTATTAATAAAGGACCACAAGAAACAAAACGAGGAGAGTATAAGAGAGAAGGTTAGAGAAAATTTGAAGAAATCTAGTGAAAAAAGGAAAGAAAAATTTAATCAAAGATATAGACTTATAGAATACCAAATCGGAGATTGGGTAAAAATTAAACGTTTAAATAAGTCTGATGCAAGCAAAAAGGTAACGAAAAAGTTCGAGTCTTTGTATGAGGGACCGTATATAATTGCTTCAGTGCCATATAAAAATGTATATGTTTTGATAGAACCTAAAACAAATACGATCAGAGGTAAATTCAACACGATACATTTATCCAGATATTATAAGACAAGAGAAATATAGGGTGAGGTTGATTTGGGGACAACGAAACGGCAGTATGTAAATAAGTTTTTAACCGACTTCAAAAAAGGAGGAGGTTCTCAATTCGTCTGTATTTTTTATTTTTATATTTATGTTATTAGATATCTCCGCCAATTGTTAACCGATTTTAATAATTCTTTTTTCATTCGATAGGATTTACTCTCGAGGTGGTCCCATATTAATTTCGTCAAGATCTGATGGTGGAACATGAGGTAAATCTTGGAAATTCCTCAATGGAATGTAGCATTCGCGTCGTTATTCGTCTATTCTTTTAGTCATATCTCAGTCAGTTTTCAACCGATTTTGATGATTCTTTTTTCATACGATAGAACGTGCTTTAGGGATAGATCCATACCAATTTTGTTAAAATCTGATGATGGAATAAGAGATAAAAGCGGAAACTCCTCAACCAGTGATAGCAACATGCATCGCGCGCGATACTGTTTGTGGTGGAATGTTGCTAGGCAACGAAATAAATTTGTTTTGTCAGTTTGCTGAAAATCTACGTTTCCCTTGTTCCATTTATTCGATTTTATCACATTATTGGCGACCGTGACAGGACAAGAACCTGCAATCTTCGGATATTGTATTGGAAATCACAAATAATTTAGCTTCTATGGCCGAGTGGTCGAGTGTTTTAATCTTTTTACGGAGGTTTCGGGTTTGAATCCCGGTGAAGACACTCTTAAACGAAAATGTCCTTATGAGACTTTCTCCAGTTTAGTTGGGACATTGCTGCCTGAATCACCCGATTGTCTGAAAAGAAAGATTACTCCGTGTTTCGGAAGGCACGTTAAGCCGTGTGTCTCGGCTCTAATATCTACAGAAGGCGACGTTACTCGAGTTAAGTCAGTGGGTTTTGACAAGGGCCCAGTACTATATTAATTGTGTAACAGGGTGTGTGAGGTTGGTTGTCGACCTTACAATCCACAATATGAAGAAAAAGAAGAATCCAGCCTACGTTCACTATCTGTAATCAACTAACGATAGACTTTCAAGATACCATCTCAAACCTGAAACTCCTTACGAATAGCCCAAGTATCGGGGTAAATTGTAAGCTTAAGGGAAGAATCGTGCTCGTCCATACAAAAAAAAAAACGTTTTTCCACTTCTATATATATTTTCCAATCTCCATGATGTTTTAGTATGTTATTGACAAGAATTATTATGTTATTGATAAAGAATGCTAAGAGCGTTAGTAAAATGTCCTGGAAAATAATAAAAAACGATAAGAATGCCAGTTATAGTAAAAACCTATATAAATAATAAATTAATAACTAATCCAACATTGATAGCGAATGAATTTAATGATTATTTAGTAAATCTAACTAATAATAAAATGCAAGAATGTAGAAACACTAACAAAATGCGTATACCTAATAGCATTTACATAAATCCGTTCACACCAAATGAAATACTGACTATAATAAAATCATTAAGAACGAACGCTACTGGATATGATAATATATGTACCAAGGTTATCAAATATTGTAGTAATGAACTTGTGATACCATTGACATATCTGGTTAATTTGTCCTTCGAAAAGGGAATATTTCCAGAGCTATTGAAAAGGTCGATTGTCATACCCCTACATAAGAAAGGACCCCAAACTTTAATTGAAAATTATAGACCTATCACGTTGATCCCAGTTTTATCTAAAATATTCGAAAAGGCAATGAAAATTAGAATGCTATGTTTTATTACTAAATACAATATTTTAAAGGAGGAACAGTTTGGGTTCCAACCTAATAAATCAACTAGTTTAGCCATGTTCTATCTAGTGCGTGATATAATTGAGAACATCAATGCTAAGAAAAGAAATACAGTAGTATTTTTTGATATGTCCCGGGCTTTTGATTTTGTCTCACATGAACTTTTACTTACAAAATTGGAAAATTTAGGCATACGAGGTCTACCGCTAGACTGGCTTGCCTCTTACTTAAAAAATAGGAAACAAGCGGTGGAAGTTAAAAGTTTAGATAGTAAAGGTTGTGTAGTTGCAAATAGGTCACAATATAGAGTCAACGCATGCGGTGTGCCTCAAGGAAGCGTGCTGGGCCCGTTACTATTTCTACTTTACATAAACGACCTTCCTGAGATTACACGCCACAATTGTTTTTTATTTGCTGATGACGTATCGGTTATCATACCCCAAGAGAAGGAAATAAATGCGGTAAATTACGAACATGAAATAAATAATACCGTCCAAACTATAATTTCATGGCTTAGCCATAATAATTTATCAGTCAACCTAACAAAAACAAATTTTATTCAATTTGGTACAAACAGACAGAGTAAATTAAACTTGAATATTCAATATAATGGTGAGAATATTATAGAAGTTGACAATACAAAATTTTTAGGCATCACACTGGACAAAAATCTCACTTGGGTAAAGCATGTTGAATCGCTAAAGGATAAACTACATCGTTATGTGTATGTTTTAAGAAGATTACGAAACGTCACTACCATGGAAACTACTCTAGCAGCTTATCATGGCTATGTGGCTTCGTTGCTCAAATATGGGATTTTAATTTGGGGAAACACTACCGAGATAGGCAAATTATTTATAGCTCAAAAGAAATGCGTGAAAGCTATGTGCAGCAGAGGTCCTCGCGAATCATGTGTTCCTTTGTTTAAAAAGTTAGGCATACTTCCATTGCCATGTCTATACTTACTTGAAGTGGCCACATTTGTAAAAAATAATTTATTGTTATTCAGGCGTACGGCAGACATTCATAGCAGAAATTTAAGAGACACAAACAAATTAGTTTATAATAGTATACCACGACTAGCTCTTTATCGAAATCAATGCAGCTCAATGTGTGTGAAGATTTTTAATGCCTTACCAAAGGACATTAAGGATCTGCCAAAAAAAATTTTTAAGGGTAGGTTATTAAAATGGTTAAAAGAAAAATGTTTTTATAAAATTAGTGATATATTTGTATAAGTTGATTAGGTGATTGGTATAATGACGTGATATTGTAATATTGAAGTTTTATTATTAGACACTACCAAATTGTAATATGTACAAAATTTGCATGCTGTAAAAGGTAAAATATGAGAACATTTATGTTATTTAAGACCAATTTTGACCATGTTTTGAGCAAATAAATATTCATTTCATTTCATTTCATGACACAATGAATGACTAGGTTTTTAGTTTTTGCTTTTTTCAAAATTCGCAATAGATTCAAACTTATATAGGCACCTCAAGTAACGTAATTTTTTTGATTAAAACTGTGTCAAAGTGATTTGTTGAAATTTAGTAATTGAAAACCGTTTTCTCCCGTAGTGGGAATTTCATCAAGAAAAGTATCTATTGTCGGCGAGCTGCAACGCTCTCGCTCTCTCTCTCCTGGGGGTATGAGCGCACGAGCGATAGCAAATGTTTTCCTAAACACCTATTTCGTTAGGATCGCGAAGCTATTCTTTCCTCTTAGCATTGTCAGTTTAGTGGCCAGCTGGACTACCAAATGACCTCTTACTTCGTAGCCTCTTACCCAGTATAACTTATGTTATTTTAGAAACTATTATATAAACAACTAAACGCGGTTGCAAAGCACGAAAGACGCAGTCTAAACTAAGCAAATACCAAAAATATAATATCTTTGTACTGAAACTGTTAAATAACAAAACCTAGCTTTGGATAATGAAGAAAAATAATAGAAAATGTGTCGCGGTTAGGATTTATTACTTACATAAAATATATTAAATAAAACACTGAAAATCATAAAATAAAAATAATTTTAACAAAAAAATAGAAACCTCCTTCAAATTGCCTTATATGGTTATCTCCACTAAAAAGTAACAAATAATATAACATTCCAGATGGAACATGAAAAAATATATTGCCAATATCCTCAATTAAATAGATAGGTAGTGTATTAAGTAAATATTTAGAATTTTGTACTTCCTTTTGGAGTCGGTGCCAGCCAAAAAATCGTCGATTAGTCGTGGGCAACTGTTTTAAGTCGTCGTCGTCGTTAAGTCAGTACATATTTCTATATGACTATCAATAAAATTCTTTGATAGTCTATAGCGTCCACTACACTACTCGCGAAGTTGATCGAAGTAAGCCGAGGACGAGAGTATAGAGAGGCACTTCGTGCAACTTCGGGCTTCACTTTTACACCAATTTGACACTTCGTGAGACTTCGTCGAAGAACTTCGGACGAGAGTGTAGTGGGCGCTTATGATATAAATGTTTTGTTGTGCTGCGCGGGATGCAATGCCGCACCCGACCAAACGCAGGGATAACGACAGGAGCGACTACCAAGAAAGTCCGGATAGGTTTCATTCGATAAATAATTAATACTCGTAGTTTCATCATCTTCAATTTTTGGCTGGCACCGACTCCAAAAGGAAGTACAAAATTCTAAATATTTACTTAATACACTACCTATCTATTTAATTGAGGATATTGGCAATATTTTTTTCATGTTCCATCTGGAATGTTATATTATTTGTTACTTTTTAGTGGAGATAATCATATAAGGCAATTTGAAGGAGGTTTCTATTTTTTTGTTAAAATTATTTTTATTTTATTATTCATTCTCATTTTTATTTTTCTTTTGAATTTATATTTTAACTATCAATAATTTTAAAGATGCACTTGTTCTCTTTCATTTGTTTGTTTTTTTTTATTCTTTCTTAGTTATTATTAAGTAATTTTGACCTTTCTTACATTTGAATTTTCTACTACTTACATTTAAATTACTACTACTTATTTTTAATTGTACTATTACTTTGTTCTTTTTCTTTTACTTTTTTAGAATCTTTTTTTTTTTGTGGTTTTGTTTATCATTGCCATTCTTACTTTTGAAATTTCAATTTCTTATAATTGAATTTACTACTACTTATGATTGAACTTACTAATGTATTTGGATGTACTAATTAATCTTTTTATTAATTAGCGTTATTTGTTATTGTATTTGTTGAAATTTGTTCTAATTGTAAATAGCGTTTGATAGTGAAAATCTCATTTAAAAATATAACATTAAAATTATATATAGGGGAAGAAATTTGTAATAATAAGAAAAAAAAAGTGGTTGCAGAGGAAAAGCCTATCTATGTTTTTGTAAATCAGTTAGTTTTTTTTTATAAAAAAGGGGAATAGATTGGATTTCCATATTATGAATACATTTTGTATTATTAACATAAAATTTTCTTATGTACATACTTCAGTCTTATAAAGCTAACAGGGTTATGTAAGCATAGATAGAGGGGAGTGTTGGAGGATTTCCAAAAAAAAAAAAAAAAGTATTTATTATTATATTTTTTTTCCTTTTAACTATAAATATTTTTTCTTCATTCTGACATTAATTAAGTAACACAATTAGAAAAGTTTAACTAGATAAGTTATATCAGGTAAAATTGGTAATAATTAAGATGAAGAAAAGGTTTTCCCTATGGAAAAGGTAATAGGAAAACTGGCACCTAGGTAATAGGTAATTGCTGGTAAGGTAATTTTCAGGAAGAAGGAGGTATTTGGTAAAAGGTGAAATAAAAAAGTGGATAAGAATTCAATAGGTATAAAATTTAATAGAAAATAAATTATAAGGAACCCCAGGAAAGGTAATCAATTAATCATATAAGAACATTTGGGGTATTTGTTAAACTAATCATGATTTGTTTCTTTTTTAATTAATTTTACTTAAACTTACTTACTAACTAATTAGATTTATTTATTAATTAATTAGACTTGACTGAGAAACGAATTTCTAGAATTAAAAAAATATATTATATTTATTACATGTTAAATTGGAAAAAAGTTTCCATAAAAACTGACGAAAAAGGTTCGTCAGTTTGGACACTTTTATTATCTTTGTTTTTTATCGGTTCGGATGAATTAGGGGCATTAGGAATGATGCTGGAATTTAACTCTGCATTGCTCAACAAGTTAGAAATTTGGATATGGAGTTTAATTTGTTCTTGTGGGGAAAAACTGTCTAAAGAACTGGTTATGTACGAGGCAAAATGTGTAGTAACCGGATCTACGGGGGGGTGGTGGAAGTAAATAAATCAGTGGAAGGTCGGTTGGGATTTCTTCCATCTCTTCTGCTGGTTGTGGATCAGCTGGGATTTCTTCCGGCTTCTTTTTTGGGTCTGAGACTTCAGGATTAGAAATAGAAGCTGTCAGCGGATTTGGTGTAATGGAATGGGGGAAGAGCTTAGTTAATATATCCCAATTGTTTTTACACACGCTCACTGCAAAGGATAAGAGTGGTTAGTATGGTAAAAACTTATTTAAGTTGTCACGACTTATGTATAAATTGTTTTAGAATAAATAATATATAATGTAAGTAATAAACATGTCGCTTTCCTTATTTTTAATAAATGGGCCAGGTTGTATTAAAAATAATTTGTAGATAGGTACCTTGTATGCCTGTCACAAGAGCAATGGTTGCCCATGTTTCTTTAACGCATTTCGTACTGGTGTAGCGCAGCTTTTCTGGGTCCATGAGGAAGTCATATTTTTGCACAGCGGCTATAAGTTTTATGATATTTGGGTCCATTGCAGATATCCAATTTGCAGAAAAGTAAAGTTTTATGAAGACAGGTACAATTCCGTACAATTTGCACAAAGTTGTGAATTCCCGCTAAATTGTTTGAAGGTAAAAAAAAAAACTACACAGACTAAGGGTGTATTCCAAATCAGACCATCAACGCTGTCAGCGATAACAAAAAAAAAACATGAGTCTCGTTTGCGGCTAAGCGTAAGCGGCTCTGTAGTTTTTAATGGAATGTTTGTGAAAAATGTTTCAAATTCTTGAGCAATATCTTCATCTGCAGTAATGATACCACTAACAGTATTTAATGAATGTCTGTTGTCGTATAGTTAAGCTTTTCCCGTTTCGCAGTTTATCACCTTCCAAATCGTCTTTACAACATTATCAGCCGAAACTATTTTGTTCTAATGTTCTAACATATTCAATGAAGATTTCACTATGGTTATACGCTTTTTCAGCATATAATTAGAATAACCTATCTCTACTAATGCGAATGCCCCTAGTAGCCCAGTCACTAAATCTGAATCTAGGCTTAATGTTAATTGTCTTAACTTTAAATATATCCTCAAACTCACAATGTAATAAAGAAAAGAACTCTTTATAAAAACAATTTATAAAAACAATTTGGATCATTCAAATCATAATTTGGAACAGGCAGTTTATCGCATAATGCTTTATTGTATTTTTAAATTTTACTCGCGGTTACAGATATTTTCTTTATTGAAATACTCTCTTTTTTTGGACTAATAGGAAAAGTCACTGCTTGTCCATTGTGATCTGATTGAAGAGAGTTTATTATTTGTTTGCTGGAATAATTACAATCACAGTAAAAATTATCGAGACAAGTAGCCGAAGTCGCTGTGATTCTTGTTGGCTCTAGGAAAATGTTAACCAAATTAAATGATTTAAATAAACCAAGTAGCCTGCTTTTATAGGTTGAATTTACTAACAAATCTACATTAAAATCTCCGCAGACTATGTGAGATTTATTATTAGACTTTACTATTAATTTTAATACATCTTCCATAATTAACTCAAAATTTTGAAAGTTCTGGTCATAAGGGGAACATTATTATTATTATTACGAGAGAACAAACATGTTATTGACCATGGATAACCATTTAAGTCTCAAGTATTTTTTTAAACCAGACTATTGGTTACTGTATAATAGTTAATTTAACAATAAACAGATTAGGAGTCGAAGTAGTTGTTTGTTATCGTAAAAAATGGCCGGAAATACTATCCCCATAATATATAACATGATCATCAAGCAAATAATGATAAACAAAGAATGTGAGGACATAACTTAATTGTAAACTTGCTCAATATCGTAACGGATAACCTTCATTTGCAATGACTTGTTCTAGTCGACTTTTCATTTTAGGTATTATGGGTGCCCTACCGGAGGTGGTTATAAATATGAAGTCCGATATGACACTCAACTAATGTTTATTGCACGAACACAAGGTAGGTATTACAAAGATGTAGCAATCGTAGCGAAAAACTAAACAATTTGTAAAGCGCGGGGAGCTATTGAAAAAGCGGCATGCATTCGCCGTCGCGATCAGGCTAGGACTGCCGTCGTAGCGGTGTGACACGGCGCAGGCGCATTGTACCTTGCAGTGGCACCGTACACCGCTCCACACAAGTTCGCAATTCTGCATACAACGATCTCACCCGGGGTTTGCTTGTTGAGTAATTTTATAAAATCAATATTTTATTTATAAAAATAATAGTGGGAGATGTGCTCCCACATTACTCCCCGGCTGAGACCGTTGCTTGCTACGGTCGATAGTAATTTGGGAATCGTACGATACGGCCGCTTCTGGTTTTCTTAACATTTTCAGGGCCGGTTCGAGGCGACTTCTTGTCATTTTCAGAGAAGGTGACTGTTGACTGACTGCTGGTTTTCGACTCATCCTTCGCTTCGTAAGCGGGCTTCAATCTGTCGATCGTAACTGTCATCTCCCGACCTTGTACTTCTATTTTGTAGTATTTTGGGCCTCGCTCCTACACTTTGTATGGGCCCGTATATGGCGGTTCCAAGGATTTCTTCGCTGGTCCCTTGCGTAGAAATACGCGATCTGCCCACTTCAATGTTTTTGGGATAAAGAAGGTACGTGAAGTGTGCCAACTCACAGGATGCGGTGCTAGCTTGCTGATGTGATGTCTTAGCCTGGCCGTGAAGTCTGCGTAATCCGTAGTGACATCTTTGGTTGGAACAAAGAACTCACCAGGCAGCCGCAGAGGCTCCCCGTAGACCAGCTCCGCCGATGAAGCTTGAAGGTCCTCCTTCCACGCACTGCGTATTCCAAGCAGTACGAGAGGAAGTACCTCAGTCCAGTTCATGCCATCGTGGCACGTGATCGCTGCCTTCAACTGTCGATGGAGACGTTCGACCATGCCGTTGCAAGCGGGATGGTAGGCTGTTGTGGGTCGGTGTTGCGCTCCGAGGAGAGAAGACAAAGCGTGAAACAGTTCGCACTCAAACTGTCTCCCCCTGTCTGTAGTGATCCTTTCCGGACAGCCGAATCGGGCCACCCAACCAGTGAGAAGCGCTTGGGCGCAGGTCTCTGCAGTGATGTCCTTCAAAGGATATGCCTCAGGCCATCGGGTGAATCGATCAATGACCGTGAGACAATATCTGTAACAATGAGAAGGTGGTAAAGGCCCTACGATATCCATATGGATATGGGAAAATCTTTGAGATGGAGTGGGGAAAGGAGTTATAGGAGAATGAGTATGGCGGGTAATCTTGCATCGTTGGCAATCTGTGCATTCACTGGCCCATCGACGACAATCTTTCCTGACCCCTGGCCATACAAATCTTTGTGTTACCAGTTTTATTGTAGCTCTTGCGCCTGGATGACTTAAGCGGTGTAAGCTTTCGAAGACGCAACGACGAAAATCTTTCGTGACGAAGGGCCTAGGAGTGGATGTTGAAACGTCACAATACAGTGGTATCTTGGTCTGCTCAGATTGTACCCTCTTCAGCTTCAGCGAAGATTCTCCTGATAGTAATTCCTGTAACTCTGTGTCTACGGTTTGAGATTGTGCTAATGCTTCATGGTCCAGAATTTTGCTCACTTCCTCCACTCTGGATAAGGCATCTGCCACCACGTTGTCTGGTCCAGCGACATAGCGAATATCCGTCGTGAACTGCGAAATCAAGTCCAGGTATCGGAATTGGCGTGGAGAGCAATTGTCACGACGGGTAGAAAATGCAAACGTAAGTGGCTTATGATCCGTGTAAACAGCAAACGTTCTGGCTTCGATCATGTGGCGGAAGTGGCGTATTGCATTATATATTGCCAACAATTCCCTGTCATAAGGGCTATACTTCTTCTGCGATGTTTTTAAACGTCGTGAGAAAAAGGCTAGCGGTTCCCAAGAATCGCCTGAACGCTGTTGAAGAACGGCTCCAATGGCGCAATCTGAAGCGTCGGTGAAAATTGCCAATTCTGCAGCAGGATTAGGATGCGCTAGCATTGTGGCTTTCGAAATAGCATTTTTACAGATCTTAAATGCTTCCATCATTTCTGAAGTCATAGTGATCTCCTGCAAGCCTTTCTTTTTCGGTCCAGTCAGAGCAGTGTTCAGCGGGCCTTGTATATTTGACGCCCCTGGGATAAACCGGCGATAAAAGTTGTACATGCCAAGAAATCGGCGAAGCTCCTTCACAGTCTTTGGGACTGGAAACTCCATGATGGCTTGAATTTTATCGTCTAGCGGTCGAATTCCTTTCGCTGAGACTTCGTGTCCCAGAAAGGTTATTATTGACTGGCCAAACTCACATTTTGCTGTATTAATTAAGATACCATATTCCGACAGTCGCTGGAATAGCTGGCGTAGATGCTGGTAATGCTGCTCCTCTGATTGCGAAAATATTAGGATATCATCCAAGTACCCATAACAGAAAGCAAGTCCCCTCAAAGCCTCATCTATGAACCGCTGAAAAGTCTGAGCCGCGTTGCGGAGCCCGAAGGTCATGAAGGGGAACTCGAATAAGCCGAATGGTGTTGTAATGGCGGTTTTAGGTATGTCAGGTGGGAAAACCGGTATCTGGTTGTAGGCCTTCACCAGATCGACCTTGGAGAATATGACGCTGCCTGCCAGCTGACTCGTAAAATCCTGAATATGCCTTATTGGATAATTATCGGGGATCGTTCTTGCATTCAGTGCTCTGTAGTCTCCGCATGGCCTCCAACCGTTGTCCTTCTTAGGAGCCAGGTGTAACGGAGATGACCACGAACTCTCTGACCTGCGAGTTGTCCCGTTCTGAAGCATGTCCTCGAATTCTTTTTGTGCTATCTTCAGGCGATCAGGTGGAAGGCGCCGTGGACGACATGTGACAGGTGGGCCTGGCGTGGTGCGTATATGATGAACGGTACCGTGCTTTGGGTCCCTTTGTGCACCTGCTGGACGTGTTATATCTGGGTATTCACGTAAAAGATCATGGAATCTCGAACCACCAGATACAGCTTTGATGGAGACAATAGCTTCTGCACCCTCTCCTGCAGGCACAGAAATCGAGAGTGAAGTAACGCCATCAACCAAGCGATGTTGCCTGCAGTCAACAAGTAGATTATAGTGGGACAGGAAATCTACTCCAATTATGGGTTTAGTTACGTCAGCTACCACAAATCTCCAATGAAATATGCGTCGCAATCCTAAGTTTAGTTGTAAGTGCACCCAGCCATATGTGGGTATAATAGTACCATTAGCCGCGAATAGTTGATAGTCTGTCTTCGTACGATGCTGTCTTAACGCTGTGCGCGGGTACACACATAGATCTGATCCAGTATCGACGAGGTAACTCATTTTCGTTTTTTTATCTACGACAAAAAGGCGGCCTGGCATCATGTTATGGCAGTCGTTAGCCGCTAATTCCGGCTGCCTGAAGAGTTTCCCGAACCATTGTAACTGCAGGGAGTCGTGCACTTGTTTGCTTTATTTCCAAATTGGCTATGGTACCAACAGACAGACGGGTCGTGCGATTTCGATGTAGATCGACGACGGTAATTTTTATTGTTTTTTCCGAATCTTCCACGCGAGCGTGATCGCGCCCGTCCTCCATTCAACTGTTTCTGCATAGAAGCCATTTGCCGAGCTAACTCACTTATTTGCTTTGACAAATTATCATTTGTAGAATTATAACTTGTAGTCGCAACTTGTGGGACGTTGGGTACAATATCATATACTTGGTCGGCGAGCTCAGCGATGTCTTCTAACGTCATTTTACTTTTATGAGATGCTACTACCGTCTGGATATGAGTTGGTAATCTACCTGCCCAAAGTGTACGAATAAATTCATCTGGAACTTCTGGACCAGCAAGATTTTGAAGGTGGCGCAAGAACTGTGACGGTTTTCTATCGCCCAGCTCTTCGTGATCAAGAAGTTGCTTCACCTTTTTCTCCCTTGATGCTGATAGGCGTTTTATCAGCTCTGATTTTAGCTTTTCGTACTTGCCGGTTGCAGGTGGGTTGACAATGATGTCGCGTATTTCCCTTGCGTACTGGTTTTCCAACTGAGATGACACAAAGTAAAATTTTGTCGCGTCAACCGTGATTCCAGACAGTATAAATTGACCTTCTATTCGGGCGAACCAAAGGGCTGGCTCTTCTGGACAGAACGGCGGAACGCGTACTCCAACCTTGGCTAGCTCGAGCTTCTCTTCGTCCGGCATGCTTACTTGCTGATTTGGCGTTCAAAATTCCAATGTCGGGGTCACCAATTATGGGTGCCCTACCGGAGGTGGTTATAAATATGAAGTCCGATATGACACTCAACTAATGTTTATTGCACGAACACAAGGTAGGTATTACAAAGATGTAGCAATCGTAGCGAAAAACTAAACAATTTGTAAAGCGCGGGGAGCTATTGTAAAAGCGGCATGCATTCGCCGTCGCGATCAGGCTAGGACTGCCGTCGTAGCGGTGTGACACGGCGCAGGCGCATTGTACCTTGCAGTGGCACCGTACACCGCTCCACACAAGTTCGCAATTCTGCATACAACGATCTCACCCGGGGTTTGCTTGTTGAGTAATTTTATAAAATCAATATTTTATTTATAATAATAATAGTGGGAGATGTGCTCCCACAGTATCATATTCGAACAAATGTTACTTTGCCGCAATAATTCCCAAGTTCTTTTAACTTCTTGGTCCAAATTATGTGCGGATCTCGATTCACTTGAGTCCCAGTTTAACACCATTTGGCCCCACAGATTCTCTTTTGGATTTAGATCTGGGCTTTTAGAAGGCTAATTAATGACAGATATATCTGCTTGTGATGTGAGCCAATCGGTGACAAGTCCTGCTCGATGAATCGAACAATTATCTTGCACAAAATATATAATATATAAATATGGTATAACATTTTCCGGATGATAACGTTCTCCTAGAAATTTTAACCTGCTGTCTTCTGTAACACATTTCGCTGTGTACTAAAGTAGGCACAAACATAACTTGTTGCATGTCTATTGATACACAATGTAAATCATTACCAGGTTACTGTGAAGCTGCTATATCTTGTTGCATTGCTTTTGTGGCAGCTTCTGCCTTTCTATGATGTTCTTCAAGTTCAATAGCTGCATTCCGGTTTCTTGCCTTGACCAGGCAGTTCAATTTGTCAGAAATCTTGCAGGTGTCCGTTCTGGGCTGCTTAAAAGACAGATTAGGGAATCTCTTAATAAAAATAGATTTATAATATTTGTAGGACACTGAATCATCTGGATGGAGCTCAGTATAAGCTTTAAAAAGTCTATGGAAGTTCAAATCAGGACTCAAATACTCTTTACTACTGGTGTCTTGTATAATGGCTCACGTCATTAGGTAAACGCATGATATGCTCCACTACCATATTTTCATGATGTTCAGTGTACTTTTTCTCTTTATGATTGGTTCTTTCATCTTTAAACATGACACAGCCCTTCTTTTTTTTGATATGATAGTAGAAATTCTTTTACGGCCAACTGAAAAAATCTCCATAAATGTTCTTTCACATACTCTTAGCAGATTTCCAGAACCATCAGGAACACTATAGTATACTGTATCCCTAACTTTAACTCCAGTATTTTTATGTTTTTTAGCTGGTTGTAGACTTATCAAAGATAAGTAAGTTCCTTGACCAATAACATTCCAGGTCATAAAATTTGTAGAACTGAGTTTCATGTCGGCTTCTATCTTTTTACAATCATAGAAGTAGTTACATGATACCTAAAAATAAAAATATGTTTAATTATGGTCTTAAATATGGTTTTAAAAAGCTTTATGCTCAACCTAGGGAACAAAAATAGTAGTACAAACCTCAGAAGATGGGGGAAATTTTGGACCAATTGTTTCCAGTTTGCTGGTCATGTAGCACTCGCCCCTAATCTTTTTTCGTCTTTGATCATCTTTAAATGTTCCTTCTCCGTTCTTACGTTTTTTTTTTGTTTTTTTTCATATTGTTTGTATAACCTCAAATCGTAAACAACGAGAGTGACAGTAAAATTTACAATTAGACAGATAGCAAGTCAACTCTCGGGAGCTCGGGAGTATGTTTTAAAAAAAAACTAAAATTATAATTAAATCAGTTTTTATTTAAACTGCTAAACTAGGTGAGACGTGTACACAGAGTTTGATGCGCGACACGAATGACAATAAAATGCTTAGGGCTAACTAACGTTTATTTCTTATCTACTGAGTCCAGGAATCATGCCACCCGTGATATGCTGACCTGACAGCATTTATGCATTGACAGCGATAGTTCTTAAGGGTTGTGGGGACATAACTCCTCCCTCATTAAGTTCGAAATTGTCTGACGATTTTGAGTCGAGACGATTTCGAATTATCTTACATTTCCATACAAGGAAACCTATACAACTTAATGCTATGATTATATAAATGAATACAGTTGCTAGGCTAACACTTCGCATATCTATAAATGCGTTTCCTTTATCGAAATCACTGTTTAAACTGACACTTTTTAACACGTTAGAGAGTAGTTTTAGATTGTCCAAATTAACGCCTTTAATGTTCACCTTAGCTTCTTCACTAACGTTTATCTTCTTCATCTCTGGTAGGCTAGTGATTGGGGTTATCCTGATACTAGTGTCTAAAGCTGCAGTCCGTCGGCGGTCTAACTTTATGTCTTCTAAGTAGAGGTCGCAGTTGTCATCTGTGATAATAAGGTAAGTTCCCTGCACCTGTCTTCTTATGATGTCATCATGGCACCTCTCCGTCATAATGTGGCTGGTACGGCTGTAGACTATCCAATTCTTGGGACCAATACGTTGAATTTTGACATCTTCAATTTCAACTGTGTGCAACTTGCAGAGTGGAAGCTCTTCTTCAAATTTCATCAATTGTTCAACACATGTAGACTCTGGATATGCGACTACATCGCCATCTTTGCACAGAAACTGTTCAGTGGCTATTTCTTCACAGGGGCTATCTAAGGGCAGGTATTTCAAACCTTTCGCCAAAAGGTATGGGTATTTTGGAATTATCACAGAGGTAAGGTTTTGGACTGGATTGAAAATAGGTAAGGAATAGATTTTTAAATAATTGTATATATGACCATCAATTAAAGGGACCTCCATAACAAACGTAATCTGAGTTTTCCTAATATAAGCCTTAACAGTAAAAGTTCTTTCAATATTAACTAAATTATTAATATTAACAGGGTAAACTAACTTGCTAACCTTACTTATAGATTCTGAAATAGCCAAGAGTTCTTCTGAGTTTATAATAGACTGATGGAGTACTGAGACTTTACTTAATGCTAATGCTGTTTCGATTTCACTTACGGTAAGGTAAATTGAATGGAATTTACTCATAAAAAGGTGATATAGATTTAATATGTATACAGTATAAATCGAATTATTTTCTTTGGTAGCTATGTATTTAATAATTGTTTCCACACGATTAAGACGTTCGTTCATTATAAGGGTGTTATTATGTAAGGTCTCGGTACTATTTATCATACTGTCTAACATTTTTGAAATAATTGTTAACTTACTTTCTGTTTTTACTTCATTGCTTTTTATTTGGGAGATTAATTTGTCATATCTTAGAGCATCTTCGTGATCGAGGTTTCCTGTAACTATTTTTATGAAAGAACCAAGAGGATTTATAAGACCTCTTTTAACTCTACTGTACGGTATGATTTGTTTGAATTTTTGTATGGTTACATCGTGCAAGTTTTGAGCCTGCAACTTAGTGTTGTAAAACTCCTTCTCATAGGGGTTATTACTATCAACTAATCTATTAAATTCCTTAAACTTAAGAGAGTTAAAAATAAAATCATCTTCTAAACAGCTTAAATCTAAAATCTTTACGATTGTCCATTTATCTTCCTGTCGGTATGCTTGACCCAGTTTAACAGGTAGAATGCCAGGATTTTTGTCAATATGTTGAAGTTGAAGGGCGTAAATGCCTCGTGCCATCATCATCAGCGTCAGGCTCAACCAGCACCTGCGGAGGACGTTTGACATTTTTAATGGGTACTTTAGTTTCCCTTGTTCCTATGCGCACTGGTAATACGTTCCTTATTGGTTTGCCTATTACTATCGCTTTTTGATACCTATCCTTATCCTTTGCCTTCCTTTTATTGACATCTTTAGCAAAGATCACATCTCCAATCTCAAAGGTCGGTTCACCTTCTCCGCCTTTGGCTTCCCTAGCTTTTTCTTTTTTCGCTAAGGCATTTTCGCAAATGTACCCATAAAGATATTTCATTCTTTTACTATGATCTTTTAATAACTGTTGTGTGTAAGCCTTTTCAAAATCACAATTAAAGACTTGGTTTGAACTAGTGTGGCCAAAAACCGCTTCGAACGGTGTAAGATTGGTTGTCGAGTGGATTGTATTATTATAAGCCATTATCGAATAAACCATAATGGAAGCAGCATCGGTATATTTCTGTTCATAACGGGCTAAACGATATATTTCAATTAGAGTCGAATGAAACCGCTCTACTATACCTGTAGAGTTAGGGTTATTTGGAGTGGTGATATGGAGTTTAATTTTATGAAGGTTCATGAGCTCTTTCATGAGTTCATTGTTGAACTCGCTACCCGGGTCACTTGAAATTTTACAGGGCACGCCGTACAAAGAGAAATACTTAGTCAAAGCCCTTACCACTTCCGGGGTTGAACGATTCGGAATTTCAAATGCCTGTGCAAGCTTGCTGAAAGCATCTACCAGTGTTAAATAATGTTTCCCTTCGATTGAGAATACATCCATAAATACTTCTTGAAACGGCGCGTCTTGAGTTTGGGTAAGTTGTAGAGTGGGTTTTAATGGTTTACGATCATATTTCATTTTGCGGCATGCCTCACATCCGTTTATTACTGCGGCTACTATATTTATCATGTTTTCCCAATAATAATTTCTGCGGATTCTGGTTGTTGTTTCTTTAATTCCACGATGGCAGGTGGGACCTTCATGATACTTAGTAATGATTGCTTTCTGCTCTTTTTCATCTTCCACGTATACAACCCTTTCAGTACATTCATAAAACTCTACCATTCCTTTTTTAAACAGTTCTATTACAATTCTAGAGAAGTCTTTTCTGAAAGTTTCGTTTTCGAAATAGATAAAATATTTACATTTTGGCTTTATATATTCTTTCAAAAATTGCTTTATTATATCGTCATTATTAATAGGTAAAAATGCCTCTAAAATTTTTTGTTTCTGTCTAGAAAGATTTGCAACTTGCATTTCATTTTTAAACCACTGAAAAATAAAGATTTGGTTCGGTTTCGTATCTATCGCTTCATGGAGAATGGGAATACCGAAAGATTCCGTTTCTTGAGCAGAATGAACTGTCTCAGTAGAACTTGTGTCCGAAAGTATAGGAAATTCTGTTTCCGAAATATTACGTCCTAATATTTCTGATACAGACATCGTTTCTGATGAATCAGAAATCGTTATTGTCTCACTACTATCGAGACGTTTCGCGCGTTTATTTTCTATTTCTAAAATTTTGTTTTCTAACTCTTTCATAGGGTCTTCTGATCTTTCCTTTTTATCAACATGCACTTTCATAGATATGTCATCATTCACCACGTCTTCTTCATCAGAATCTAAAGCGTTTAGTTTTATTCGCGAAAGAGAATCGGCATTGGCGTTCTGTTTTCCTTTTTTATATTTGATGTTATAGTCGAATTCCTGTAACCTCAGTCGCCAGCGTATTAATTTGGAGTTTGGTTCTTTTAATGAGTTTAGCCATTCGAGTGGCTTATGATCGGTGTATATGTCAAATTTATTACCATATAGGTAGGGCCGAAAGTGTTTTGTCGCCCATACTACGGCGAGAAGTTCCTTCTCAATAGTGCTGTAACGTGACTCGGTGTCACTAAGTGTCCTACTTGCGTACGCTACTGGTTTGTCTTGTCCTATGGGGCCCTGTGAGAGCACAGCTCCTAAGGCCACATTGGACGCGTCTGTTGTCAAAATGTAAGGTTTTGTAGGGTCAGGAAATTGTAATAGTGGTGCGCTTGTTAAAAGTTCCTTACATTTTTCAAAAGCATCGATAAATTTCTGATCGTGTACTATTTTGTTTCGTTTTTTTAAGCAAGCTGTCAAAGGTTGTGTGATCTTGGCAAAATCTTTTATAAAGCGCCTATAATACCCAATGAGGCCTAGGAAACTTTTAATCTCTGTTGTCGTGTTTGGTAAAGGGTAATTCAGAACAGCGGATATTTTGTCGTCATTTGGCCTAAGGCCGTCTTTGGTTATGGTGTGACCCAAGTATAGCACTTCCTTTCTGATGAACTCTGACTTATCCAGCTGAACCTTGAGATTGGTTTGTCGTAGTCTGTCAAATACAGTTCTGAGTTGTGTTAGGTGTTCTTGTAAGCTAGTCGAAAATATAATTATGTCATCCAAGTATACAAGGCAATGCAAACCTTGTAAACCACGTAGTACATTATCCATGGTTCTCTGGAAGGTGGCAGGAGCCGTTTTCAAGCCGAACGGCATTCTATGAAATTCATAGTGTCCTGCTTGTGTGCTGAAGGCTGTCTTTTGTCTGTCACTCTTGTCAACTTCTATCTGATGGTATCCACTAGCAAGGTCAAGCGTTGTAAAATATGTACTTTTTCCCAGTTTGTCAAATAGGTCTGTAATGTTAGGTAGCGGGTATTTGTCGTCGATTGTAATCTCATTTAATCGCCTATAATCGACCACCATCCGATACTTTGTCTGACCGGAGGCGTCCATTTTTTTTGGCACCAAATGTACGGGTGCGTTCCAAGGTGAGTGCGATTCCTGTATAATATTGTCATCTAAAAGCTTGTCGACCTGTCTCCTAATTTCTTCTGTTACCGTTGGAGGTTGTCTATAAGGCTTTATGTAAATGGGGTCTTCGTTTTTTGTCCTTATGAAATGTTTGACTTGGTTTGTAAATGTAAGTGGCACTTCCTCACAATAAAATATATCCTTATATTCATTACATAATTTAGAAATACACGCGCGTTCCTCAGGGTTCATATGGTCGAGTCGTAATTTGGACAAGTTGTGTGTCAATTGTGAGTCTAAGTTTTCATGCATATTGTTGTGAATGAAATTTAGATTACTTTCACTAGGGATATATTCTGTAACTTCAAAAGGGGCTGTAATTACCAACTCCAATTCCTCTTCCAAAGTACTTTGAATGACAGTGGTTGCATAGCCTTTGACGCAATTAACTAATGCATCGGGCATTCGCATACCATCACAAAATTTCGTAAAATTTAGAATTGCTTCGCCCGAGTACATGTTTGTTGGAATTTTAACTCTGGTTTCCGCACGTGGGGGTATCGTCAGGACATAAGTGTCAGAGTGATGAATAATAGGTATGTCCGAGAATTTTGTCCTTAGCACTTTATCCTTGAGGTTGATGATAGCGTCTACTGATTTTAAAAGATCGTTTCCAATCAAACCATCATAGCGTGAGTCTACTTCATATAAGTAAAATTTGTGTATCGCTGGATAATTAAATGTTGCCATTAATGGAACCTTAATAACTTCGTCATGTTGTGAACTAGCATGTGTACTTATGACTTCAAATGGTTCGCGAGTCACACACGATGCAAAATACTGATAAGCCTTCCGAGGGCTTATGAATGATCGAGTACTACCGGTATCAATCATAAATTTAGAGTTAATTTCCGGTAAGTAAATATATGGTAATTTTAATTTTCTATCACAATTCAGCTCTATACTTTCTTTTTGCCTATCGAGGCCTGTACGTGAAAATTTTGCACCTGTTTGTTATCAACTTGACAATTTTGCTCCGGAGCCATAACATCGTACTGCGGCTTATCGGCGCTTGCTTCCTCTAAGGCAAGCGTGGGTGTTGGTTGCTCATTCATATCGAATGAACTTGAACTTGGATAATAAGAATAGGGATCTTCACTGTACGACGCATACTCATATGTGTAGGGGTCTTCCATACAATACGAGTCGTTGGTTTCGTAAAGTTCAGTTTCATTTAATTGAAAACCTTGTCTAACAGGATACGCGTGAGGCGCGGTGCGCATGGTTACGTCAGAGGGGTAAGACGGTTGAACATTTTGTTGCAGGGGTCTGTAACCTTGTTGTTGCCCAAATTGCTGGGGTCGCATAGGGGGCATTTGTTGCAAGCCCACTGGTCTAAAACCATAGGGTGAAGGACGAGCTACCTGTTGATTTTGTTGAGGCCTGTATCCAAATTGTACGGGCTGGGGCGGACGATTATAAAATTTATTTGGTACTTGAAATTTAAATTGAGGCGTCCCAAACTTAAATTGATTTTGAGGATTATTCACGTATTGATTTTGCTGCGGCCGTGCACCATAGTTTTGAGAATGATTCATACCAAATTTAAATTGTGGAGTAGGTACAAGTGGGATCTGAGGTTTTGAGTATGAAGAAGTGTTTGATCTATTTTTAGTCTGGTATTGATCGTGGAAATTTGTTTCTTCTAGAACTACGCTAAGAGCTTCTTCTAATGTATTAGGTTTATTGAGGCGCACTATCCTCACCATGTTTTCTGGTAAGTTGTAAAGGAACACATTTAGTGCCGTTTTGTTATAAATTGTAATTTTACTATTTATCATCTCAGCATCATCTAACAAGTTAACCTTGGCAATAAGATTGGCTCTTACAGATTGTACGCGATTGCAAAAATCTAAATAAGATTCACCTGTTTTAATTTTTAATGATTCTAGTGCTATGGCAATACATTCCTCTGTCCGAGGATCTCCGAAATGTATCTGCAATAATTCTTTGAACTCCGCCCACGTCTCTATGTCCGCACGCTCGCTTATCAGTGCAGCGGCGTTCTCGGTAAGTCTGCTCGTAATAACTTGCATAACGTACTCATTTTGGGCACGATTGCCTTGAAACCTTTCAATAATATACTCGCACTTTCTAAAAAATAGATTAAGTTGCCTGCGATCACCACTAAAGAGGGGGATGATTTTTACAAATTCACCAGGAATCACAACCAAATTAACCTCCGCCATGTCTATAAATTACTAATTTAATTAACTTATACAATAACACTTTAAAAAAAAACAATCAACAATTTTAAATCACAAGTTATACTTTTTATATTTATGTACTCTTATTTATAAGCTTAATATTATTTAATTCAGATCACGTTTGAAATGAGAGAGGTTCGATCTCAAGTACACGTAATAGGGACTAGAAGGGAGGCGAAAAGTTTTACTCACCATTTCCCAACAGCGCCCATCTCCAAATATCTCCACTTTTCACTTAGTCCGATGTGTGACAAATTTATTTGTTCGCAAGATTCGCTTAGTCCGGCACTCACGCACTTTTTCCACAACGCGGGCGATTTTAGTCCACTTTTCGCGAAATAGAGCGAAGCGCACGGGATAGGAAAGCGAATCCTACCGTCTGCGCCAGTCAACTCTCGGGAGCTCGGGAGTATGTTTTAAAAAAAAACTAAAATTATAATTAAATCAGTTTTTATTTAAACTGCTAAACTAGGTGAGACGTGTACACAGAGTTTGATGCGCGACACGAATGACAATAAAATGCTTAGGGCTAACTAACGTTTATTTCTTATCTACTGAGTCCAGGAATCATGCCACCCGTGATATGCTGACCTGACAGCATTTATGCATTGACAGCGATAGTTCTTAAGGGTTGTGGGGACATAACTAGCACCTTTGTAATGACACAAATACAAATACAAATATTTTATTCACTTAGAAACTACTTACATTAATTTATTGATCGAAGTCTCCTTTTAAGCGTGAAGCCTGTATCAGGAGACTCCGCTCTTCCAATATGAAAAAAACTTGGGCACTTAACAAAAGGCTCAGGTAAAAACCGTTATTTAGAAAGAAAGAAGAAGGAAAGATGTAATTAATAAATATAATAATAATTAGAAACATATTTAATATGTATTGTGTGTCTGTGTGTTTGGTGTATGATGTATAAGGGGTATGTGTGTGTGTGCTTGGGATGAGGTATTAGTAGTGTTTGTGTTTAATTAATTAAGGTAAGGTAAGGTGTTTATTTTATTTTTGTAACAAGGTATTCTGTCTGATCATAGTTTTTGTTCTTAAGCCATTTAGTGATGATACTTTTTGTTTCATGATATACTTTGTCATATATTGTAATCTCTTTATGTCGTTGCAAATTCAAAATCTCCCATGTGTAAAATACAATATTACGAGAAAAACTAAAATAATGCTCTCTTGTAAAAAAAGTCAATAAAAATGTTTTTTCTTTACAAGTAAATATAAGAAGACAAAGGTTAAATCTTAGTTGAGAATGAATTAATGTCACTATCAAAAATGGTTTAAACGGTAAGCCTCTTTTACATTTTTTCATGCACATAGGAGAATTTAGTTGCAAAATGTTTGTCACATAGTAGTTTTTTAATGAAAGTAAGTAACAATTTAACTATTTATTGCAGTAGAAATAATAAGTTAAATTTGCAATAAAACAAATAATTTATTTGGTAATAAATTTTTATTCATAATAATTTCTGAATTTCAAATATTACACAGGTTAAGTTCCCTGTGTGAATGAAATAGAGTCATAAAATGGGTGATAGTCTTTGTCAATCACACTTTTTAATTCCTGCAAATGTTTATATTTGCTTTCTGTTATTTTGAGGGGCTTTTGATAAAGTTTTTTCGGCAGCAAACATTCATTAGTCACAGTGGTTCTTCGCTGAGGTAAGATGGTCCATTCCTCGTAGTGTCGTAATTTATAAAACACAGAGCCGTCCGGCATGTATTTAAGTCTTCTTATATCTACAACTACAGGATCTCCTGTTTTCTTTCCGGGCCTTATGGATTTAAAGTTTGATTCGAGTTCTTCGTAATTAAGGAAGAAGTTGTAATGAATCGATTTGATATCGTAAGGATTTCTCGGGCGAGCTTGTTGCATTCGAACTATATAGTCACTAGGGGGTTTGATGTACTGCTCAATCGTGGAATGGACACTATCTACTTCCATCATAGTGTGGCCCTTTTCTAAGTATAACTGCTCAATAATGAGACCAGTTCTTTGAGACAGATCGCTTAATGCGCTGGACAGCACGCGATTTCTATTCTGGTGGCCACACCCATCAGAAATTATAATAACTTGTTCAGTTCCCGATGTCAGGTTTTGAATGTAATCAATCAAACAAGATGTGAATTCGTTGGCAGATACACCTCCGTCAGCCTCGTGCCAAAAGTAAATAGTAACTTTTTTCGTCCTACAGTCATAGATAGTAAAATTGTGGCATTGTAATTTGAGTTTATAGTATAAAGAACTAGCTAAGAGTTTAGGTGCAAGCAAGACGCTTTGAACATCTACCGTTATCACTGCTATCTTATCGTTAGCCAACTCGATGGCATCTTTCTTTGCTTGACGAGCTTTATTCTTTTTAGTAATGTGATTATCGTAGTCTGTATGCGAAATATTACCAGCTTTAAAGCTGCAACAAGTATCGCACTGTAGGCCAATTCTACTAAATAACTGCAACTGCTCCATTACGCTTGTCATTTGAGTCGTGCAGGAGCAGTGCAGTTCAAACAGACGTATTCTACTAAAATTTCCTGCACTAGAACTACACGACTACTGCGCTGCTCCTGCACTGCAACTTCACGAATCCTGCAATCAACCTGCAGTAGAACTAATGCAGGTAATGTTACCATATACATGAAATTGATTTCTACCAATGCTATGAATGAACGACTGGATGAATGAATCCATATTTTTGGCCAATATGCTAGAAACTAAGTCCTTTAAAAAAAACTAATGTCATCGTCAAGAGTTTTGGCGCAGCGATTCAAGAATTGAATTGAACTTGTTCGACACTTGTGTGATACTGGCGAAATCCTGAAGGCGACTCTCTGACCATCATTTGGGGCGCTCGCATTTATTCAAAAAGTTGAATTGAATTGAATAGTAATATGGAAAAAAAAACTTGCTCCATAGAGCAATTTGAAGTTTTGGTGGAGTACATGGAGAGCCACCGAGACTTGGCGCTGGGTAGGTGCAAATCAAAAGAGGGACGTGCACTTTCCCACCGATTGTGGACGGAACTTTCTTTTACAATCAACGCGATAAATACGCCTCAATCGTCGGCGAGGTCAGCCAAGGAGTGGGCCAAAGTAAGTCTATTTAACTATCTATGTTTCGAAATGATAAAGAAACAAGGTGCATACCTTATAACAACTTTCAAAGTATAAGATAAACAAGGTGCCAAAATGTATCAATATACCTATTATCTTACTGGTGCTTTTATTGTATGGCATTAACTATTGTGGTTCTTAGATATTTTATTGAAAACTATTGTTATACACTTTTGCAGTACTACACAGACTACAAGGCCCGGCTTAATAAAAAAATAAGGCTATAAAAGCCTCATTGGTGCAGACCGGGGGAGGCCAGGGCGAAAACATTGTGTTGTCTCCCCTGGACACTAGACTAGCAGCCATACTTGGCCACCAGCCTGGAGAGGGGCCATCCAATCTAGACCGGACGAGACAGCTGCCTCTGGTAAGTGATTTGTTAATATCAAACAATAATATTTATTTGCTAATATACCTATTTTTACAATGGTTTTTTATACAACTTTCCCTATTATTGGTGTATAATATTATGGCCATACTGAAACAATGTCCTAACCAAACTGAGGAAAGTCTCAGAGATTTTTGCTTGACAGTGACCCCAAAAAAAGATGATTTCGTGCTTCGGAAGGCACGCTAAGCCATTGGTCCCGGCTACTATCTGTCGTTACACGAGCCAAGTCAGTGGCCTTTGGCAGCTTTATAACACTGACACTAGGGTTTGTGAGGTCAGTTGTCGACCTTACAACCCGCTCGATGAAGAAGAAGAAGGGTAGCCCCTCGGTGAGGATGTAACTGTTGATGATGACACAAATTTTATTTACAGGATTTGGAGTCGCAGCAAGAAGTAGTGCCTGAACCAAATGACCAATTTGCCTGAACCAAATGAACAAGTAGTGTAAGTTGCTACCTATTGCATGTTAATCCAGGGTACAAACTATCTCTATTCCAAATTTCATCCCATAATCACCTAGAGGTTCAGTTGGCTCACAGGAAGCACACACCAAAACCATGTTTGTAAAAATTTAGGAGTTCAAATTCAGTCACACCTAAGTTTGGTACCAATCTTTGCCTTTCTTAGTGCAACTAGAGACAGGTTGTCAGCAATACCCACAAAATGCTGGTTTGCTAATTAGTAATGATTTATCTTTTTGTTTTAGATATGATGACAATCACACCGGTTACATAGAGGAGGTATCTGCGGACCCATTACCAACGGAGGAAGCTATAAACGATCCTCCAACTCAAAATGATGTGCAAAGGTACAATGGTGTTAATAATATTTTTTCTTTAATTCAAATCCTATCTTTATGAGTAGCAATCAAACTATTTAAACAAAAAATAACATATCTTTATCTGTTTGGTTTTAAGGTTTATTATATCAATTTAATCTTTTAAAATTAAGCTAGTAAAATAATGGTATTTTATTATTACATACCTACAGGCCATAACAGTAACAGAGAAGCGTTGCTGGAAATGGGGCACGAACAGGCTCGGGCCAATGCCAGGATGGCAGCTGCCCTTGAGAGAATTGCAAGAGCAATTGAGTCAATGGTTGCTGTCTTTGGCGAAATTGCAAAGGTTTATAAAGACAAACAAAATTAATAGTAAGTATAAAATATTTTAATATATTGGCAAGTATTTTAAAATAGAAATTGGCTTTTAACTGCCAATATGTTCTTCGGTAGAATGATGCAGCCGGGCCTCACCATTTGTTGAACTACAACAGAGAACAAAAAATACATTTAGTTATTATAGTCAAAAGCAAACATTATTGTATTGGTGAATGAAAAGCCAGCATTATTAGATTACCTTAATGATCCCTCCATAGTCTTTGCACTAGCGCCTGACGGGCAGCTCTGCCTTGTTGAAGTTCAGTGTTTTGGCGCCGACTTTGTGTGTTTTGGGCATCTTGCACTTCGGTGCGTATTTCGGCCTCCAAAACTCGTAAATTTATTTGCAAGTCCCTCTCTTGGGTGGTTTCTTGCCGTGTTAAACGAGGCACGGGAAGTCGCGCCCTATTTGTAATGTTGTGCAGCACACAACACGCATTTACAATATTGGCTGCATGCACGGGATCATAGTGCAGTTCTCTTGCTGCTAATAAGCACCTGAAATTTTTTTTACAGTCTCAATCATTCAGTAAAGAAGAGAAGACTCGAGAATTAAGCAGAAAAAGGAAAAAAGTGGCCAAGTTCGAATCGCAGTTTGAAAAAGATTATTTTTGCTGTTTTTTAATTTTATTTCACACATGGTGCCATATCAATATTTTGTACTATACGATTTTATTTGTAAAATTATTTTTATTGTAAAGCACAAATTCTTGACTCTAAGATTTATTCTTTTACTTGGAATTTGTGCTCTAATAAAAGACGAGAAGTACCCATAGGTTGTGCGAGTTTTTAAATTTGTGAAAGAAACAAGCTGAATCACCTGAATCTTGATTTAAGTACACCAATACATCTTTCGATCGTATTTCTTGCTGTGACTTGTATCTGGTAGTACAGTGCTTCAGGTGTATTTACTTCAGCGTTGGTAATAGGAGTCATCATGGTCCGTCGTAGCGGGTAGCCACTATCTCCTAGAAAAAATAGGTTGTTAAATTGTAAGATGATAATTTTATTTACTGTTAAATTGTTAAAAGTTAATGTGATATTTTGTTATGTAAGTATAATGATTCAAAGTGTTTTAGTAGGTTAGGTACATTAGAACATTACATAGGTAGTAAGTGCCTAGAACTAGTTTTTTAAGTTTTATTTGTTGTAAAGTTGTAATAATATAAGTTGATATTCTAATCAAAGAATAAGAAGACTGATTCAAGTTTAAATACTAAGTTGATATTCTAATCAAAGAATAAAAAGACTGATTCAAGTTTAAATACTATGTTTTAAATACTTACCCAAAAAAAACAGGTGATCCCCTTCTTCATAAATGTCTTCTAAATGATGTCTCAGTGGATGGTGATTCCACACCGAGGCATCGTGGGACGAACCAGGGCTGCTGGGATCGATACATAGGATGTTGAGGTCGACATCACATATCTATAAAAAACACAATATGTATTTATGATCATGATATAGGTATAATAATGATGCTTTTTTACATGTAAGTGCAAACATAGCTGCCCGCCTGCATTGTGTAAGACTTTGTCCTGTAAAAAGTATCTTATGTTCTTAAATCTAGGCTACAAACTATCCATACTCCAAATTTCATCCAAATATGTTCAGTAGTTTAGGTGTAAAAGCGGAACAAACATTCAAACATACTTACATACATCTTGACTTACCAGCATGACATTTAAAGAATGATATCCTTTACGGTTAACAAATCTTTCTTCATGTTCATTTGGCTTAATAATCGCCACATGGCTGCCATCTATTGCCCCTATGACGCCAGGGATTTTGAATTTTTGGTAGAAACTGAAAAAAAAAATTACAATACTGTTAATATTAGGTCCTTACATATGAAATTGGCGTTTTGTATGGAAGGAACAAAAAGTCGAAAAATTTTTATATAGTATATTTATTTAATCAAAGTATGAGCCATTGTAATCTATGCACTTTTGCCATCTCATAGGTAGTTCATTGATCCCTTTACTAAAAAAACCATTCGGACGGGAATCAATAAAATCTTTGAAGGCGATTTGGACTGCCCCATCTGAGTTGAATTTTTTCCCTTGCAAGAAGTTATCCAAATTTCGAAAAAAATGGTAATCTGTTGGAGCAAGGTCCGGGGAGTACGGTGGATGCCTTAGACATTCCAATTGAAGCTCTTCTAATTTGCTAGCCGTCTGTTGTGCAGTGTGTGGTCTAGCGTTGTCGTGAAGCAGCAGTGGCGTAGAGCGATTGACCAGCCTCGGTTGTTTACCAGCTAGCTTTTCCATCATGGTTTGCAATTGCTGACAATAGTCATCTGCCGTAATCGTCTGGCCAGATTTGAGAAAACTGTAATGAACGACACCGGCGCTAGTCCACCAAACGCTTACAAGTAACTTTTTATTGGTCAATTTTCGCTTGGAGCAGGCTTTGGCTGGCTTGCCAGGGTCCAGCCATTGCGATGAGCGCTTCCGATTATCGTAGAGAATCCACTTTTCATCACAGGTAATGATTCGATTTAAAATCCCTTCGTTATTGTGCCGGTCAAGTAATGTAACGCAGCAGTTGACGCGCGTTTGCCGGTTTGCTTCACTCAATTCGTGAGGAACCCACCTTTCAAGTTTTTTAATCTTCCCAATTTGCTTCAAGTGGATTAAAACAGTTTTATCACTAACACCGAAGCCTGCAGCTAACTCGGACGTGGTTTGCGATGGATCCGCTTCCACAATAGCCTTCAATGCTTCATTATCAACTTGGGTCTCCGGCCGTCCACGGGGCTTGTTTTGCAGGTCGAAATTTTCAGAACGAAAACGTTGGAACCAAAAACGCACTGTGTTTTCTTTTGCGACACAACCGCCATACACATCATTAACCCTTCGAGCCGTTTCCGCAGCACTGGTGCCACGGTGGAACTCGTACTCGTAAATAACGCGATATTTCAAATTTTCCATTTTGTAAATCGAGCGATGCAAACAGAAAAAAGATAAGTAAAAAAACAAATGAATGACGGTTTACGAAACACAACTACATGTGGAAATAGCTGTATAAATTTGAATTTCGAATTCCTAACCAAATAGGAGAAATTTGTGATCAAAGTGGCCAGTACGACAAAACGCCAATTTCATATGTAAGGACCTAATATATGTGGGGACAAATCACATGTGGCCATCTGATGAACCAGCGACTCTATTGTTTTCTGTTTGGTAAGCAGGTACATAATAAATATTCCAAACCATGTACCTTACCCAGTTTTAATAATTTGCCTTTCTTCTCTGTTTGCCGGAAATTTAACAATTTGGTGGAACACTGATTGAACATTTAATGCCTGCACCACTTGCTTCACAGATCTGGATACACTAGGCTGTGAAATTTGGTGGAATTTGCTTTGCCCCACTAGGGTCTGATACGACCCGACGGCGAAAAATGACAAAGCAGTCAAAACCTAAAACAATGCAACATATTAGATGGTAACAGAAACCAACACGCTTGTATTACGCAAATTACCCTTGCTACTACGGTGTATAAGATTTGCTCAGTCAGTGTGTCCAGCCAACCGCATGCACTGTATACTTGTATTTGTCGCAAATCACAATCATATTAAGAAATATACATACCTTGGTTTCTACGGATAGACCATCCCGTCGTTCTTCCTTCTTTATGTGTGGCCTTAAAATGTTAATTAACTCCGTCGTTAATCCCTTTGAAAGCCTGTACGTTTTTATGAAAGCCTTCTCAGACAGACGCATAAAAGGGTCAGGCACTGCTTCTCTTGGTTGCCTGGGTAGGCGAATTTGAGGCGGAACAATGGGTTGTTCCTCCTCATTTCCTTCAAACTCCTCCCAAAGGAAACCGAACATTTTTCACAATGCAAAACCGTATATTACAAGGTACTCGGTGATGCAAAAGTTGCTCAAGTTTAACTTCAGTAAAACTTCAAAGAAACCGCAACAAAACTGCTGTCAATGTCATTCAAATGTCAAAAAAAAATAACAGAATACGATTATTTTGCAGTGAACGTGCAGCTGCAGTAACGTTTTTTTAGTGGAATAGCTAATTATTTACTACAGCGCCACTGCAACAATCCTGCACTAGGACTGCATAGCAGAATACCGAAACGTCAAAATTTGCTCATTTTGACACACGTCGCGTAGCAGTGCAGTTGCAGTTATTTAGTAGAATTGGCCTACTGGTCTTTTCTAGGATGATGAATAGCTATATTTTCTTCCTTCACTACTTTAAGAAAAGTAGGTCTGCAAGCTGCTTGATAGTTTTGTTCTCTACACCATTCAACAAAAACCTCGTGCATGTGTTTTTCGGATCTGAATGTAGACTCAACATACAATTTATTGGAACTTGCCCTGCAATAGTGGCTAGGCACTTTAGGAATCAAGTCTATCCAAGTCTTCACAATCTTTTTTAGACGTGTTTGTTTAAATTCAGGACGTGCTGAAATGCTGGAGGCTAAATGATTCGCATTACAGGCTGGTGTCTCATCCCCGCTGCTAACACTTTCAGGAACTGTGTCTGACTCTTTTGTCCATCTCTTGAAACTGTCTTCACCTAATGATAGCGTATTTTAAAAAAACAATCGACATACTCTTACTTTTGCGAACTTTTCGTCACATTTATTCAAAAAAATATCGTGACCACTTCCTTTCGTTTGTGAAACCTGGTTTTTACGCCGTCGTCTTATTCCCCTACGCACTGCAGCAGTCTTTACAAACGCTTTCTTTTCAGCCCACGTCTTAAGATTCCAGAAATAAGAATATATTAATTTTCGTTCTTCATCAGTAATGCTTCCACACAAATATGAATTTTTTGATTTTGCAATTGCAGTATGTGAACAACGTGGCTTCATAATCCTTTTAGAATGCAAGGTTTATATTTTTTATCGTTTCCTATTTTCTTAAAACCTAGATATTCTTTGCCCAACACTCTAGCGTGCCTGTTTACCTGGCTTGAATTTTCTTGTTTTTTCTTCAAAGAGGTTGGATTCACTGGCCTTAAGTTCGACAGCGGTATTTCGTCTTCACTATTTGAACTATCATACAAAAGCCGCAGTCTTTTCTTTTTTGAGGGTGGCACAAAATGTGGTTCTTGCACACTATCATCGCTCCAAGTTGGATCAATGGTCTCTGTAGTTATTTGTGGTGACAGTGGTGGTGAAGAAAATGGGGGCAACGGCAATGTAGTGAAGCTACACCCTGGTTCGTCAAGTCTTAAATCTTCTGGTGTTATTAAGGAATCTTGAAAGTGTGGTTCACTTAACTCAGCGGTATCGGTTATTTCATTCAGGTCCGTGGCAACGCTGGCAGCTATTTCCGGTCTTAACACTAAATCTACCATCCGACGTCCTCGTATACACTGGGCCAGTCCTCTCTCAGCATTAGTTTTGACGTCATTCCATGTCAAACCGTTGAAGACAATGGCAGTATCGTCAGCGTAGGAGAATATTTTAGCGTTTTGCATGGCCATGTCACAGAGATCATTTATATACGTTATGAATAGAGTTGGACCCAGGACGCTTCCCTGAGGGACCGCATATGTAACCTCCTCGCCCTTACTAATGTAATTACCAACTTTTACTGCTTGCTGTCTGTTCGTTAGGTAGTCCCTAAGTAAGTCTAGTGGCACACCTCTTATTCCCATCCGCTCTAGTTTTAAAATAAGAATGGGGATAGAGACGGTATCAAATGCATTTTTTAAATCTAGGAATACTGACATGCATTTTTCGCCAATATCCAACTTCTGGGCTACAAGTGTACTTAATTCGATAACTGCATTCTCGGTAGATTTCCCTCTTATAAAGCCAAATTGTTTTGCTTTATTATTGGTTTGCTTTGACACTACGGCTTAACTTGACCGTAGTGCCATCTATGAAATGATCTCCGAACTATTTTGTTAAAGTTACTGACTTGACACCTTTCTACGAATATTGGCTTATAAAATTGGCACCTTTGTAACAGAAAAACACAAATTAGTTTTTTTGAATAGTTAGCACCATTGTAATTTCCAGCCCTCTGTCTATAACGTTCGATTAGCGCCATCTCTTAAAGAGAATAAGTAACTATTAACGGAACGCAGGGGAAGTGATATTTAAGGCAGTTTTAGGCACACAGTTTAGAAAATTTACAAAAAATTATAATAAATGAAATGAAATATATTTTTAACAAAATAGGAAACCTTGTCTAAATATGCTTCTATCTATAATGTAGAATAATACACCTCCATAGATATTCATTAAAAGAGATGTAAGGAAACATGATACCTGTGTGTGGGGACACGGTTTTTTTGTATCAATACTAAATTATTTCCACAGCAGCGTGACCACAAGAAATAGTAATTTTTTTGTAGAATTATTATTTTTTAGTACAGGAACATTTCATGTAAATATCTAATACTAGCTGGTGCCCGCGAACTTCGTTTCGCCAACTTAGAAGAAGAAAATAAGTCTATTCAAGTAATTGTGGCACCTTACACACTAAAATACAATAGGTACTTACCACAAAGCTGTCAAGTGCGGCGCAGCTGGCGCGCGTGGTTTTTCTTTGGTCTGTGGTACTTACGTAATAATAATTATATCAAAAGTAGATAGGGAGAAAAAAACAGAGTATGTAAGTAATTACATTTCAGTGTGCAATGCAACACAACAATGAATAGGTCACGCCTCAGCATATATCTATCACTTTACAGAGATAGACGCTGTTTTTCAGTTCCCAAGAGGAGGAGTACTTACTTACCTAATATCTAACGTTTAATTTTACTTTGGTAGGTTTCTTATGTAAGTAGATACTTTAGATTAGACAAACCATGTACGTATAGTTACTTGAGTTTTAGGTCTGATTTTACTTAAAAAATTTAAGCAAGATCAGAGGAGAAGAGAATTAGGTGAAAAAAGTGAGATCGATTTACAATAAAATTATATTACATTTTTTTACAGTTATGTTACACATTGTCAATTTTTATATACACCAATTTACAGTATTACATTACATTACATATACAATATTTATGTACAGTTATTTTATTATTTATTTTTAGTTATGCTTATGCCTCATTAACCTACAATATAAAAACATATTTACAGTATTTCTTTATACACAACATTATAAGTAGTTCCATCAGGCATAAGCATAAACAGCTGCGTGCTGCAGGTGACGCGCGAGCACGCCACGTACAGCTGGCCGTGGGAGAAGCAGCTTGTGCGCAGGTCCACGCCTGCAGCACGTAGCGTCTGCCCCTGTGCCTTGTTTATCGTCATGGCGAAGCAGACGCTAACGGGCAACTGCAGGCGTTTGAACTGGAAAGGGAAGTTGTTTGGGATAAGCGGGATGCGCGGTATGAAAACAACTTCTCCGGCGCCACACCCTGTTAAGATTTGCGCCTCTATAAGATTTCGCTGCAGCCGCACTACCTTAAGCCGGGTCCCGTTGCACAATTTGGGAGGCAACAAATTTCGCAATAGCATGATCGGGACCCCAACTTTAAGGCATATTTCGTGTGCTGGGAGTCCTCAAAGAGTTTAGAAACTCAACAGGGTACGTCGTCGCGTTCCCTTCATCCAGGATAGTGTTCACTGAACGGTACATTACCTGCTCACCGTCGATAGCCGTCAACATCCGCGCATTAATTGCCGCCGCCTGTTCGTTTTTTGGTGTTAATATCGCACGTTCACACACCCAAGAATTCGCTTGTTGTGTCACTTGGCTTAAATCCCCATACACGCTCCGGATCAGGTCTTCAAGAGAAGGGACGATCCTGCATAAGGTTTCAGGTAATCTTACCTGGCCGTCCACTTCTTCTAGAAGACCTTCTCCAACTTTAAGCAACAACCGTGCGAATTCTTGGGCATGTGAACCTCCTTGGACTCTCATGTTTT
The DNA here is from genome assembly GCA_951230895.1 of Carpatolechia fugitivella. NCBI lineage: Eukaryota > Metazoa > Arthropoda > Insecta > Lepidoptera > Gelechiidae > Carpatolechia > Carpatolechia fugitivella. The sequence goes on along the minus strand of OX579654.1, from coordinate 13,429,275 downwards.
CTGTCAGACGTAGCTTTTGGACGCTCGGCCACAACACTGACCTCTTCAGGCAAGCATTTACCTCGTCGGCTCGAGTACCACGCGTCACGACCGGCAGAGTCTGGCGGAAATCACCGCAAAACAACATTGTAACGCCACCCATTGTGCGTGCCGTCCTTCTTATGTCCTGAAGCATCCTATCTACGGCTTCTACGGCCTTTTTATTCGCCATAGTACTTTCGTCCCAGACGATTAAACTACATTCCTGCAGCACTTTGGCTTTGTCGCAGTTTCTCGACACACCGCAAACTGGAGTTTCAGTGCTGTCCAAATCTATGGGGATCTTAAAAGCCGTGTGTGCAGTTTTACCACCGGGCAGCAACGTAGCAGCGATTCCGGAAGACGCCACAGCTAGCGCAATTTTTCCTTGTTTCCTAACTTCTGCCAGTAGGATACCGGTGAGGAATGTTTTTCCGGTACCACCCGGAGCGTCTAAGAAAAATATTTCGCCCAACTGCTGTTCGACACTCCTGATGACCCGGTCGAATATGTGCCGTTGCTCTGTATTCAGTCGTGGAATGTTATTAGAGACGAAAGCTGCCATTTCCTCACGGTCGTAAAGGGTTGCCTCCTTGTATTCGTGATTTGAATTGTTTGGTTGTATCGGCTGGGGCAACCCATAGCTGTCTAAAGAATTGCCACCAATCGAGGTGACCACCTCCTGAAGTAGAGTAAGGCACCCATTTAAGGCCCTTTCGTCAGCCCGGTCTAGTTCTGGCTCCTCTATTCTCATGCGATACAGAATATCATCGGCCATATAGGTTTGATATTTCTGCCATAAATCCTGAGGATTTGATAGCCCACAAAATACCAACATTATAGCAAATAATTGTCGTAGTCTGTTGGGGCTATCACAGACGATCGCCTCTGCCAATGTTCGATCCCAGTTTTGGTCATCATCCAAAAGATGCAGGGCGCTGCAGGCGGCATGAAAAGTCGTGTGTTCCACACCATCAACTGTTCTAAGGGCTGCAAAAGATGTAGGCCCTCGAACTGTGTGCAGCAATAACCTCAAATAATAGCATTCCCTATTATTTGGGTGTATCGCCCTCTGCCTAGGGCGCCATCTTTAAAGATACCAAGAGCCCCTTCCACTGGTTGGCCGCGGCGGCGTCTGTTGAATAGTCCGGATTGTTTGTTGTAAATGTAATAGGATGGCACTTCGTTATACAACAGCGTCCTTGCGAACTCATCATCCTGACAGAGTCTGAAAAATGCCAATAGTGTGGTCTGTCGCGGTTGGTCAAGACGTTCCTGAACATTATCCGGGTCGAAATAAATTCTCTGACCGTTCTCTAGATGAACGTCTAGATGGACAACGGTAGGAAATCTTTCGTGTATTGGAAAAGCAAGTGTCCGCCAAACCGCTTCAGATGTGGAAATATACCGACCCGACAGGTAGGCAGATACCTCGTCTCTATCTCTGTTTTGCAACGCAAGCGTCGCCCGACTGTCGCCTTTGTTAATGTACTTGGTCACATATTTTATAGATGCAATGCTTGCACATGACTCGACGTTAAGATGTGTTTCAAACGCTCGAGAAAGTACTGGTGAGTACGGGACTACCCATCTGTTGTCTACCTGTACAGTCTGACCGCGCGTTCTCACTTCAGCCGTAAACCCACCGGCTTCAGCAGATCGGCGCCGATACGATGGGTAGCCGTCTTCACCTGTAAGGGTTTCCGCGACTAAACTTTTTGGGAACCGTTTGGTGCAGCGGCCGTTCTTCATACACGGTGAATTCGGATTTATAGTGCCGCAAGGTCCGTGTATCATATGCGTCTTAATTATGCTGTAGAGGCGAGGATCGAGTTCAGGATCTGGTAGCTCGGCGCTGATCGCCAAATCAATTTGGTTTGGCCTTATTTTTTCTTCAAGCCACAGCAGCGTGTGTGAGTGTGGAAGACCGCGTTTCTGCCACTCGATGGTGGACATGAAACAGCGGACATTACCGAAAACTTTACCTTTTGTAAGTAGGTCGATAAGGCGCTTCTGCTTGAGGTGAAAGACTCGCGATACAATATCATGCCTGTCGGTTGGGAGCTGACCGGCAAGGAGCTCGTCCATGATCTCAGGCCACTTGGGATTGCAGGTAAAAGTTATAAATAGGTCGGCGCCACCGTATTTCCACGCGTAACATAACGCGTCCTGCGTGCGCTCGGCCATGTATCGATCGCTGCCAACGAATGTTGAAGGAAGTATGACCATGCGGCCCAGGTTTTCAGCATCCGTGTCGCGTTGCATGGCATCCCGCAAATCTACATAGTTTTCAGCTCGTAGCTGTCTCTGATGCGTGCGGATGTACCTTTCCGTTTCTATCTTGGCATAGAGGTCCACTATAAATTGGCTAAATAAACCTTTAAAATGGTGCAAAAACGGCCACTCACTCTGCCGCAGCTGCAATCGGTAGCTATAAAACTGCAAAGCTGATGTTTTTTTGGAATAATTGGGAGCTCCAGTTTGAGGGTCAACATGAGGAATGTCAAAATTGTACCCATCTTCTCCTCGACAGAACATCAACGGATACTGGAGAGAGTCGTACGCGCGGTGCGTCTCACTGATCCTCTGCAGGCGGTCGTCCCTTGTGCGGAGCACAACGTCTCTGCGGTCGCACTCCTGGTCCACCAGCACGACGGCGACCTCATCCGTGGCGGGGGCGTTGTAGCGACCCGCGTGGCCTGAGGCAGGGCGACGGTCGGCACTGATGACGAACTTGTAGTTCTCGCGGTCGTCGTCACGCACCGATTCTAATGCGGCTTTAAAACTATTTACGTAGCAGTTTACGTTGTGCAACATATTTTGCAGTCCAGTGATAATTTGCGGTTTTAAGTTTGGAATATGTTGTCCACGAATGTTTGCCTGCTCCAAATAATCCGCTACGAAGTATATTTGCAGGAATTTTGGGGCATCATCTGTGGGTAGCAATGCGCCTATGCGGTGGTATACCTGTCCCTGAACTTTAAAAGTAGGCATGTATCCGGGCTCTGGGACTTGTTTCGCACCAAAGGACGTCATTTGGAATGCGCTATTGTAAGCTCGGATGGAATCCAAAAAATGTTTGGACAACGGGTGTTCGCCTGTTAATAATAATTTTAGTGGTTCCGGTGGCTCTAAAATCGGATCTAACCTAATTTTGCCGGCAGAACAACACATTCCGTTGGCCTCGCCATTCCATTTTAAAGCATTGCAAAATTGGCATATTTCTGTCATCCGACCGATATTTGTGTCATCTGCATATTTAATAAGCGGATTATACGTCAATCCAGAGCCCTCCTTCGGGAGCCACGAAAGTTCTTCAGGCTCGTACACTTCAGAATCGATCGACATCGCCGGCAGTCTGTAAACAGCGTGGCGCTCGCGGTCTGCCTCGCGCTGCGCGTCGCGCTGCTCGGCAGATTGCGACGACCGTAAATCGCCAATACGTTGACGCTCTTGTGAACTGTGAACCATGGCATCCAAGCGTGCTTCGTTGTATCTTTCCAGAACTGACTGTACCCGAAATGCCCGTTCTGAGTCAGTTTCGGATTCGCGAGAAAGACTGTGGCGTTCACGGTCTGTTGCTAACCGCCACTCGTGTTCTTCGAATAGTTCCTGGAATTAAGTTCTCTATATTTATTCACGAACAGGTAGGTTGCCCATGAAAATGACAGTAACTTAGATTTGATATGTTTTTTTTCTTGGGGGATAAGTAATTCATTTACCTACATTAAAACGTTGCTATTCAAGTTTCAAAAGTTTTTATTTCCAAGTAGATTCACAACACTATGAATACTTTTAGAAAGTCGAATAAATAAATTGAATCTATGTAAGTACATAACTATTCAACTAAAATTACATCAATTGTAAAATCCACGTACGCCCGGATCTTGTGTTAAAAATGCGTGCGTGTTTCTTGTGCTGCGCTGGCATTTCAGAGCACCATGCCTCTTTGTCATTAATGTTATCATCTAACTTATAATAAATAAGCTTTATAACATATAATGTTTTCTTAATAACAGACATTTTACATTCTGAATAAATTTGTATTCTGTATTACATACCTGTGACCGCGCCAAAGACGTGCGCGTTCGTTGTGACGCTAAGCGTTCGCTGCGTTCCTTAAACGTCTCCGATGTCAAAGACAAAGCGTGCCGCTCCCGGTCGGCGGACAGGCGGATATCACGCTCCTCCTCATCTTCCTAAAAAAAGTATAGTTCACATCATGTAAAGTACCTATAGATGTGGTTAGTGAAAGGTCTAATGAGCTCAGTGGTATAGGTAATATAATATTACATACCTGTGACCGCGCCAAAGATGTGCGCGTACGTTGTGACGCTAAGCATTCACTGCGCTCCGTAAACGTCTCCGATGTCAAAGACAAAGCGTGCCGCTCCCGGTCGGCGGACAGGCGGATATCACGCTCCTCCTCATCTTCCTAAAAAAAGTATAGTTCACATCATGTAAAGTACCTATAGATGTGGTTAGTGAAAGGTCTAATGAGCTCAGTGGTATAGGTAATATAATATTACATACCTGTGACCGCGCCAAAGATGTGCGCGTACGTTGTGACGCTAAGCGTTCACTGCGCTCCGTAAACGTCTCCGATATCAAAGACAGAGCGTGCCGCTCCCGGTCGGCGGTCAGGCGGAAATCACGCTCCTCCTCATCTTCCTAAAACAAATAGTTCACATCACGTAAAGTATAGATGTGGTCAGTGTAGGTCTAATGTAAGATGTGGCCAGTGGTATAATATAATATTACATACCTGTGACCGCGCCAAAGATATGCGCGTACGTTGTGACGCTAAGCGTTCACTGCACTCCGTAAACGTCTCCGATATCAAAGACAGAGCGTGCCGCTCCCGGTCGGCGGTCAGGCGGAAATCACGCTCCTCCTCATCTTCCTACAACAAATAGTTCACATCACGTAAAGTATAGATGTGGTCAGTGTAGGTCTAATGTAAGATGTGGCCAGTGGTATAATATAATATTACATACCTGTGACCGCGCCAAAGATGTGCGCGTACGTTGTGACGCTAAGCGTTCACTGCGCTCCGTAAACGTCTCCGATATCAACGACAGAGCGTGCCGCTCCCGGTCAGCGGACAGGCGGACATCACGCTCCTCCTCATCTTCCTAAAACAAAGTACAGTTCACGTCACATTTGACTTCCGTTGCTGCGTTTTTTTTAATGCACCCGTAACTCATGCGTCTGTCAGACGATAGGAAAATTAGAATTCAATTTTCATAAAACGGATACCATGCCACACTGTACCGCATGCGTTAGCGTTGCTTGACGGACGCAGCCGGTAACGTTCCGATACGCATGCATTGCCATATTTGTATAGGAATAAGATTAAAATTCGTAATTTCCTAACGTTTGAAAAAAGCATGCGTTAAAAAAACGCAGCAACGGACGTCAAGTGGAAGGACCGCCTTAAAATAAGGTCAGTGTTAGTGGTATAATAATATATTACATACCTGTGACCGAGCGAAAGACGTGCGCGTTCGCTGCGACGCCAAGCGTTCACTGCGCTCCGTGAAAGTCTCTGAAATCAGTGACAGAGCGCGTCGCTCCCGGGCGGCGGACAGGCGGAGGTCATAATCCTCTTCGTTTTCCTATAATATTCAGCAATATGCTATATAAGATCATTGAAATAAAGCAGTACTGACTTACAAAATGCATGTTATAAACAAAGAAAGCTTACTGGTCGATTGTTAGCATCCGTCAATGGCGGTCGTGCTTTCGTTTTAATTCTCATTTATTTTAGTTTATTTGAGTGTTTAGTGTATAATTTTGATTGTGTATTATCCAGTGAACGACTCTGAACTATAAACTTTAATAGGACAATTGAAACGCTTGCATTTTGCTGTCATTTACTGATGACTTGCAGCGGCCACGTGGTGGCTTCAGTATTTCTGCTATCAACTTACTGGAGTCCTTCACCGTACACAGCACCCTAGTCTTAGGATTAGGGCTGTCTGTGTAACCTACGCTACTTACTTAGCAAAACCACTTGATACTGGCGAAATACTTATGTGAAACGCCATAATTAAAAATAAGATTAAGAAAGCTTACTTACCGCCAAGCGTGCATCTGCCGTACGAATCCGCTGTGATCGTAACCGAGCCTCGCGTTGGCTTGCCGTTTCAGCCGAAAGAGAGGCAGCCTGCCTGGCCCGCGCTTGGCTGAGTCTCTCATCGCGACCTTCTTCGGACTCTTGAGACCGCACTAATTGTTTATTTAAAGCATTGCGAGACTTTCTCGATAAGTTTGATTTTTTCTGTGAAGGCATTTTCTTAGAATTTGTTAAACCTTCTACGCGACAAAAAATTATTTGAAAAAAGTGCTAGGAATTTCCCGCCAAACGTATATTTTTATATAAATTTGTCTTTATTAAGGCAAATGAATTAATTTATGTACAGCCATAGTCTTTTTTTATCGTATTGCCAGTTTGAATGACGTTTGACACTTGCCGCAGTGGCATTGCGATATGAAGAAAAAATTAAGTTTCACTTTATTTAATATCTGCACTTTCATGCCAAGCTATATTTATTTATTTATTTATTTAATGCTAATATACACATGAAGTCTTAAAAACTAAGTGTCATGTACATATACCCTGTAAGGGTGCAGCAAATATGGATAACAGTCTTATCTTATTATTTTGACTAATAATTTCTTAATATTATTAATTATACTTACTTATATTTAAGTATTTACTTACTTATTTACACATTTATTAATCTTACCCCTAAATCAAATATGTTTTTTTATATATTAAATAAATTAATATAACATTTATTATGTATGGGCTATTATGTTTTTATCAGTCATGAACTCTTCTATATTATAGTAGGATTTATTTAATAATATATGTTTAAGTTTGTTTTTAAAAATTTTATCATCTTCTATTTTTAGGCTGTCTGGTATTTTGTTATAAATTTGTATGCATCTGTATAGTGGACTATTTCGGAACATTTCCAACCTAGGAGTAGGGAGGACTAATTTATTTTTGCGGCGGCCGCTTTTTACAAACTCAAAGAGATCCGTATGCTGTCTAACAAACATAGCGGTCTCTAGTATGTAAATGCTTGGTAAGGTCAAGATTTTATTATTTTTAAAATGAGTCCTGCAGGAAGCTCTAGGTTTTATATTATTTACAATACGTAAACATTTTTTTTGTAAAATGAATAAGTCATTTGCATCCGTGCTATGTCCCCACAGCATTACACCATAGCGGAGCCAAGCATAAGCGTATGCGTAGTAGGCAGATAGAGCGCATTCGCGATTGGTATTTAATTTTATTACAGTTAGAGCGTATATGAACTGTGAGAGTTTAGCTTTAATTTTTTCTATGTGATTTTTCCAATTTAGGTGTGTGTCTATTGTAATTCCTAATAGTGTAAAATTATTAGTTTCGTCTATTTTAAGGTTATTAGATATATTTGTGAGGTCCAATTGTTGTTTTTGGTATGGTTTGAATTGAATTATTTTGGTTTTGTTGTCATTAATATCTAAATTATGGTCTTTTAGCCATTGTTTAGTATCGTTATATGTGTCTGTAATTTGATTAGTGCTGTTATGGTCTATTTTATCACATTTAAATAGAAGAGAGACATCATCTGCAAATAGTACACAAAGTGGATTTGAAATATTGGGCAGGTCGTTTATATAGATAAGAAACAAAATACATCCTATAACGCTTCCTTGAGGGATAGAACAGTTGGTCTCTTCAACATCAGATAATATACTTTTTAGCTCACCAGTGTCCTCATCAAGATGATCTATCTGGACACATTGTTTTCGATCACGAAGGTATGATTGAATCCATTTATAAGCGTTGGATCTTATGCCTAAATCATATAGTTTACTAAGTAAGATTGTGTGTGAGACTCTATCGTATGCTTTCGACATATCAAGTAGTACACCTACCGCATAATATTTATCTTTAATATATGTAAGTATTTCTTGTATATATGTATAAACAGCATGGGTAGTGGATCGTTTTTTTCTAAAGCCGTATTGGTTGTTATTCAACAGATTATATTTTTCTAAAAAGTTGTAAATTCGGTTGGTCATAGTCTTTTCAAATAATTTTGATAGCGTAGGGAGGAGTGCGATAGGCCTATATTGACCTGGGTCGTCAGATATACGGCATTTTTTTAAAATAGGTTTAATCTTGTCTATCTTGAGTATTTCGGGGAATGTGCCTTCTTCAAATGATTGGTTGATTAAATATGTGAGTGGAGGGGTCAGTTCTTCTATACAAATTTTAATAAGTGTTAAAGGTATATCATCTATACCGCAGCTCATTTTATTAGGAGATTTACGTATAAGATTGTGTATTTCTCGCTCTGATACTGGTTCTAGAAACAAAGAGTTCACGGAAGGTGTTTTAACTTTACAATTTTGAGGTAGATGTGCATTATTTCCGTTTGGCTGAGTTGAAGTTGGATTTCCCACTGAGACAAAGAATTTGTTAAAAATATTAGCTACTGATTTAGGACATTGTATGATTTGGTTATTAAATCTGACATTTATATTTCGATGTAGTTTATTTTTTGACTTGGATGTTATTCTGTTAGTAATTCTCCACATTGTTTTTGTTTTGTTTTCAGAAACTTTCATTTCTTTAGTATAAGCAAGATTTTTAGCTAATTTTACACTTCGTTTCAGTGTCTTTGAGTATACTTTATAATATTTCTTTAAAGTTTTGTCATTTGTCTGAGTTATTAGTATTTTTAAAAGTCTTTTATTTTTACATGAAGTTTTTAGGCCATTAGTTAACCAATTTAATTTTTGTTTAGGACTAAGTTTTATTCGTTTCTTTGGAATAGTACTGTCCAATATTTGTTTGATTTTTTCATTAAATAAATTATAATTTGAATTTATATCATTAAATGAAGATATTACTTCGCACCAATTTATTTTCCTGAGTTCTGTTTTAAATGACATCATGTTTTTTTTGCTAAAAATTCTTTTGTTAGTGTAAATTAGTTTAGGTTGTGTTTGAGTACTTCATATTTTAAAGCTATCTGAACAGGCAGTTCAAAATTACGTTCCATTTCTAAAAGATTCGTCATGATAATTATTTAAAAAATCAAAATAGGTATGTTGGTTTAGCGTATAACGAAATAACTTTGTCTACGCATGCGCAATGGATGGAGATGAAGCAAGATGGAAGCAAGAAGGACGGAAGGAATGCGCATGTTTTATTCCTTTCATTTTTCGTAATATTATTATGGTTTTTTGGATGTTTGTGTGTATTATCATTATTTATCTTAGAAAATTATAGAATTTTTATTATTATTAGATTAGATAAGATATTAGACAGATTAATATTATAATTATGTTGGTACTTTTTCAAATCTCGGTTTCATAGTGTAGTTTGCACATCATACTACCACGCGCCCCTATGAAATTCACGTGCAAACGTATTTCAAGTTTTTGCCAACCCCCCCCCTTTTAGGGGTTGTTTTTTTTTACCCTATAACCTGGTCCATAATTTTCTCTACATAATAGTAAAAGTTTCATCAAAATCCGTCCAGCCGTTTTCGCGTGATGCTCAGCCAAATAAACAAACAAACAGATAAACAGACAAAAATTCTAAAAACTATTGGAACGTGTTCTGTTATCAATTTTAAGTATCCCCAATAAATTTTTTTTTTCGAATATCTTTTATGTACAGACTTTCCATCCTCTTCAGCTTTATTATATGTATAGATAACAAATAACTAAAAACATTTTGAATATTTTAATTTTATTAAATATTTTTATAGTCAAACATGACAGGGACTGGGAAGAAGTGCCTAAAAAGTTGATTGAACCATTTATGTTTTTATGCTATCGATGGTATCGATACTATTGAAGAATGTCGATAGTATTGATAGTCCTATCGAAATAGTAACTGAATTTCAAGGTCAACTGTCGCAATCGAAACTATCGCTATCGCAACAATACTATTTCACGGACACGGATCCGGGATCGGACATAGTTCGTAAGCAATATCCGAATTCGATCCGAGTTTTCTAGATCCATATTTTCACGGACACGGAACGGATTCGGATCGGATGTAGTGCGTAACCGCTCATGCCATCGAATTTTTCGTAAAGTTACTATGATTTGAAGATTTGATAAACTTATGAATTTCTGCAAGTGCTCTAAGCAGAACTGAGAATGATTTGGAATGCCCAATAAAAGTTTAGGCTCTCGAGATCCAGCCATTAAAGCTCCTTTATGCATATGCTCCTTAAACGAAATTTCGCTTGCATTTTTAATTAACTCTAAGTCGCGAGATTCGATATCCGCATCAGTGTCTTTGAAAGAAGTAGTATCAAGGGAACCGCTGTCCGAGGTAAAACTTTCATTTACATTAATTTTGATTTATTTGTCTTATTTTTTGTTTGTTTCCGTAAAGATGGGGTATTAGTGAATTTATTCTTCACTGCTTTTTTGATATTAACCTGTACACCTTTGGTTTTCTGGCCAGTTTGATGAGATTCTGGAAGGCTGTAATCTTTTCATCTGTAGTCCACCTTCTGCTTTTGCTTTTTTTTTTAAGTTTTTAATTTGGCTTTGCAGTAGCAAGGCAAATGTAGGAATCAAATTTTTTATCAGAAAATAGACCGAGTTATTCGTATTAGCTCTTGCGAAAGTAACTTGTTTTTTAATTTTTTATTTTGTTTTCTCAATTGGCATACACTTTTCTTTGTTTTCTACATTTCGCATAGTACTACTTATCTTTGGAAGTTTTTCCTTGAACTGGTAATTGGTTCTCATAAAAAAAATATACATATATCACTACATTTCCTTGTCATTTATCTTTTTTCCTTTTCTAATAGGTAGTATAAAACAAAATCGCTGTTTTCTTATGTTCCTTCTCTTACTTCTTCTAAACCATAAAATGGATTTTTATACAGTTTTCACGAATCGAAGAGTGATAATCGAGGAAGGTTTGAGTACAAAGTTGGGGTAAAGATAGGTACTTATAATACGCACTCGTGCAAAGCCAGGGCAGGTGTCTATTTACTGATAATTGTAATGCAAGTCATATTTTAGGTTAAGTAACTTGCAACTACATAAACACTTTAGAAAACTAAGAATTCCTGGTTAAGTAACTTGCAACTAAATAAACACTAAGTACTTATTTTTGAAAAAAAATCTTAATTTTCTAAAGTGTTTATGTAGTTTCAAGTTACATACCGATATGTGTTTGTTTTTCCAGGCTTTGGAAAGCGAAATAGTGAAATAGTTTTGTCCGTCGCCGATGATCATCCACACTTAAAGCATCGCCGCCAGTTTTCACTATTCTTTGATGACATTGTCTAGGATGTTAACTTCTAATAGGTACACAACAAAATAAAAGTCAACTTCAACGTCAGCACTGGCTGTATTACTTGCACTTGTAGCCGTACCAACTACCTTTGGTGGGCGAGGCGGCTGGCTTTGAGCTTGTCCCTGGTTTGGAGCATTTGTTCTTGCCATATCTGCGTTCTCGAGCGCCAGAGCGCGTTTTTCAGTAAAATTCGAAATATTTATGACCGGTAGCTTAGTTTTAACATTATCGCGAGGATTTATTTGACTCATTATGGAAATGTTTTCTCGGAGGCTAGCTAAAACTGCCATGTATTTGTCCTCAATCTCTGAAAAAGGCTCACAATCTTCGTCTGTCAACGTGCAAATTTCGCAACAGATGGCCTTATAGCTTGAAAACAAAGTAATTAAGCTGTTCTCCTTTACAACTAGCTCCTCCTTATTTGCAAGATGCAACGGCGATTCCTTAATGGAATTTATAAGTCTTGTGAGGCTCCTCTTAATGTAGCCACGCTTGCGGGTAACTGAACATCTGATCTCTATAATAATAATCAAAATTGGCCGTTGATCATCTAGTAGCAGATCTATACTACGTTGTGAGAGTAACCCAAACTCTTTTAGAAATTTACAATGTGATCGTCTTTATATTATGTTTTCTAACTGTGGAATTAAACATAGAGTCGCCTACTCAACTTCTATGTTATTCCTAAATACTGATTCGTCTCTATCTCTCGCCCGAACACAGGAGTACCAGTTGCCAGCCGGCAAGCAGCCTACTCCTGATTACCCATGCTCGCTGACTGAAAGAATAAAGTCACCAGGAAATTCCAGCGACCTTATTAAGCAATACTAACTTCGTATTCTGTAAAGAACTTCGAAGTTGATTGCTTCTGCAATAAGATTATGTGCTTATGTGCACCATAATTGTGGCACGGTTTGTGCGGTGCTTAATGTAAATTATTTAATATTGTCACTTTTGGGCGCCCCTTAGATGCAGTGACTTTGTAAATAAAACCGCCGAAGCAAAAAAAAACAAATATTTAAAAAGTCAAAAGTATTATTTATCGTTGAGCCATCAAATTCGATTAAGTAACACCTATATATTTTAATTTTATTATAGAAATTGATGGATGGCAAGATACGGTTTGCTCGTTGAAATGGCGCTAATGTCTCGTCGGGGTACCGCTATGTTTATACCCTGATTTTTAATTAGATAGATTAAAGTGACGTTAGGAGTGTTGCCATTTAACGCAACATAAAAAATGGTGATGTAGCCTGAGTGATCCAAAGACCAAGAGTAAGTGACTTGTAACAGTATGATAAATTTAGAGTTCATAAAATTTTACTGTATTCAATCTAATCAACGTAACGTAACAAGTAACAGTAACAATGAAAGTCGGCGTTGAAAGCGCAAGGAATATTCGTACGACCAGTCGCGAGCGAGCATGATCCATCTACCCTTCATTCAAAAATTGTATGAATAATTTTTTGCTTCTATAAAAAATATTCTATGAATTATTTCATGAACGATTGGTTGACTGTCACACTCCAAATTTTTAAACACGATTTAATTTTTTGGTAGACAAAGCTATAGATTTTTATTTTTATTAATTTTTATTCTGTACATTCCGCGGGTAATTGTACTATTCGGCTAATTCAAGAGTAACACAGGAGTTATGTTGCAATAATATATTTTTTGTAAAACTTTTTTAACTTAATATAACTCATAAATATTTGTTACAGAAGTTTTCTATAAATCAGTTCAATTTATTTTATTGTTACCTATTTAATTAACATGAGAAAAGTTATAAAATACATTACGTATACCTACCTATACCTATATTCGTATTACAACCATATTAAGTAAATTTAAATCCAGGTGTCTTGTTGCAACGATACAACGAATTAGCTCAATGAGTCAGTTTAATAAGTCATGTCACATCCCTATGATCTTCAGCTTGCAACATTAAAAAAAAACTACCTTTGCAGCTGTCACTTTAGTCCATCTTATTAAAAATCAGGGTTTAAGTAAGTCAGACCCTTCATTTGATTGAATATCTATTAAGTTGTAAGCCCGACCAATTTGCTTTGATACGATATATTTTAACACGTTTTTATTAACTCGCTTTCTTGTCTGTCTGTTTGTTTGTTTATGGGTTTGTTTGTTCGGTCCGAATCTCATTTTTATAATAATATTTATTATTACTGTATGTATTTGATTCTACGGTGTGTTATTACGAAATATATCCCGTAATAAAGAATTAACAGTTCGATAATAAATCGACCAGTGGCAATATTTTCATATTGACAGCCTAATTAAAGTTTTATTTAGAGCGTAAAGCCTTCAGCGAGCCTACTCGTACGACTTGATGTTTAATAAATATTATCCTCCTGAGTCCCGACTTTTAAGAAAAGAATATGTTCCTGTAGCCGAATGCCCTTTATAAAGAACTATTTATTTTTCATCAGTAAGTCCTGAACTTTAAGCATAATTTTAATCAATTTGCGATTGCGTTAGTTGTTTTTGCTGGAACAAAAGTTTCATTATTTGTTGAAAGCTTAATAAATCGATTTTGAAAAATATTAAATAATTTGTTCTTTTTATAGAACATTCGGTTTGAATGGCATATGAACTGAGTTTTATAAGTTGCAGAACCATCTGATATTTTTCACTTTTTTACTGGTTTATTAACTAATTTCGTTTAAATTTGTAAGTATATAGGTGGTACAAATATTTATTAATAAAAAAATAATTACATGCAATCAATGTATTTATTAATTAACGTAGTTTTTATACATTATTTTAATGTTTATTATCAAATAATCAACTTTGACATAATATTATGACACTAATATCACAAATCAATATGTTTAAGAAATTAAAGCAAGTACTTTCTTATAAAATAATTAACTTCAGTCTCAAAATGCAAAAAAAAACTTCAAAAATATTATTCTTATTACTAATAACTTGGTAATCTTTGAATAAACCCTTCAAAAATTAAATAATAATGTAGTCTTTTAGATTCATAACCGTCAGTTTTTGGCGTATTAGCAAAATATAAAACATACAAAATGAAAAATAGTAAATGAAAAAGAAAATTAAAAAGAAATGGTATTAAGATTAAGTATTACTGTGAAAGATGGAAATCAGCAAAGCAGTTGCGTTTTGTAGTTATACAAAGTGGCAAATTACACGCCGTGCACGATAGAGTCGTTTTCTTGTCGCACCCTTTTTGACGGCAACGATGTTGTGTTTTACCCATTGCCGGCAAATGAATTGCTCCATGTTGCCTAAATGCAGAGGAAGGAATCTGATTCATTGGAGGTCGGCCTCTATTTAAAGAAACACCATTGTTTTCTACGGGTTCGTCTTGACACTCGTTGTTGGTAACGGGATAGAGGCAGTCATCTATATTTTTTTCAGCAACAGTTTGTTTGAATGCTCGAAGTTGAGGAATCTTGTGTAAACGCACACCCAGCATTATCTGATCTTCTTTAAATTTTATCCAAGCATTGGTAAACGCCAGGTCAAAAAGATGTGATATAAATCTTACTGTCCACTTTTTAGTTCGCATTCTGCTAGGGCAGACGGCTAACAATCTGTCAGTAAGATCCACGCCACCCATATTACAATTGTATGCTTTGACGACTTCTGGTCTGGGGACTTGGATATAGCGACGTAATTTTCTGTCGTACCTCCTGCATTCATCAACAGTTTCAGCAGCATGTATACTGGAAAGAAGCATGACCGGTTTGTTGTCGTACCATTTTGTTACAGCTACCTGTTGGTCTTCTCGCACAAGCACATCAAAACTGCCTCTTCCTCTTTTTGACAAGTCTTTATCTGTTTCTAGTTTATCTTTTATATGTGCAGGTAAACGATTCGTCATAATTGTACCGGCGCCTTTAAATCCCCGTTTGTTCAACTCATCCAGCAGCTTAATACTTGTAAAAAATCGATCGCAGTAGATGACATGACCCGGTACTAGAGTCTCAGTTAACTTCAAGATTACATTCTCACCCAAGTTAAACTCGTTACCAGATAAAGTTTGTTTCCCTTGATACACCAAAATATCGCATACCAAGCCATTTGGGTTTGCCAATATAAAGGCTTTCAGACCCGTGGGGTTTGGCTTCCCGGGACAATACTGTCTCATAGGGCAAGCACCAGTAAATGGGATTATCATCTCGTCAATGGAAATCTTTTGATTTCGACTCTGCTGATGACAACCCTGTATGACCCTTTTCAGCAGGGGTCGAACTTTCCATAGCATATCCTGTTGTCTCATTTCAGGTGTTATGTCATTGTCATACACGAGCTTTATAGAATTTCTAATGAGAAAGTACCGGTCTCGTGTCATAGTCTTCACTATTACAGGTACAGCATATTTCTCGCTCCAATACATGCGTATCTGCGGGTAACCAATGCAAGCCATAAGCATAGTAATAGCAAAAAAACATTTGCATTCTTTTGTAGTGAAATTTAAAGATTTCCCTGTTTTTTCAATGGCAGTTTGATTGGTTTTATCCACCATTAAACCGAATAAATCATCGTCAATATTCTATCATAGATGATTTACTTTCAGAAGGCATGTATGAGGGTTGTAACAAAGCAGGCCATTCTTTGCTGAAACTTGTCCTAGCCCATGAAACATCAGTTTGTCCAGCTCCAGCACTACTACTACGAGCTCCTCCACGAGTACGCACTCTTCCAAGTGGCTGTATCCCACCTCGGGTCCGAACATTGCTCTGTGATCTTATTCTTCGAGCCCCACGTGCAGTATTACCACGAGTTCGACCACGTTTACTTACAGGAGAACGAAGATCTTCATCCTCAGACACAGATGCTTCATCACTTTCTTCACTATGAGAATTCACTACGTCTTCAGGCTCCTGGTATGTTACGTCTTCATCGTCTTCTGCATCTTCAATCTCAGATTCTTCTAGAAGTTCATTTATGTCTTTATCTCGTAAAACTGTCAGGAAAAAGAATAAATTTTGAAATTAAACAAAATAATTGTATAAGATAGACTAGGAACGAGTGTGATTCGTACAGAACAAAACATGTCAAAGAATAAGCATTACAATCACCGAGCGTTCTTTATAAAGAACAAATTTTTAAATCGATACTACTTTATTAAGATTTTTTCGCATAATTTGCTAAAATAATTATTTTCAAATGTTGTTTATTAATAATACTAAAAGAATATAAAAGTATTTTAACATCAACTCGAAAAAAACTAAAGATTTAAATAGATTTACTCACCCCGGTCTCGACGAGCCGCCATTGTCACTTGCACGTGGCCAAATAATGAAAATTTAGCTGTCAAATATTGGATAACCTTAAATGTGTAAAAGAGACAGATACATATGAAATCTAAATAACGCATTCTTTTAACGAATTTTCTAAGCAGTCATTTTATATTATACCTAAAAAACAGGTTTGTTCTACACAAAGAATGCCCGGTCAAAATGATTACTTGCGTTTCGCAATAGCCAGGACTCAAGGATGATCACCATTTTGTTCTTTAGGAAGTGCGCGGGGACTCAGATACACCTTTTTTTGGCACGGTGACAGTGTGCATCTGTCGGAGCAGAGCGACGATCCCCTGTAACGCTACTACATTTGCTTGTTCTTCGCCTACTGTAAAAAAACACATAGACTATGATATTATTCTCTCAACTTTCACTGCGATCAGATGTGATGTAGTAATCTTTATTTCTTTCTTATCGTATGGGTTAAAGTCGACTTGGTGTCGGAGTTATTGACCCACCAAAGGCCTCTGAGTTGGCTCATATAACGATTACTTTCGTTGAAAGTAACCAGGACGCACAGCATAACGTGCTTTCCGAAACACAGGAACATCTTACTTATTGGACAAACAGGTGATCAGCCTGCAATGGCCAGACCAAACTGGGGTCAATCTCACAAAGTATGTCCCCATGAATCGAACCCGGAACCTCCGTAACGATAGCTAACACTCTGCCTACTTCGCCATGGAGACTGTAATAATGAAAAGCAAAATTAAAAAAAAATTACTACCTACGACGGATTTAACATTGTAACCAAATATATATTTTTTACACTCCCTGACTAAAAAAAACAGACAAACAACCTCTTACCCCAAACGCACAAGGTGCCCATTTAGATCAGTCGGTATGGGAAAGTCTGAAAAATAAAGATATACCAAGATCTGTTCTGATTTTAGTGACAAAAAATTGTCGTCATTTCGAATGAAATACATAGCATTTTATTCATTTTAGATATCATGTTTCATAGTAACATTTACTGCTTTATGACCTACACAATCGGTATAGAAATAATGTAAGTTTTACTTTCCAAAACGTCCGGGTTCGATTCCCGAACAAGGTACTAGTTTTTTTAAATCTATGAATGCAGTTTTTTTTTTTTTTTTTTTTTTTTCTTATAGGAACCGTCTACCCATTTTTGGGGACATTTTGCCAGCGTCGGGTAATATAATTTATTAACAATATATACATAAGTAATATAAATAAGATAATGTATATTTACAGACGAATATTATGGTATTTTAAATATGTACAAAGACTTTTTATGTACAATTTATTAGAAAGGGACAAGAAGTATTTACAGGTAATGGAGCTTTCAATGAAATTAGAATATCATACAATGAGACTGACTGATATTTCAAACATGTGAAGAGAATGTGGTCAATGTCACCTAAACCACATTCACAAGCTGAATTATCAAGAATGGAAAGTCTAGCCAAGTGAGCCGGACAGCAACAATGGCCGAACCGGAGACGAGTTTCTTGTCACTAAAATCGATGACATAACAGATCTTCGTAAGTCTAGTTTCAGACTTTCCCATCATACTGACCAATCGAAATAGACCACCCTGCTTATACTCGTACATATAGATTCTCCGTTCCATCGCAGATTAAAAGGTTACTGTATCAGAGAGCGCTGCTGCCCGTTCCCTGTTCAATGTGTAGTCCCTACATTAATAATAATATAGCGACAAGCTTTTATTACATAATAAATTGTATATTGACGTTTTAAATTGATAGTTAAAGTTTTAAAAGAAAAGTTTATTTTATTCTCTTTAGCGCATTAAAATAAAAGCTTGTTTTTAAAAAATAATTTATCTCTTATTTTACACAAAAATAGTAAAGAAAATTGAAAAGACCTATCGGTACCTTAAATACTAAACCCGGAGTGTGTGAGTTTACCTAATTTTTTAATGTTTTTTTTATAGTGAGTTTTTTTTTCCGGGAGCACCTTTAATGATATCGCATACAGTTATGGGATTGACCACATTGACCAGAATTTCATCCAATATATATTATTTTGTCAACGTCACTTACTATCATTCTTGGATTACTAATACCCTCCATAATTTTGACGAATGTATTTCATAACAGAATAAACGACACCTAAACCAACAACCAAAACACAAGGATAAAGATATTGCAAACAGTTATATTTGTTTTTAATTTCATTTTATTTATTTCACGAAATAGTCATCAATGCAGCTACAAAATCTAATTGCAAGCCTTCACATGCAAAAAACTATGCTAGTGCAATAGTCAGCCAATGTATAAGGATTATATTAAGGATAATGTCATAATACTAATATCCTATAAAAATACGTATTACTTAAATAATCTTGAATAGAAACTGTTATTTTCCGTTAGTTACCCCACTAAGTAAATTTTGAAATTATATTGATTGTGTTGCATTATTATTAACATTGTCAACAATGGCACAAAGAAAAGATGAGTCTTGAGGTGAATAGATATATTACGACTCGTGCGAGTTTCCATTTTAGTGGTGGTAGATTTTCCTCCTTGAATACTACCATATCTCCTATCTTTAGGTTTTTATGTCGTAATTTAGATTTTGTTCGTTGTTGCGGCTCTGCCAAATATTCGTTTCTCCATCGATCCCAGAAGTTTTGCCGGATTTGTTCGATCAACTGATATCTTGTGCGTATCTTCATGCCCTCGCTCGGTGGTGACGGTAGTGACGTCAATGGCCGCCCGATGAGGAAGTGCCCTGGGGTCAAGGGAGAAAGGTCGTTTGGGTCAGGTGATAATGGAATTAGGGGTCGGGAGTTAAGGATCGCTTCAATTTGCGTGAAAAGCGTGCTCAACTCCTCGAAAGTAAGACTAGCATTTCCTACTATGCGTTTGAGATGATGCTTAGCACTCTTCACGCCAGCCTCCCAAAGTCCACCGAATGTGGGAGAATAGGGTGGGTTAAAATTAAATTTTATGCCTTCATTAACTGTAAACTCTTGTATGGAACGAAGACTTGATCGCAACATTTTACCTAATTCATTACTCGCCCCAACAAAATTCTTACCGTTATCGCAACAAATGCTGTGAGGTTTTCCTCTTCTAGAAATAAATCTTTTAAGACATGAAATAAAGCCTTGTGTGCTGAGATCACTGACAGTTTCAAGGTGCAAAGGCTTAGTTGAATAACAAACGAATAAACATAAATATGCCTTAGAAATGCGATTACCGCGTCCTTTTTTACTCGAGATCATGAAAGGACCAGCAAAGTCAGCACCACAAGTTTGAAATGGATAAAAGGGAGTTACCCTATTTTTAGGCAAATTTCCTAACAAAGGTGACGGTTAGTTTTACCTCTTAACCTAGTACATATCATGCATTTACGTACAATACTCCTCGCCAAAGCTCTGCCACCGATAGGCGAAAATTGTTCTCTGAAGTTACTTAGAAGCAGTTGCGGACCAGCGTGAAAAAGACGTAGGTGCTCGGCTACCATGAGAATTTTAGTAAAATGATGTTTACCATTTAATAAAGCTGGATGTTTTTTCTCATAATTAAGAGCAGTGTTGGCAAGTCGACCACCTACTCTTAACACACCATTCATGTCAAGAAAGGGAGTAAGATGTAAAATAGAAGATCTAGAATTAGGAGATTTTCCATTAGACAGTGTTTCGATTTCTAACTGAAATGTTTCTTCTTGTGACGTTTTTATGAGAAAATTAAGAGACCGCTCAAGCTCACTATTTTCTAAAGGGCCTTTAGTTTTGTTTTGATTTTTACAGTTGTTTACAAATCGAAACACATAAGCATAAATTCGTTTTAACTTTAGGGCATTCGAATACTTATCAAAGTTTATGAATTTATCATTGGAGTTTTTATAATGATGAACTTTAATTTTAGGCAAATCTACCTTTCCAGTAGGAAGGCGAGGCCATTCCGTTTCCTGTCTTAAGAGGAAGGAAGGACCTTGCCACCATAGTTTTGAGTTTATTAGAATGTTAGGTTCCACGCCTCTTGAAGCCAGGTCAGCCGGATTTAAGTCTGTTGGGACATGTCTCCAGGAATCACGATTAGTTAGCTCACGAATCTCATTGACGCGGTTGCAAACGAATGCTTTCAGAAGTTTAGACTGTGTCTTAATCCAACCTAGCGCGATGGTTGAATCAGACCAAAACACTTTATGATTTAAGTCGCAACGAAGTGCTTCACTAACTTTAGACGTCAGACGTGCACCTAAAGGAGCTGCACACAATTCAAGTCTAGGGATGGTGACTGGCTTCCTTAGGTGGTGAGTCTTAGAGCATAAGAGTTTTATAGTTACTACACCGTCAGAATCAATTGATCGAAGGTACACACATGCAGCGTAAGCGTCCTGCGACGCGTCTACGAAGCAGTGGACCTCAATTTTTACAGAAGATGTGCAAAGCGTGAACCTCGGCACTGATGCTGTAAGTAAAACGTTAAGTTTAGACACGACTTTATGCCAAGTCTTTTTAATATCATCTGAAACGGGATCGTCCCATTCCAGTTTTAATAGCCATAATTTTTGTAGTAACATTTTTAAGGTGATAGTGCAAGCGCTCAGAAGGCCAAGAGGATCAAATATTCTGCAGGTATTAGACAGAATATTTCTCTTTGTGACGTGTTGTGTATTAGTGTCGATGTTGAGTGTAAATTTTAAGGTGTCAGTACTTGGTGTCCAAATGACTCCTAGTACACTGGATTCTTTATTAAGATCAAGTGATTTTATTTCTGTAGCTTCTGAAAATATATTTGGACAATTTGTTCGAAATTTATGTATAGGCAAACAGGCTGAAGCCAAAGTTTCTGTTACGCCTTTATGAATGTGTGCTAAATCATGCTTTGTTAATGCACCAGTCAATAAATCATCGATATAAAAATCTTTTTTTAAGGTAATTCCCTAACGAACCAACAGGGGAATCACCCGATCATCTCATATCATAATATTGTTGCGGGTATTTCCCGTCGGGGATTCCCTGTACGAAAGTATAAATATGCAAATCAGGTTTTATTTTTTTCATTTATTGTTCTGTCAGTAACGGGTTACGTAGGCTACGTCATTAAAATTTAAAAGTCAATTATCTGAAATTAAGTATTTCAAATGGCGGGAGACTTTGTTAAACATAAAAAAGACAGTGATACGACGTCAGTGTGGAGTTATTATTTAGTTGCGAAGGACGGGAATAGTGCTAAATGTAAGCGATGCCCAGCCATCCTCAAGACTTTGGGTGGATCAACTAAGGGATTACATACACATTACAAAACATAACATCAAGGTTATATCAGCTTCAACAAGTCAAGATTCTGAAAATCTGAACACAGCACCGCCGCCAGCCAAGCGAAAGTTAGATGATTATTTTACTAAAAGTGCCGACGATAGCCTGGATGATATTTTGGCAAGAATGATTGCATTAGATGGATTTCCATTCAGTGTATTCATAACCTCAGATGTTTTGAGAAAATTGCTCTTAGCAAAATACACGGATTTACCAAAGTCAGCCGTCACTGTTCGAAAACGTGTTATGAATTACAGTGAAAAAATCTGAAAGCAAGTAACTGCAGAATTAAAACATTTGAAAGTGCAGGTGAAAGATTTAGTCTTTCTTTCGACGAGTGGACTTCAACTTCCAATAAACGATACATGGCGGTCAACGTTCATTCATATAAAAAATTTTGGAACTTAGGACTTGTTCCTATTTACGATAGTATGACAGCTGAAAATTGTCTTCGTATATTGCAAGAGCGTCTAAGTAAATTTGACATTTCCCTAGAAACTGACATCGTGGCTATTGTAACCGATGGACCGAATGTTATGATAAAGGTGGGGCGGCTTGTTTGCACTGAACAACAACTGTGTCTCGCATATGGTATCAATTTGGCGGTCTGTGATGTGCTTTAAGAAAAACATAATAATTTGCAAGATAGCCCTACCTCAGATGATACTATAAATGAACCAGCTGTGACTGTTGATTATATTGACGACAGCGATGATGAACACCATTTAGAAGACTTAGACTGTCCAGAATCAGGTTTAATCGTAATGTCACAAAATGATATTGCGCCAGAACACGTACCAAAGTTAACACAATATGAAAATATTAATGAGCTGATAAAGAAAATCCGCAAAGTTGTAGTGTATTTCAAAAGATCTCCATTGAAAAATGAAACAGTACTTCAAAAATATGTGAAAATTGAACATGGAAAAGAGTTGTCACTTCTTTTGGACTGTAAAACCAGGTGGAATAGTCTTTTAACAATGCTGGAGCGATTTTATCTTTTAAAAGCATGTATTCAAAAAGCTCTTATAGATCTCAATCATCCAATTCGTTTAGAAGATGTTGATTTTGAATTGGTAAATAAAATTGTTGATGTGCTGACCCCAATTAAATTGACAGTAGAAGCAATCTGTCGGCGAGATGCTAATTTATGTACAGCTGATGCCGCTTTGAAATTTCTTATAAAACAACTGTCTAGCAAAAACTCAACACTTGCCAAAAAAATTAAAACATCCTTAGTGGAACGTATAAAGCAACGACGAAGTGATGATTTAACTGGCGTGTTAAATTATTTACAAAATCCACGAATGGATGATGAAAATCAGTTATTATCGGATTTGGAATGGCACGACTTATTTCCAGTTCCGACACAGGCTTTAGTGAGGAAGCAAATAAAGAGTATTGTTAAAAGACTTAATAGTCGAGATAACACGGAAGAAGAAGCAAGGTCAGGATCACAAACAGATGATGAGCTAAGGTCAGAAACCTCCCAACCCCAATTTACATTAAAGGAAAAGTTACAGCTGGAAATTAACAAGAGTATGAAATCCCCAGATCCTGAAGTACAAGTACAAAATGAATTGGGGTTGGCAAATAGTATTAGACGTGAAATGGCCGAAGCACTAGTACTGCCATGATGGATGTTGTGGATAATCTTTTGACAGCTCAAGATGAAGGCAACGGCTCTGTGGTAGTCCTGCTCGATTACTTGCGTGCATTTGACTCTATAAATATTTCTCTTCTACTATCAAAATTATCCTACTACGGGTTTGATCACCCAGCTCTGAAATGGTTCGACAGTTTCCTCATTCATCGGTCTCAGCAAGTTGTTATTACTAAAGCAGATGGTACTCGCGCGTATTCTGATTCTGAATCTATTCTTCGTGGCGTGCCTCAAGGTTCCATTTTGGGCCCAATATTGTAAATTCTGTACACGGCAGATCTTGCTCAGCAAATACAAGAATGCAGATACCATATGTATGCGGACGACGTACAACTGTATTACCCGATTGACATGAAAAACTATCAGTCTTCTGTAAATAAAATAAATTCCGACTTGGACCGCATTTCCGCTTGGTCGTTAAGGAACTCCTTTTTTTTAAATCCGACTAAATCTTAATTTTTAATTATGGGTTCTAAAATGCAGGTACGCGCTTTGGAAGCTAAAAATTTAAGCATCAGAATCTCGGGTGAAGCGGTTCAGCGGGTGGAATCAGCTCGAGTTTTGGGATTGCTCATGGATAGTCACTTAAGATTCGAGACTAGTAGACTAGAGATAGTCACTCAAGATTGTCAGAAATTGTTTTTATCGTCTTCGCATATTGTACAGAATTAGACCCTTTATAGACACTGAGCTTCGGATTAGGTTATGTGACTCCCTTATCCTCTCCAAATTCAATAATTGCATTTCAGTGTATGGTAACTGTATTTATGGAAAAACTTTAACTCTCATTCAACGAGTTCAAAATGCATGTGCTCGTTATTGTTTTAACATACCTCCTCGATCACACGTAACCCCTTTTTTGAATTCTTCAAATGTCTTGAAACTTTGGGGACGAATAAAGTTATACTTTGCAAACATATTATTCGATATCATAAAAACAGGAAAACCAAAATATCTTTACAATAAACTTACTTGGAGGAATAAAAGATATGCGCCCAGACTTATTTTCCCTTTGCTCGTCACTCCACGGCACCGAACAGCAGCTTTCCGCGGTAGTTTTAAATTTCAAGCGTCCAAGTGTTGGAATGATCTTCCGCCACCGATTCGAAGTATTACCGTTAAACGACTGTTTAAAATTGAGTTACGTTAACACCTTTTGACACTGCAGAAAGCTGCACACTAAATAAATATCTTGTAAGTAATTTACCCGCAAACGACAAAAAAAAAAAATTTTTGCTCGCAGTGTTCTTTGTTGACAGGCAGGTAGGTGGTGATATGATCTCTTTATGTACCTATATTACAAATCAGTTTTATTATAATAATATGCTTTGTGTATTTTTTTTTTATTTTTTTATTTTATATTTTTTCGTTTTATGTATATATGTATTTATATATCTATAGATGTCCATTTTTGAATCTGGTTTTACACCTTCACACAGTGGCTACAATTTTTATTCTATGACTTTTTCCTTATTAACTGCGCACTCACACTACTACGGCACTAACGGAAGAACAGCGTTGTGACGTGCCTCGTGTCGTCGCAACATTATACTGAGTTAGGGCCCATTCAAGGGTGCAGTACATCAGCGATAACATATATTCTATTGTTTCTCCTTAGTGTATACTCTGTTTTGTATTTGTTGTTCTTGTACTGTATCATTGAATAAACGTTTTCATCTATCATCATCTAAATGAGCCTGTTCGAAAATGGAGGAGTTCGTGGATATCACTTTTTTTTTAACCAAAACAAACATGTTACATGGGTTCTTAAAATTAACCTAGCCTACTGCAATACCGGAATTAATTGTAGGTGGCTTCAGTCACCGTCGCAGCTAACTAACAATGAATAAAATAAGTCTTAGTATAAGATAAGTATACATTTAAAACTTCTGTTTACGTAATAAAAATGATTTAAATATGAACTTACACTGTTTAGAAGTCTTACAATTAATAATTTTTTGAACCAGTTCTTTAGGTAAATTGTTAAGTGTATATGGAAGAAAGTAATCTCTTATTCGTTGTCCGTATACATTTTTATATCTCGGTAGGTCATGAGTTCGTGTATTCGACAAACTGCGTAAATAGTTTGGCCTAGTATTTAGTTTTAGATTGCACACAATATTGAAGTCTTCAGAAATGGTAACAAGTTTTATCTTATCGAAGATGCTTAGGACTTTACAATAATCAAAAAGCTTGTCATAATTATCCTTAAATTGAATTTTTATTTTATATGGTACAATAGTTTTTAGTATAGATATTTGTAGGTAGTAAACATCCTCCAAATATGTTTTATAACTTCGCCCATAGCTACTCAGTCCGTATGTTATTACCGAATCCGCCAGTGATAGATACATCGTCCGTAGTGTATTGTATGGGAGTTTATATTTAAGTATTGAAAATTTAGCTAAGATTACACGCAGTTTATCGCATACATGTTTTATGTGGCTTTTCCAATGAAATTTGCTGTCTTTTATCAAACCAAGGTACATTTGTTGGTTAACTAGGTCCAGAGGTTTACACGTACAGACATCAACACACTTTTTATTGTGTAGGCAGTTATGTTAATGGGCTATGACTGTAGGTTGCATCGTCGGTGTTTTATAAGGTGACACTATGTGCATAAGCTTGGTTTTGCTGGAATTGATTACCAGGCCAACATCATGTGCCCATCTACATGCAAGGTCAAAGTTAGCCTGCATATCTAGCTGCGCTATTTCTATGTTGTTGTGCGCGGTCAGGAGGCACGTGTCGTCCGCAAACTGGTACACCGTTCCGTTCATAAATAGGTTGCACATTTCATTGACATATAAAAGATATTCAGTGGGAGCAAGGTTCGAACCCTGGGCTGTGCCCTGGTCCGACAGGATCCTCTCACTGAATTCTCCGTCTATGTTTACTGCTGTGTATCTATTTCTGTGGTAATCTTGAAACCACTGTAGTAAGGGGCCCTGAATGCCGTTGTCGTATAATTTTGAGTACAATGTATTTTCACTTAATGTTTCAAACGCTTTACTGAAATCAATAAATAGCGCTACGATATGTTTACCCTCATTTAGATACTTATTTATTTCGTCAGTAAAATCCGAAAGCAATTGAGATGTATTACGACCTTTTTGAAACCCGTAATGTTTTGAGTTAATTATATTTTTTTTTTGTGTGGACTTATTTATTTCGTCACTAAAAAATGTTTCGATAATTTTATCTATAATGGATAATAACGTTATGGGCCTATAATTATTGATGTCTGTATGTGATCCCTTTTTATATATTGGTCTAATAATACCTATCTTTAACTTATCAGGGTAAGACTGGGAAGAAATACATGAGTTAATTAGGTGTGTTATCACCGGAGTTATGCTTGAATTTATATGTTTAATATCTGCGGCACGTATTCTATCCCACCCCGGACTTTTCCTATGACTGAGATTTTTAATTATCTTGAACACAATATCATCTGTTGCTTTTCGCATTTTCATACATACTTTTGATTGAATACAGTAAGAAAGATCTTTCATTAAAGGTTTGTTGCAACTGGTACTTATATTTTTTACATTATTTCGAAATTCAGTGGCAAACATATTACATAATTGCTTACTATTTATTTGAAAGAATTTTGTTATTAGTTTGTCTATAGATTGTGTCATTCTACCACATAATTTGTTTATAATGGCCCACACTTTTTTGGGGTTATTAAAATTATTACATACTTCCTTTTTTATTTTTTTATTTTTTACAAGGTTTATGTGTTTATTTGTTTTGTTTCTATATTCATTATACAATAATCTATTTACTCTATTGTTATCATCCTTTACACACATATTACACATACTTTCTATTCTATCGGTCTTCCAGACACATAAAGATCTTTTATTTTGTTTAATGAGAACTTTCCGTTGACATCTAGTATAAACATCCTCGAACTTAGAGATTATGTAGTCCAAAATATCATCTGGGCGCTGCAACTTTAGCGCAGGTTTCCAGTCTATGCTATCCAGTTCTTGTCGTACTTTATTAATATCTAATCTAATTTCGTGTTTTCTATGTGGTAATTTTGCAAGTGAGGGACTTGATGATACAAAACCGGTTATGAAGTGGTCGGCTAACTGATTAGTAATCACGGCAGTAGACACAGACCGGGCGGACGCGCTGCGCACGAAGATATGATCTATGCACGATCTTGTTATCACTTCCCCTTTGTTTTGTATGCGTGTGTATTGAGTGATTCCGGCTTCTAAGCCTAGTTCGTACATCTTATTAGTGTAGTACGTTACGATATGGCTAGCCGTTTTTATATCGATGTTACAGTCGCCCACTAGTACATAGTCGTTACTGGCCGGGTAATTCGATACAACGCGAGATATTTCATTGACAAATCGTTCTTTGTTCATATGAGGCGGACGATACACTGCACATAGGCCGAATCCGTAGCTGCCTTCTCCCTCGGCGCTGCCGCCGGTCCTTATGTCGCCCGCTATACATTCGCAGTAGCACGTAGTTGTAGGGTGCCTCGTAAATGTAATACTTTTGTGAGTGAATACAATCGTATTCACTAGGGGGTATAATCATACCCCCTCCTTTACTCTGTTCGCGTAGCTCGCTGTATATGTCGTAGTCCGATAGGAAAAAGAGGCATTTTATGTCTTCTGAAATATTGGCTTTTGTTATGACGATGATGTGGACAATAGATGGGCTATTTTTTACTATGTATTCTAATTGATTAAAGTTTTTTATCATTGAGCGGATATTTACGTGTAAAATATTTAGTGAATTTAGATGAGACGGTATTTGCCTTATAAAGTTATTCCAGTTGCTATGCTTACTCTCTATTATATTTCTTTGGGAACTTTGGTCCATAATGGTGTTTTTGTATATCTGGTATGAGGTTATGTGACGTTTAGTATGTAGAAGTAATTATTTAAGCATATCAACCAATCTCTTAATGTCGCTTTCAATCCTGATGGAGTAAATTTTTTCTTTTTCTGTTTTGCGAACCAGGACCAATCCGTTTTGGCACCATACGTATTCACATATCCCCGTGTTTTTTAGTTCTGTTTTAGCCTTGAATAAAAGGTATTCCGTAGTGGGTGAAAGTGCCTCACGTATGTAGTAGTTTTCTGAATACTGGTTAGAAGATATGTTGGATCTTTTAGATCTAGCTGCAGTGATCCAGTTTTCTTTACAACCCTCCTTAAGGTGCACCACAATGACGGCAGGTGGTCGCGCCTGCGGCCGTCCCTGCTCGCTTGGTAGGTTGCTTACGATATGCACTGATTACGTTACATGCATTTTGTTTTAGGTCTACAGCTATGTTTTTAGCAATGTTTTCCACATCTTCTTGCTCCTCTTCCTTGTAGTAGCATATTTCAATGTAGTTTGCATTTGTCTTGTAGTAGGGTATTGTATTTTTGTTCCAGCGCTTCGTAATGTAGTTGCATGTTTTTTTGTTGATTTTTTATGTCGGTATATTTATTTTCATTGTTTTGATCTTTGATTCGTACGATGATACTTTGTTCTCAAATTCATCGATCTTATCAGAGAAGAACTTTAAAGAATGTTGAATTTCATTGGTAATTGTCTTACGTATCTCTTTTCGTATTTCATCCAACATTTTTGCAACTGAGGGTTGGTTAAATACTTCGGCTGGGTCCGTCGGATCAACCGTCTCCTCCTCTTGTTCCTCTTCGGGATCCGGCATAATAAACGATAATCTTTTAGGTTTACTACCGCCAGCTCCCATTGCACAGGTACGGCACTTCCAGTCCGCCGATTCAGTGGTGCAGAGTAGTTAGCTGGTCCAATGTTATTGACACACAATTACAATGAAACCACTTATTACATCTTCACTCACAACATCACTTAGAAACAGCATATAATGAAACCACTTATTACATCTTCACTTACAACATCACTTAGAAACAGCATATAAGTATCTATTGTCTATTCCTCCAACCAGCGTAGAAGCTGAACGAGCGTTTTCAGCTGCTGCTTATGTTGGCAATAAACTACGAAGCAGACTCGGAAGTCAAACATTGGATGCTTTGATATTTCTGCGATTATATTTTCGAAATTCTAAATAGTTATTTTGTGCTGTTTTTTAATTTCTTGCAAAAGTATAGTATTTTTTGGTTTGTGTTTTTTCTTTTCTTATTATTATTCTGATTTGTGTTGTGCAAAGACATTAAAGACATTTTTTTTTAATTACTCGTGTTTTTTATTTTAGCCCAATTAGAAACCACATAGTCTAATCCCGGGAAAAGGCTTCAAAAATCCCGTAAGCCCGAGATTGAAAAACATGCTCGGGATTGTATTCTCTATTTACGACCCTTGAGTGAAGAGAATACCATGAGAATAACCATTGATAAATTAGGTAGTAAAGGACGATTTTTTTGTTCGATTAGTTTTGGGGTGTATAGGACATAATAAAAACTAATGTTAGTTACGCTCTTTTAATAAAGAAGATTATTACTATCGTTGGTAGGTAGTAAAGCACAATTAAGTATTAGTTTTAACTTTGCAAGGGTGTAGAAGATAAATACTCAACTTAAACAGTTTTACGACCTTTGAAGGAAGGGCATAGCTATTGTTTGAGTGGGTAGTAAAGGAAAATTTATTTTTATTTTATTAAGCAAGTGTCAAATTACGCCGTTTCAAATTTAATGAAAAATACATTACTTTGTAGGATAATTATGACTTTCTTAGCGAATACAAAATTGTATTTATATATTTTTTTCCAGCAGTTGACTGTTATGATGATCCTGGTAATTATAATGTTTTTATATTTCAATTATAATAAGGTCGTATGGCACATTTGGTAAAAGATATAAATTATTATAGGGTCACATAGCACATTTGATAAAAGATATAAATTATAATAAGGTCGTATAGCACATTTGGTAAAAGATATAAATGTTACACCCTAAAATTCTAGTATAATTTTGCTTTACTACCTAGTTGATTATGATTATGGTAACGACATGTAAATTACATCCATTTTTACCTATAAATTGTGTTCAGCATGCCCGAATAGGTAGGTCGTAAAAGACATTTTTTTGCGAATTTCACAAAACCAAATATACAGATCGATAGAGAATTAAAAACTGAGTAAGACTGCATTCTCAAGTCCTTTACGCCCTAAATGTCCTTTACGACCTTTGAGCCTGGAGGTATCGATATGGCTTCAAATTGACGAGCAGTTAGATTATCTGAATAACCGCCGTGGCTTCCAACAACCGAAAAAAAAATCTCTATATGATCCTGGCTTATTTTGTGCAGGGGTAAGTATGTCATTTGTGCATTAGGACCCAAAACCAAGTTTTCAAAAAAGCGTTTTGCACTTTCTATGCACACAAGAAATCCAAAAAAACCTGTGTAACGAGGGGACTCCAAAAGATTGACTCTCTTTGTGATTTTTTGACGGTTTTGAACGTCAGTCTCCAAATTCAAAAGAACTGCTTTTGCTTCGTCTAATTTCGCAAAAGCAGTTTCATAGTTTTTCGGATTTAAAGCCTGCTTAAGTCCATAAGTTTTACTATCAAGGATGTCAAATAAAACATTAATCAATTTTAAAAATTCTGCTGTCACAAGGACTTTGTCATTATCGAGCATGGGAAACTTTATCACATTTTTACAAAATATCAATGCATCGGCCACACTTATGCTGAAAAGCTGGGCTGCTAGTCGAACGTTCATGATTTTTGTTTTAAAGAAAATGTGGTTTGCTTTTAATTTGTTTGCTAAGTAAAATAGTTCCTGTTCCTGTAGTTCGTGCAATCTTTGAATTAGAGACCACTGAATGTAATCTGCTGAGTTTGGTTTGGAAAAGAACTTATAGTGCTCTAATGAATTTCGCACAAGCTTAAGCATATGGCAGGGATCTAAAAAAAGAAGCATTGTTGTCCTGTTCGCGGATCCAGAATTGTGGTTTGTAAATTTTTGACGTCCAAACAGCAGCCTAGCTCTTCAGCCATAGCGAGATTCGCTTTAGTACCATCGCAAGTCAAAGCTTTGATCTCTACACCAGTTTCATGGACTAAAAAGAACGCTTGTGTCACAAGTCGCGCTTTCAGACTAGCATTCATGCCTTTTATTAAGAATTTTATTAATTATTTATTAATTTATTATTTATTAACGCAATGGGTAACTTCCACGTAGTATTTATTCCAACTAACAAAAATACTAAAGCGTCAGTTGCCTCTTCAGAATTATCTGAAATAAAATCAAATCCAAGGTTAACGTAACCGTAATGTCTTTGAGTGCTTGATATATACTCCGTAGATTTTTTATTTTCATTTCGTCCAAAACCAAAGTACAGTATATTTTCTTCTCAGGATTACACTCAGCTCTTAGTTTCAACCAACGCCTCTTTAGTAAAACCCGGCTGCCCGTCGATAGAACTGTACCAGCTTGTAAGGGTTCTTGGTGCAGGTAAACATGTCCCAAACGTTTTTCGCACGTACCTATAGGCTTTGGGCGAATATAAATGTAGGGTTAAAGCGAAACATCTAAGTTCAGCAGAATATTTGGTTGTTGGGATTTTTCCTGTTTTGCTTTTAATTAGCTGTCTCTTAAGAAGTTCTCTCTCTTCTACACCTCTGCTGTGCAATTTCAAAACCTAGTAAGGGACACAAATATTTTTTTACAGGAAAGCCAAAAAACGAGTTAGTGACTTTCAGGGCTTGCCGCGCTGAAACTATAATAGCTACAGAAACGAGACATATATCAAAAGATGCAGCATATTCTTCGCTATGCAGACATTTCGGACTAAACACATATAAGGAAACAGATCATATTTTATAGCACTTACTAAGGATTAATTTGCTTTTTTAACCCATAGTTAACATGTTTATCAATTTTAGAATCTAGCAAGAGCCGTTGCTAGGTTTTTAATATTTTATAACAAGTTAACCTATCACCACGCCGACCATGCAATAAACCTAGTAAGTACACATTTTAAATGAAACATTTTAATTATACAACTTTTATTGTATGAAAAAGGTTAACAAAGAAAAGTAAATTAAAAAAAATTAGTCTGTAATCATTTGGCCCTCTGAAACTAAATCTTCTGATGCATCACAAACCGGTAAATTTATCAAAAATTGTCTTCGATTTGATGGCATGAGCGGCACAAGTTTAGACATGATACCATCTTTTTTGCCCTGTTTTATCCCCCTAGGAACATTATTGGTTCCCGGCAGGTTCTCAGGCTTGAACTTTTTTACTAGGAAATCTAGTTCCACGTACGGTTCATCGAAATCCGTTTTGAAAAACATTTTTCGGCTACCATTAACAAATTTCACATATACTACCGAATTCAATGTAAATGTATTCATTATATCATTGGAATTATTGCGCCTCGGGGTTCTTTTCTTTTTAGTCCATTGGTATTTTTTTTGGACTTCAATTATATCGATATATTTTCTGCAGCTTTGCACAGCATCTTTATAATCTTTGTAATCGTACACTGCTTCGCGACGCTTGATTTGAGTTTCTATATTTCCGTGCACCCCGTCCGCACTCATATGGGTATGTCCCTTTGTCAAATATTTCAGATTTATAGTTTCAATAGAGGAAAACCCCGAGTTCACTAGGGCTACAAGTGCTGTATATATAATCCAATTTTTATTTTGACTGGTACAATTGTCGCACCAAGTGACTAAATGCTGCAGGTCTCTCTGTTTTTCAAGAAGTGCTGCAATCGCATCCACGATGTTATTGGCATCTCTACCTGCCCAAGCTTCATGCCAGAGTATGCAAGTGCTGTTAATATTCGTCATTTTCTGTATTGGGGCAAATGTTAAATTGAACGCGATGAGACGGCTCAGAAAGAATGAATCTTTTACTTTAGGCAAATCGGGCAATAACATCACCTTTTGCAGATCCATAGAATAATACCTAACACTTGAAGAATTTTCCTTAGAAGCGTCTTCCTGATATTTTTGTATAGCTTTATTAGCTTTGGTTTTATGACATTCAAAAGCAGTTTTCAGCGTTTCTGGCACATTTCCGTTTTCAAATACTGCACTGGGCAACACTGGCGAATAGGTTGTAAACAAAAGATTTGATACATTTTATTGATTTAAAAATACTTTAATACAATTTTCCAAGTTTATCGCATTTGTTATACGTATTAATTAAGTGTATTTTGTGTTAATTAGTGTATAAGTGTAAAAAAATCTAATATTTATCCTAAATTGTGTATTTAAAAAACGTACCGTTGACAGTTGGGTATTTTATTTGAAATAATTTGCTACTGGGCTATATACTACGATACTTTCAATATAACTAGTTACTTAGGGACGTGAATCGATTTGAAATTACTTAGTTTTTTGTTGAATAACTTATTTTTTTTATTTTTTTTTTGTACATTTCATTAATCATAACCTCAATTTAAGTGACTGCTTATCAGCTGTGATAAGCTGTGCTGTGTTTTAATCTTGCTTTTTTACTGTTATTTATTTTGTTTAAAATGCCAACTACCAGAAGTGAGGCAGCCCGTCAACTAGAAGACAACTTAAAATTAGCTTTGTATGAATTAAAACAGTGTAAGGTAACCAATGAGCAGTTGCTTACTGAGAGAGATGAAAGTGAGAAGGAGGTGTTGCTTATTGTTAATAGGAACTTAAAATTTAAAAGTGAGATGACAGAGTTGCACAACAAGTTCCTTGACGTGACGGGAGATAGGGATCGGCTTCAGCACTTGGTGGATGGCTTTGACCGGAGTGGCAGTGCGTTCGAAGATGCTCTGAGGCGTATTGCTGTCCTGGAGAAGGAGCTTCGCGACGCACGTAACGAGATTTCTGCACTAAAAACTGCAAACGATAGCCTCAGGTCGGCGCAGACCCAGTCACTCTTTGAGGAGCTGTTCACTCCACCTGTATCTTCTGTCATCTCACCCACAGATCAAAATTCATCTGTAACAATTGATCTTACGTGTGATAGTCCTAACAGATCGCAATCTGTTACCACTATGAGCTGTAGTAAAAATAAATTAAAGAAATATGTTAAATTGAATAATTTTATAAAAAAAACTCAAAAACTAGCAAATAGAAATAAAATATTTTGTAAAAATGTAAATTGTAGCAAGGAACGTGTCGAATTAATTAACGAAATCGACGATTGTAGATTATGTTTGGAAAAAACTACAGAAAAGTACGAATGTGACACACGGCGCCTCCAGTCAGATATGCATATTTTAAACTCGTCATTACAAAGTATTACACGTAAATATGAGTCAGCACAACACGAAATTAAGGAGCATGTGTCGGCTATGAATAGTTTGTTGGAGATGTGTAAGTATAATTATGACACTTTCATATCTTTGACCGACAATCACATCTGTGATTGTAAACAAGCTCCAGCGAGCTGTTCCGTGCCGACCGTGTGTCCCGCCGAACAGCCGGCCGAACAGCTGATACTGACCCAGGCGCCGTCAGTCGACTTGAGTACTAATAGTGTTATCAATAACGCCTCCTCCTCTCGAACAAAGAATAGGTATATAATGTACAGCGATGAACTTGGAAAAAATATAGGTTTACAACTTAGTCGGCGCGTGGGCCAGGCAATATTAAATAACTGTATGCCTGGCGCCACATATTCACAAATATTAAACAAAGTGTTGTCATCGCAGTTTTTAGAACCCACGACCCTAATTATTTTAATTGGTAGAAGGGAAAATGTATCTCAAAAACTAATTACTAAATACTTTTCCAAACTAAATTCTTTACAAAATGTAGATAAAATAATCTTATTTGCGTTTCCCTTCAGCCAATCTTTGTCGCAACATGAGAATTATATAAGACATGATTATAATACATTTATACACACATTGACATGTCGACATAATGAAAAATTTCATTTCATAGACACCAATATTTGTATTGGAAAATATTTTTATTTGACTAAGGATAGGTATTACCTATCTAGATTTTATACAAAACAGATAGCAGAGTTGCTATCTTATTTTATTTTGAACTCAGTCAATTTTTTGACTAATGAAACGCCTGCTTTTATTGAGCAGAGTAATAATAATGACATATACCCCTTGGAATCTGTTCCAAGTTCTTTAAATTAACCCATAGGACAACAGAGAGTAACTCTGGCAGTAGCCCTAATATTTGTATAAATATACCTTCATCTTGCCCATTAAATCAAGTTACTAGTAATAAATGTAAAAGCAAGAATATTTTAAACGTGGTTCATCAAAATATACAGGGCATATTAAGCAAGGAATTAGAAGTTGAGTTGTTCATGAACTGTAATAATATTGATATTTTATGTATTACAGAGCACTTTTTAAAAAGTTATCAGTTCATGTTCAGCTTTAATAACCACCACGTAGCTAGTTCGTTCAACAGAAAAAAAGCAGAACGCGGTGGCTCCTTAATACTTGTTAATAATAGTTTTAAATATAAGGAACGAGTTGACATAGTGAGCCTGTCTGTTGAGCGTACTATTGAAATAGCCTGTATTGAACTTGAACAACTTATTGTAATGAGCGTATACAGACCACCAGATTCATCTTTTGATTTATTCGAAAAGATAATGGATGAAGCGTTGACTAAAATCAGCGATAAAAACAAAATTTTTATAATTTGTGGTGATTTTAATGTTAATCTGTTAGAGGATAATAATACTTGTACTAGATTTAAATCTTTATTTTTATGTCACAACATGAACTATCTTTTTTTGGAGCCTACTAGAATTACTGCAACATCTGCTACTTGCATTGATAATATATTTTCTAACATTAGGCCTACTTACAAATCGGTCATCAATAAATTAACCTCTGATCACTCTGGTCAGATAGGTATATTCAATATTAAAATAAAAAAGGACCAAAAAGAGGATATTACATGTGTCCCCATTAGTGACACTCGGCTAGAACACTATAGGAATAATATTTTAGATAAATTATCGGAAATACCATACAGTGACGATCCAAATTTATTGTATAACTCAGTATTTAACTTTGTCAAAAATGAATATGATACGGTATTTAAATCAAAAACTATAAAAGTTAATAACAAAGCTTTGTTTAGTGATTGGGCGACAGCGGGAATTCATAGGAGCAGACGAAAATTATATGAACTCTATGAAGAGAAATCATATAACAAAAGTACGGCCTTTCTAGATTATGTTCGTAGTTATTCAAAAATGTTTAAACGCGTTTGTGCCGTAGCTAAATCCAATTTCATTAAAAACAAAATTGAATCTAGTAGCAATGTAATGAAAACGACATGGAAAATTATAAATAGCGAGACTGGAAAGGCCAAAGCTACACATAATAACTTCAAGCTTAAAATAGATAATCAATTGTTAAGTACAGACCTAGAAGTAGCAAAAGCCTTTGAAAATTTCTTTACGGACATTCCAGTTTCAACAACCAAGTCTTTAAATTCATCTCCCGCTGCTGCTGAATCTATACTTAAGCAGAACTTTGAGGAATGTAAAACAGATTTTAAATTTAGGCACGTAAATAATGAGGACATTGTAAAAGCGTTTAAATCCCTGGAAATGAAAAAGACGGCTGACGTCCATGATCTATCTGTAAAAATTATAAGTTCCATTATAGATTGTATCGCACCTCACCTTTGTTGCATATTTAATCAATGTATAGATAATGGTGTGTTTCCTGACTTGATGAAACTAAGTAAAGTGATACCTTTATTCAAAGCCGGTAGTACATCAGACCCCACAAATTTTAGACCTATATCGATACTACCAACTCTTAGCAAAATATTTGAAAAACTCATACTTAATCAATTGCAGAGTCATTTTTATGTCAATAATTTAATTCATGTTGCTCAGTTTGGTTTCACAAGGGGTCGTTCAACAGCCGACGCTGGTGTTGAGCTAATTGACAATGTTTTTGGTCTGCCTGGGAAGACGCAATGGATGCAATAGGTGTATTCTGCGATCTATCCAAGGCTTTTGATTGCGTCCATCATGACATTCTTGTCAGGAAGCTACGCCATTATGGTGTAAAAGATCAGGCTCTTGGCCTTTTGGAGTCATATCTAACAGATAGGGTTCAGATGGTCGATGTTAATGGGAAAAGATCACCCGGATCTTCAATAAGTATGGGCGTCCCGCAGGGTTCAATTCTTGGACCTTTCTTGTTTTTAGTATATATTAATGATTTACCTTATCTTGTTAAAGCAAAACATGGGTTAGTATTGTTTGCCGATGATACTTCTTTGATATTTAAAGTTAAAAGACAACAATCAAACTATGACGACGTAAACAATGCTATCTCTAGTATAGTGAATTGGTTTACTGTTAATAATCTATTACTTAATGAAAAGAAAACTAAATGTATTAAATTCGTATTACCCAATGTAAAACCGGTAACTACAGATATATTTATAAAAGGACAGAAATTGGACCTTGTAGATTCGACTGTCTTTTTGGGCATTACTTTAGATGCCAAACTACAATGGGATTCTCATATAAATAAATTGTCGAACAGACTGAGTTCAGCAGCGTTCGCAGTTAAAAAAATTAGAGCCCTTACCGACGTAGACACCGCTAGACTAGTCTACTTCAGTTACTTTCATAGTCTAATGACCTATGGTATTTTATTGTGGGGTCACGCTGCGAATGCTAATAGTATATTTATTTTGCAGAAACGGGCTGTTCGTGCAATTTATAGATTAGGGCCTAGAGTGTCACTGAGGGAAAAATTTAAAGAAATCAATATTCTGACATTTGTGTCTCAATATATCTATGACAATCTTGTGTATATAAAACGAAATATAAGTAATTTTCAGAAGCACAGTGATATACACAATTTTAATACTAGAAATAAAGACAAGTTGGTTGCTTATGTCAGCCGACTACATAAAATTAGTAATTCTTTTAAAGGCAATTGTATACGCTATTACAATAAGGTCCCTACTGATATTAAAAACTTGCCTTTAGACAAGTTTAAAATAATTATAAAACAGAAATTGTATAAAAAAGGTTACTATAGGATATCTGATTACTTAGAAGATAGGTGTCCATGGGAATAGATTGTTTGAGTAGCAGGCTTTTTCGATATGTAATAAGCATTAATTTTGTAATTGACAATATTTTATTTAAAAAAGGAAACGCAAAAGATGCGACGACTGTGGAGTTTCTTCGGTGAGCTCTTCTCCACAGATTCCGCCATTGTGTTAGTGAACTCACCCAAAAAAATGTAATGACGGATCTAAGTGATGTAATAACATCCTATGGAAATAAATTATTTTGACTTTGACTTTGACTTTTGACTTTGACTTCACAATCTGCTATTTTCTGCTCAAATGATTATTTAAATGAAATATGAATCCGTTTAATGGTCTGCCGGTACACTTCTTTAGAACATTGAGAATTCGGAAATTTCTCTTTAAAATCTTTGTACATAAAATCCAGGGTTAGTGTTCTAGGTAAATATCGAGCAATTGGGGCATTGTTCCGTCTATAGTGGCTGACTGTTGGATTAAAAGACAAAATATGGTTCGATATAGGATCTCTGTCTAATCTCCTTTTTTTTCCTCCCCTTTTTTCCGTCACTTCACCATATAGAACATTTCGTTTAATACCTCTGCTTAATTCAGTAATTACTGCATCTGTTTTATAGCCCAGAGTTATGAGAAAAAAGTTTCGGCAAACGTTCAATTCTTCCATCACTCCGTCGCCTCCGTTGATTTTTGGTAAGTAATAGAATCGACTTTCATTTTTAGCATACTTTGGATTAGGATTTTTTTCAGCTGCTTTGCGTCTCTTTATAGCTTGAATTTTTGTGCATTTACATAAAAAGCTTCTGCGGTTTTCATTACTCATTTCCCAGTAGTTTTGCCATATCGTTTTTCGTTCTTCTAACGAAAAAAGACCACACTGTCTCTTGCATTTATTTTCACAGGCTTCTTCTATAAACGGATATTTAAGTTTCTTTTTTTCGCCTTTCTCTTTATTAGTTTCAGACCGTACCTCTGCATTTTCAAGTGGCTGATTTTCTGTTTCAGCATTTGGCGTGTCATGCGTAACAACATTATGCAAATTTGCGGAATTCGTGTCAGTTGCGTCAAAACCTGCTGTATTGGCGTTTTCTGTAAAGCTTTTGGCCTGATCTTGATCCTTAAATATAATTGTGTCCGGATAAGTTGCAATGTATACAACTCGGGGTGGCAATAAACTAGGTAGTATGGTACTGTCATGACCTTTTTCTGTCGATGCTGAAGAATCTAAATTATAATTGCCATCATTATGTGAGAAAGAAAACCCATGTTTTTCATTTCCAAATAAATCAACTATGAAATCGGGGTCCTTTACGGAATCGTCACTGTCATATAAATTAGATATGTCTGATAAATTGTCTTCATTGTTCTCTTTATTAGAATCATCATTTGAAGTACTTGGTTGGGGATTGTCGTAAATATCTTGTAGTTGATTTGGTATATGTGGAGTTTTCTTTAAAGGTTCAATAATATTTGTCTCAGGGCTAGCTGTATCTTCATCTTGGTATTGGTTATAAGCTTTAGCAGTTCTTAACTGATCCGGTTTGCTGACAGTAGAACGTGACCTGAAAGAGACAGCTAGGCTTAAACAAGCAACACACCCATGTTAAGAAAAATAGGCAGGAAAAAGGTACTTAAAGAAAACTATAACCATGTCAGTAGTTAAAAAAAGAGTACTTAATACAAGCTAAAGAGAAAAATGCATTAACTTGTAAGGATTAAAAATGTTATTAAAAACTTATTTCTTTTCATTATTTTCAAAAACTTTCATCTTGAGTAGCATGAAATAGTAAAATGAAAATAAAGCTTAACTAAGCTAATTATGCCCTCTATAAACATATTATTAAAAATAATAAAAATAGTATTAAATAAATATATATAATTTATTTTTACACTCCCATGCAGACACAAACATTCTACCCCTCTTCTTGTTTAAATATTCCATCCACTCCACTTTAATTTAATTACTGAAATATTATTATTTTATTTAGTTAATTGTAATTCAGTAACACAGTAATCAATTGATTACACATACTTTTATATACCTACTCAATGTTCATAATTTAGAAAATATAAATAGTGTTATATACTACTTTTAACTGATGTTTATGTACCTTCTGTGATTTACCTCAGTAGGTATTTACTATTAGAATAAAAAAGTAATCAGTTAGTCGTTAATTACTTTGAAAACCAAACTGACAACATAACAAGTAAACATATTTCCTAAATATGCCGTTTGTTAATATTACTACTCAATAACACTTTGTAAAATCCCGCAAAAGCCATATTATAAAACATTAAACTAACAGCAAGCATAAAATTCTATTATTAAATCACTTATATTTTTTTGAGGTTATAAACACAAATTGTCTCAAGTTTAATTGCACAAATAAAACTAAAATACTTACGAGTCAGTATCCTGCAGTATGTTTAGGGCTTTCAGCATTAATTTTAACCTATAAAACTGTGTTTTCGACATCTCTTACATTTTAATTACACCAAAAACAAAGAAACGATGCGGCGCCGTTAAGATCTGTCACCTTACTGACGTTAGCGCGCGAAATTCAACCGTCTTTTGACAACTTCAAAATCCTAGCAAGTCGCACGACAACTTTTAAAACCTAGTAAGGGACGTCCCTTGCTAGGTTTAAAATTTGTCATTGTTACTTGCTAAGTTTTTAAAATGGTTTATATATTTATTTGCATTACGCTTGAGTACTTGCTAGGTTTTAGGATATTAAAAATCGTATGTCTATGATGTTTTTAGACATTTTGACAATGCGAATCGGTGCTTTGTTTTATAGTAAGTGGCAAAATGCAAAGACACGTTTTTTTTTGGAGGTAGATAGATAGATAGATAAATCGTTTATTTGTAAATGCAATACACAGTTTTTGTAGCATGCTAAAAAATTAATACTTAACGTAAGACTTAAGCGAGTGTACCACATCCACAAAACGGCCCTAACTCAGCATGTTGCAGTGACACGCTTAGCACAGTGCCACTGCGCTGTTATTCTGTTAGCGCCGCGACAGTGAACATGCGCGAGCCAGTGGAGATGCCTACTACTGTAATAGTAAATTTTATGATTTACATACGCCACAATTATAGTATACACACACTAGGTATTATCAGACACAGTACATATTTGATGCCATTGAAACTTTTACTTTAGCC
Source organism: Carpatolechia fugitivella (assembly GCA_951230895.1). Classification (NCBI taxonomy): domain Eukaryota; kingdom Metazoa; phylum Arthropoda; class Insecta; order Lepidoptera; family Gelechiidae; genus Carpatolechia; species Carpatolechia fugitivella. The sequence goes on along the minus strand of OX579654.1, from coordinate 13,387,549 downwards.
TGTATTTTGTTTACACATTATTTTTTATGTAGGTTTCTAAGATAATTATTCATTTACCCCTTATAGGTACCTACTTCTACTACTTGAGTACAATAAATTGTTCGAAATAGACATAAAATATATATAAGTAGGTACCTAATAATGCAATAGTGAGTTCACTTAAACAAGTATTTCAACTGACGGAGTTCATCCGACACCAACCATACAGACCATGAATATCACTAACTGACTGACTCGTAACTTAAGAATATCCACAAAGATAATATGTATAGATAAGTATATATTAGGTTGATAACCAACACTTTTAAGACGCTAGTATGCTAATTCATAACAGATCTGTATTAAGTAAGACACTTTAATAATCGTTTGAAGCATCTGAAGGTAAGTGTTATACACTATTATAATTCTGTGGTTATACTTAAGCCAAGGAAGGTGTCCCTTACTAGGTTTTGAAATTGCACAGCCGACCTATCTTGTCTAAAACTTGACGCTCTTCTTTATCTATCAAATATTTATCTGAAAGGGTGTTCAATATTTCTTGCAGTCCTGCAACTTTTTTTTTTAATAACTTTTTTGCGACTGAAGTCTTTTTATTTGTTTATTTTTCATCTGTAGCTATTTCTTTAATTTTATTTTTCTTGGTGAATCTTGTAATTGTGAATTGACAGTTGAAGTGGTTGCAATACAAATATTGTGTTCCGGTAGTTGGGTCTTTTTAGCTTGCTATTTTCACCTTTTTCAGTGAACTGGTTGAGGAGTTTTCATTTTTTTCCTTTTAGGTTCTTGTTCATCCTCGGATTTTTCGCAATGTTGAAACTGAAACAAACGACAAAAATAGCCTGTAAACCCTCGCAGTAGTGCAGTAGTGTAGTAAAATCAGCAGATCATACTATATTTTATGCAGACATAGTCGTAAGCAAGTAAATGAAAATTACCTCTGATTATAATTTCAAAGTTGCGATGGAGTCCTGTTTCAATCTTCTCTTGTTATTTGACTGTGTGATGAAACAGAAAGTTACGAAATGTGTGGAGCAAATTGTGCTCGTTCGTTTAGGAGTCCATGTTTCATGGTTCTCACATGCTTTAACCCACACAGATCGAATCCCAATATCCTTTGGAAATCTACAAGAAAAAGAATAAGTGATTGATGTTTTGTAGGAAGTTTTAATTTGCATGGATAGATTTATTTCTTAAATTATCATCCACTAATAAAAATCACCCTGTATAAGAAAATGATATCGATATTCGCGATTGTGCTATCCCAGCACAAATTTTTGGTTTAATATTTTTTTTACTAATATAAAAAACATCTAAATTAAAACAAAAAGAATGTCGACATTTGTGATTGTGCAGTCCCATCACTAAATTTGTTGAGGTGCTGCCAGATTCTTTAATTTGCAACTGATGTTTTTTGGTAAAAGTGTCGACTGAAAATATAATTCAACTAGAAAGTGTAAAAATAATCTACAACATGTATGATAAATTTAACTAATAAAAGTATTTTCTAAAAATTTGTGCTTTTTTGAAATGTACCCATATAAATGCGGTGATATTGCAGTATTTCCCTAAAAATCACACGAATCTACAATAATGATTATTGGTTCATTACAATAGGAAAATTTTTATAATGATTGTAAAATAAAATATTCAGTTTTAGTATTAACTCTACTACGAAACTTGCTCCCGAATATTAAACTTCATAACTTACTGGCAACACCTTAGTACAGACGAATGATTTTCTATTTTTGCTAAATAAGTGCATTATTTATTAGAATTTGGACAAAATAATACTTACAGGTGAAATGTAATATTATCCTTTTGTAGGTTTGTAAGTTTGAAGTTTCTGATCTATTTTTGCAACAAAAAACACTGCAACTCGGCATTTTCACCGGAGCTTATTCTTCGCGCATTGCAATCCGACAAATGGCGGCCGACGCGCGGCAACTAGTTTTGTATAACGGGTATGACCGCCGCTCTCGTACCTTTGGCAGAGGGGTACGCCTATGAGTGTCGCCTCCGGTTGGGTTAATGCTTTAAGGGCTGGTCCAATTGACTCAACAGATGGCCCAAGTGCCACCACGGCTGGTCCAAATGACCCCACGGCCAGTACCAGTTACCCCGAGTTGGTCCAATCGAGATTGCTAATAACGTCACGACTGAGGTCGCCAGTACCTCACTCGATTCTGTGCCGGATATCGACCAAGAACTTCTCAAAGCTCTTGGAAATTTAGAGGAGGAAACTGTTGAATGGGGTGAGCCTATAATTGAGGAAATTGCCGTGCGCCTTATGCCGCTATTACTAAATGGTTTAAAAAAAGAGGATCGTGAGCTACTTATTAAGAAATATCCATTTCCAAAAAATTGCACGCTGGCTAAAGCCCCTACTCTAAACGAGGAGATCAGCACCATGTTCACGGAAAACTGCCGGAATAGAGATAAACGCGTTCGCGATAAAAAAAAAACAGTTGGGGTCAGCCATAAGTTCTGTGACTAAGGCTATGTCTCTTTTATTATGCAAAGAACCTAAAATAGCAGAAATTTTGGGTATTTTATCCGATGCTAAGATTACTAGCAGACTCCCATTACGAAGTTTCTAGCAGACTCCCATTACGCAGAAACCGAGACGAGCTTTGATTATTCCGTCGGTTGATAAGGGGCTAATAGACCCGTTTAAAGACAGAAAGCGGGATGGTTTTCTGTTCGGAAAAAAATTGAGTGAGTTGGTTAAAAATTCAAGAGGGATCATGAAAACAGGTCAGTTGATCCAAGCTACCCCCCTGACATCGAATTTAAACTCAAGAGGCCCTCCGTACCGCGGCTGCCACCGGATGAGAGGCCATGTCAGCCGAGCACATCAGATTCCGTATGGATACCGACGCCGTCCGGCCCAGTACACGCCGCCGTCTCATACGGCGCCAACGACGACGCGCCGCCCGGCACCAGCGGCAGCGCTGCGCTCCCGCTAGTCAGCGGGCAATGCACCGCGAGCTGCGCCTCCGCCGCCGCCACCGGCGCACAGTAGAACGAGTCCATAGAAATAGAACCGTCCAGACATTCGTACATGCTGAACTTATTTGATGATAACTTGAGAATTCGAAGTCACAGATACATGATTTTTTTATGTATAGTCTAGGTAAATAAATAATAATAAATAAATAATCTTTATTTAATTTGCCAAAGAGATACATAATTTGACCATTCAATCGGAATCTCCTTTTAAGCTAACAGCGTAGCCTGTGCCAGGAGATGCCGCTCTTCCTTAACATAGTTATTATATTATGTACTTAAGTATCTATTTACTATTTTGTAAACATAATTTGTTTTATTTTTTTAATTAAGCCTAGTAATTAATTAGATTTAAAAAAGAGGTAGTATTTGGTAGGTAGTACAATTTGGTAGGTAGTACATCATAATACAATTTCCCTTACACGGAGTGAATATGCTGACATAATAACATAATTTATAAGTAAATTTTCATGCGTAGAAGTTGTGTGTGTGGGTGTGTGTAAGCACCATATCTCTTGTCTATCACTACCTAATTACAATTTATTAAGTACGTAGCCATCATAGCCACATCCATCATTAACTGATTGCAAAGTTGATAAGATACGTAGAGAATGGTTTGCTACGGTGGCAGCAATATTATAATATAATATAACTATGGTCAATCAACATACACACTAGACAAGCTGAAACATAAAATATTTTAATGAGTCTTAGAAAGACTCACCAAAATATGGTGTATAACTTAAAATTACAGTGAGACAAACTAAGGGCAGTAGAGCATGAGTGCTATCTCAGGGTGTGTGAGTACAGTGGGCTCAGGCAACAGGTATGCTTGCTAAGTTAAGTAGAAAGTAATCAGGGGAATATGCCTTGGGCGCCTTAAGATAAATGTATAAAAGTGTATTGAAAAACTAATCTAAGCAAACACCCTATTAGCAACAAAAGAGAAACGGCAATAAAAAACTCATTACAATATTACAAAAGATTTGTTTATTTTTTATAATGGGTAAAATGTAACGTGAAAAAGTAGCACAAGATTAGGTACTTAGAATGTCTGTTCATCGCAGAAAATTATTATTCCGTGGGATAACTAAATTCCTACGATAAACACACGTTCCAAATAGAACAAAAATAAACTAGAAAGTTTATGCAAATAAGGGTAAAATAAAGTATAAGGTTTTACCAGTTTATAAAGTAGTGTATACTAGAAGCTGACACTATTAAAAGTATAGAGAATTAAGAGATTCTGACACAAAAAGTAGAATTATATTAATATTCACAGAACTCCATCCAAGATAAGAATCATGGTGTTATAAAAATAACCGTCTAAGTTAGAATATCAAAGTGTTTGTTACCGGACCGCCTGGAGTGGAAAATCTAATGTTCCAACATTACAAATAAAACCTTGTATCCATAAAGAGCAGCCAGGATTAAGAAAGTCGAGTGATCCACCCGGACTAAAAAACTTGTATCCTTACTGTGCAGCCAGGGCTAAAAACCCTGCAACAAGGACATTCCATGTTACAGTTATAATTTTCACAGAGGCGGAAAGTTACACTACTCGGTGAATAAAGAAAATATAAAACACTTACCACTTGGGGTTTTTAGTAGGTATAAGTGTAAGCATAGCAGGCAGCTTACTTCCTTTAGTAGGTAGTGTAGCGTTTAAAAAAAAGGGCTAGCTAACCTGTGGTTGTCAACCACAGGTGAAACGTGAAATTTAGGAGAACAAAGAAAGAGTGAGTTGAATTTGTCCGAACAGTATAATTGAAATTTAAAAGGGTTGAGATATTGCCAAAGAATCAAAAAAGATAAGCCGAGAGTCGGGTCCTGAGGGGACTCCGTCGATATAGTGTTGGTGAACTAGTGTTGTGTTGAGAGTGTATCGATGCTGGAAAGTGTAAAAACCGCGGAGTTCCCCGGGAGAGTAATAGCCAAACGGGAACCAAAAAGGGGAAAGCCAGAGCAACCTAAACGGCCTTTTTAGAATTTAGAAAAGAATTTTAGCAGTGAATAAAATTTGGCAAAATCCGTATACAAAAATTTACAACCAACAGATACAAAAAACAAGCTAATAAATCTGCCAGATGGGCAGTATGCCAGGGGGGACTCCAACGCCGGTGTGCGGGTATGCGGCACTTAGCTGTTAGGTGTGCGTCCGCACACAACACAGGAATCCGGGCTCGTCCAATGCCTGGTGGCCTCACGTGTCCGGAACCACAGAAAGAAATCGTGGAAGGTTCCCGCCAGCACGGAGGGATCCTTGTGTGTGTGGCGTCCTCGCAGAAGCCGGAAATACACTGTAAATATTGAACAACAAAGAAATAATCGCCATCCAACCAAAACAAGGAAAGAGAAAAGTGCGTCGATAAAAGACCCGTAGGAAGACAACACAAGACTTACCCGGCTAGTCCAAAAGGGCTCCTAGTATTTGTGGTATCACAGCCAACGCTTAACGCACAATACACTGCGGTATTGACCACGAAATTCTTCTATGATCACGAAACTCTTCTATAAATATTTACTATAATAATTATTTACTATAATTCACGTATTTACGCAAGAAATTTCGTCTCTCTAATCACCAGCTGACACATTCAGAAAACAATAGACCATTTAAAAAGAGGTCAAACCAAGAAAATTTGAAATTTGAAAAAGTGACATAAAAACCGGCCAAAAGAAAAAAGAATCATACCAAAAAGGTTATTAAAAAACCTGCAGTAATGCTGCAGTAGTCAGTAGCTAAGCTACAGCCTAAGAACAAAACAAAGACAATAATTATAACCTATTCTCAATGAAAATCTATAGAAATTCCAAAGGAAATGGAATGAAAGATTACAAACACTCACCAGAATAATATTTCGTTCACTTATTGATTGTGAAATGGACAAATATGGTACCAAGAAACATCGTGCCCCATTATACATACAGCTGAAACGTTAAAATGTATAAAAAATAAATATATTGAGAAAATCAGTTTCTCCATAGAAACTACTGATAGAAATGGCAAAATCTCACCATGGGAAAATGTTATTTGATTATTGATTGCTCGGATAAGTCCCGAGTAATCTTTCGATATTTACGTCGAAAAATGTGAAGACAGAATCAATGAACCAAAGACAAGACAAATTCCTTATAGACATTACGTTCCGTTTCATCAATGCGATCAGTGAATTGACAGATAGATAAAGTGTTTTGGCAGCCAAAAAGAAAACATTATGTTTTTTATTAACTCAAATTTTAAGAATTTACTAACAACATAATTTTTATGTATATTCTCATAAAAATAGAAAATCTATAAGTAAACAATTTATTGGTAAACTAAAATCATCCGCGCACACGTGAAACGAAACGCGCACCGCGGAACGTCAAAGTCAGACGCAATAGTTTCCAAAACACAAATGACTAAGAGTGAAATATTATTGAAAAAAGGAGAAATACCTTAAAATTGTACAACAACAGTAGTGGAATACCAAAAGGAATGTAACATAATACACAAGTATGATACACAGTCGATTTCAACATCAAAAACAACCACTAAATTGTGAAGACAGGTTAGCAAAAGTCAATTCTTATTTTACCACTTTCTCATGGTAATTTCACTATTTAAGCCCAAACTAAAGTATGGAATATCAAAAATGAATGCAGACCTAAGTGTAGGTAGCTTTTATTGGATAAACTAACCTTAAAACCTATCAAAATAAGACCCAATCAATCTCATGTAAACAAACACTAGTAAGTAAACTAAGGCTTAAAAAATTTACGCTTGATACGTCGATTTTGCGACACAAGCATTAGGTCCTTGTCAAAAAAAAAAAAAAAAGGCTTAAAAATAAGGTGTTACAAAGCATATTTATATATTCAGTAGTACTATGGTAAATCAACATACACACTAGACAAGCATATTTATATATTCAGTAGTACGACCTGCTGGGGTCAAGTATGTTTTCAATCTCGTCATATGATTTGGATTCAAGCCATTTTGGTATTTGTTGTTTACATTTATAGAGTAATTTTTCATGTAGTTGTAGTTCTTTATTTAATAGGTTATATAGTGTAGCAGAACGACTTGTAAACTGCTTTTTTGCAAAAGCGGTGTTCATGTTGGTAATTTTAACTGCAATGTCTTTCCGTCTTCTTAGTTTTAGATTCGGATCATATAATAATAATAATAATAATTCTTTATTTACTAATGATTTTACAATTTTACTTATAATATAGCTAGCACAAAGTATACAAAATATATTTTCTCTGACACCTAAACTAGGAACAGCCCTGTATTTTAGATGTCAGTGGTAATGTTTGTGTATGTGTCAGTGGTTGTGTATATGGTAATGTTTTGTGTGTTTTAAGTACTATTGCTGTAATATACAATTTCCGAACAGTTTGTAGTTTGCTGAGGTGGTACAGACTTTCAGTCGAAAAGGTTCTCTCTTTGAAATACATTACTTTGATAAGGCCTCTTTGAGCTCGCTCCAAATCAATGAACTGTGTTTTTGCTGCCCCACCCCAGACAGGTATGCAATATATAAAGATGGACTGTGCAAGAGCTGTATAAATTTCTTTAAGAAGTTCTCTAGGTGAGCCGTGCGGACCAGCCACTTCTCTCGGCACCACATGTCTGAGTGTCTTAAAGATCCATATTAGTTTCCTAATTCGCGACTTAACATGTTCTAGATGCGGGTACCAAGAGAGTCGCTGGTCCACAAGGACACCCAGGTACTTGGTATGTTCCACCTTGTGAATTATAGGACAAGTACAGGTTTCTCTGTTTGAGGAGGGGTCACAGTTATGTATTTTGATGCTATAATCTTTTTCAGGCTGTGTATTATTATAGATACTGTAACAGATATAATTAGTTTTTTTAGTGTTTAGTGAGAGTAGATTATTTTGCAGCCATCTAGCAACTTGTTCAAGACCTGCCTCAGCGCTAGACCTGACGGTATCCCAGCAGCTTCCTGAAAAGACAATGGCAGTGTCATCTGCATAGGAGAATATTTTCGCGTTCTCAAGATTCATTGTGCAAAGATCATTGATATAAATCAGAAAGAGCGTGGGTCCCAGAACACTCCCTTGGGGTACGCCATAGGACACATCTACGTCATAACTCATACAGTTATCTAGTTTAACCCTTTGCCTTCTCTGAGAAAGATAATCAATCAAAAGTTTCAGGGGAGTATCTCTGATACCACACTTTTTCAACTTGAGTGCAAGGATGGGGAGAGAGACGGTGTCAAAGGCTTTATTAAGGTCTAGAAATACTGACAAACATTTATTGTGGTTGTCTACTTGATCAACTATCAGCGATGTGAGTGCAAGAACTGCGTCCTCAGTTGATTTACTTTGTCTAAATCCGAATTGCTGAGATGAGAGAACATCAAATTTATTTAAAAAATTAATAAGCCTAATATTTATAAGTTTTTCAAGTATTTTAGATATAGAAGTAAGAACTGAAATGGGCCTGTAATTATTGACGTCATCTCTGTCCCCACCCTTGAAAACCGGTGTGATGATAGATTGTTTAAGAGCTGAAGGGAATATTCCCTTATCAAAGCAAAGATTAAAAAGATAAGTTAACACTGGAATTATTTCATTTTTAATCGCTTTAAGGAAGGCAGCAGAAATGTTATCCCAGCCTGGGGCACTATCAGACCTAAAGTTCATTAGTATACCATTGACCTCGTCATCATCTGTGTGCAACAGCACAAAGGTGTTCATATGGTACGTCAATTTTTGCAGGTATGTATGGTTATCAGAGTTTGTGGATGTTACGAGTTCAGCTAGGTGTCTGCCAATGTTAGCAAAATAGTTGATGAGGCGTGTAAATAGCCTGCATCAGGCGGGTGATGAACCCTGGATAAAAAAAATTGGAGAATATGTACGTTAGGTGCCTACCGAATTCGCGACTCTAAAACAGACAACCCGACCCGAAGCAGCTCTGCTACCAGCACCCTCGGTGAAGAGGATGCAAATGTGAAAAGTGCGACCACGAGTAGGTAGTATTCGAACCGTAGTCACACTCGTCACTCCGCGTTTCTGCAACCGCGTTACGAGGCGCAGTATCGTCGAAAGTTAACGATATAACTTAAACTTAAGAAAAACGCAAAGGACTCTTATAAAATACGTGCTAATTAGCTTAATAATCTGTTCCCAGGGTAATCCGATGCCCAAATAGGCCCGCAACGATCGGTACAAACTTATTTAACAAAGCAGGGAAAAAAAAAAGTTATCAAGAAAAAAAACGGAAATTCCCGGAATACGGGAAACGGTTAAATAGATTCAAGGTAGGCCAAATAACCGCCCAGACGCAAAATAAAACAACAAAAAATATTTCTAGGTAAAGCCCAGAAGTACCACTAGTGCTTCCGAAGTTATGCACATCAAAGTCGGAAAAATATTCTCTAAAATTTTTAATAGTCCTAATTGTTACGAATCGTACAAGAATAGATTTATAATGAGACGTCTACTCGAACCCCCCTCCGAGGGTCGAAACAATAAGTAGAATACAAAATGGAATTTAACTTAAGTCTCAACCAAATTTTATCTCAATACCTAGTTTGAAGTAAACAATGACATCCGATCCCGACTGATCAGGAAATATCGTGGATTTAAAAGGAATAAAACTTGTTCTATAGAAATGATTTTCAATCTGGACGTGATAAACGGAAGTTGTAGGTAGTTTGACAATACTCGACGCAACAAATGGTGAGATTTACACCGCGTGGAAAATAACCCGATTATACCAACCAATTATCAGTTCTGTGCCGTAAATCGAAAATTCAAACAAACAATTGATATTTAGAAGGGGTTCAAAATTAATCAATGGGTAACTAACCTTTACAGGCAGCCGGCTTCGCGTTAGGAATCCGTACGGTAAGAATTTAAATTCAGTATGTGTACCTAACAGCTAAAGTGATTTGTATTAATGTTACTGTACATATTATCATGAAATATACTAAATACATTAATAAAATGGTGTGTAGGTACTTGCTTGCGGGAACCAAGCCACCAGTGGTGGCCGCGAACTTCACTCAAATCAGTTTTGGAGTCTTCGATTGCACAAAACGAACAAGAACCAACAACCCGTTATGGGTTATTTCACATCACACGTCTCAATAATGAAAACTGCAAAGGTCTAACACAAATTAATAAACTTAACTAGCATCAGCAAAAAACCCGATTATCTTTTCAACGATCATAATACCCTCCTGCCTACCGAAGATGCTTTTTTTGAGCTACACTTTTGAAACTTTTGTATTTTACTGCTAAGAGGTAAAGATCTGTCGGAAAACTAGTGAAAAAATTCCTTCATCCGGGAAATCAGTTTTTCGCTATGTCCTATATATAGGACAAAGTGAGGATATTACTATGTGATTTGTATAGGACATTAAATACGTTTGGGTTCAAATTATGATTAGAATTATGGTTAAAAGAAAAATGCAATAAATATGATTAACTTACGTTACATTTATTATATTTTTTAAAGAAAGAACAAAAAATAAACACTCTTCTAAAACAAAAACAAAAAATTCTACGTTTCTTCTAATAATTGAACATATTAATTAACATTATGTACTAATCAGTCATAAATCTGGCACTTTTCTGAGATCAATTTAGGTTTAGTAAAGCTTATGCTATAAAACTACTCTACATCTAGGTGAAAATCAGAATAACAATTCCTGTTTGGCGTGAAACAGAGATATATTTCACACTTTTGGCAAAAAACAGTGGTTTTATAAGCGCATCCACTTTTGCGGCAGCGCGATTGTTTTGCACCATATGCGGGTAAGTGTGCAGCAGCTTTTGTACGGCGTTCCTTGGAAGGTATTGGCTTTATTAAAATTTTTCGTTTCTTATGTTTCGGTTCAAGCTCTTCATACTCTTCACCTTCACCCCCATCGTCGCTTTCTTCGTTATCAGTAATAAGTTTGATACCTAAATTCAACTTGTACTCGCGCATTTGTACAATATGTTTCCGTTGTGCTCCTTTTTCGGCTTGTACAACTCTGTATTGCAGCCATGCGTTTACCACTGCCAAGTCGAAAAGGTGTGAGATAACACGAATAGTCCACTTTTTGGTCCGATTACGTGAGGGACAGACTGAAAGCATACGGTCTGTGAGGTCGACACCGCCCATATTTTGGTTATACTCTTTAATAACTAGAGGCCTCCTTACTTTCTCATACCTTTTCTCTTTTTTGGACCATCGATTGCACTCGTCGTTATTTTGATCACAATAACAAGTAGACATCATCAACACCGGTTTATTGTCTAGCCACTGAGTAATAGCGAGTTTAACATCCTCCCTTACCTTAACCTCACTACTTCCTCTTGCTTTTTTTCGAAATAATTTTTCTTCTGTCAGGATACAACTTTTCGGAATTCTATTTTTCATAATTGTACCTGTGGCATGAAATCCGCGCCTTAATAGTTCATCACACAGTTTTGTCGTGGTAAAAAACCGATCAAAAAACAACAAATGACCGGGAACCAAAGTTTCAGTCAAATGTAAAACAGCAGATTCACCTAGTCCAAATCCCTGGCTGGTCAAGTTGGGAAAAGTAATATCTCCCTGATACACCACCATGTCACATACCACGCCTTGTGGCGTAGCTAGAACGAAAACCTTCAGCCCAACCGGGTTAGGTTTGTTGGGACAGTATTGGCGTATTGGACATCTTCCGGTGAAGGGAATGATCATTTCATCTATGCTCATTTCTTTGGGCCGATTTTGTTCATGACAACCTTTCAAAACTCGATCGAAAAGCGGCTGTATTTTCCAAATTTTTTTTATTTTTTGCTCTGCCGTTACTTCAGCGTCGTAAACACATTTCAGACGTAATCTAATAAAAAAAAAACTATTTCTTGTCATAGCCATTGCAATGATGGAGACTTTCCACTTTTCCGACCAGTACATATCTATTTGTGGGTACTGAAGAGCTGACATTATCATTGTAATACCCAAATATGTTTTTAGTTCTCTCAAAGTCAACCCCATTGATTTTCCTGTGGCTAAAATATGTGACCTATTCGTACAGTTGACGATAGTTGTTAAAATACCGTCATCGATATATTGATCATAGAATTGATGCCATTCCCATTCTTCAGTGTTTTTAGGCAAATATGCTGGCTGCATCAAATCATTCATTTCTGGGTCTAAGGTATCCTTCGTCCACGTGTCTAGCAGCCCATCATTATTTTGACGATTTCTGATAGCAATTTGTCGAGTAGCTAAAATTCTTTGACATCGGCCTCGTCCACGTCCACGCAAAACTCTTCTTCCTCGTCCTGTTAAGCGAGATTGTGATGATGATGGAGCAAAATCAGAATCACTAGATAGTGCCGGAGAAACAGCCAAAGAAAGCAAGGAATCAACATCTTCATCTGAACTGCTAGAGTCGCTAGTACGGTGGTCATTATTTTTATGGTTCAGTTCTGGTATAAACTCTGGGATAAACTCAGGATCATCATCCGAATCTTCTCCCGAAAAGTCGAATTCAGACTCATCTAGAGCTTCTGATATTTCATTATCCGTTATACCTAAAAAAATATATAATAATTTCGTAAAAAATACAATGTTCTTTATATAGTACAATGAGAGTTAAACTATTAAAACTTTTATTCCCTACATTTGTTCTCTGCAGAGGACATAGAAAATAACCTCTAGGCCACTTACATGTTTGTTTATTATATTACAAAAATAATAGTGTATGTCAATAATTAATTGTTTTAACTGTTTGCCAATCTTGAGAAATGTAATAATTACTATAATTTGATTAAGATTTCAATTGATTAACTTACCACTGCGCGAGCGCACTGCAAAACGTTTGCCTTCCGACGCCATTTTTGAAAAAAAGACAGATTAAAATTGACACTTTTATTTTTTTATAGTAGCACAGATAGTAGAAATATATCACTATAATTTTTTTTTTAGTGTTGCCATTTAATAATTCGGTAACTGATTTTTGTGTTTCTTATGTTCTTTGTGTAGTACAGATGTAGGTAGGAGGATACAAGTAAGTGCGCGCCGCTACCGGCATCTGTCGGCAAGACGCGCGCAAAATCCGTAGAATTGTATAGGTAAAGGCGAGCGCCTCGCGCGCGCCAAATTCAAAGCTAGCCTACTGTAGGTGGATTTGAGAAATATTATTTAAAATCGAACACATGGCATTACCCGTGAGAGCCGATCTTAAATAATGGAACTTTTGAATATTATCGAGCTCTAATGAATCATGAATCATGGACGAATAGGTATCTCGGAACTCTAACCAATTGTCATACGAGCCGTCGAACGAGGGTAGCGATATAGTGGGAAACTTAACCAGCAAATTATTGCCTATACATTTATGCTTGTTATTCGAATTATCATTTAATAGACAGTCTATAGTAGCCATGACATTGTAATAAATGTTCTGGAAAGATTCGCGTTCTGCTAAATCATCTATTACCTCGGATTCAGAACATAAGTCAATTTTATTAAAAATGAATGAAAAAAATGAATGAATGACGCCTGCTTACGTAAATTTAACTCTGAAACTTGTTTTTGGGATAATTTAACACTGCCTAAGGAATCAACATGTTTCACTAATGGAACCCTTGATTGAACCCCGTTTCTTTACTAAATCTTTATAATTTTCACTCATTTTGGCACTTAAGGAAGCAGAGGTACTTACGGTTAACCTGCATCCACGTGGTGAATTATGCGCACCGCCGCGTAGCTTCCTATAAGAAACAGAACGGTTTTAGTACAAATAATGGAAAGGTTGCCCACCTTTCCAATAGGGTAGGAAATGACGACTGACGACGACTGACGACGACTGGTCTGCACGCCCTATTTCAGCTTAAGATTTCTTGAAAATGGCTCTGAAGGTCCATATGTTACTTGGTGTTGTTAAGGATGATTTAGGGGAAAGCTTTCAATGATAATTTTTAATTATTATTATTACAACTGGATTTATTTCCAAAATAAAAAAATACAAAAAAAGAATTGATTAGGCCTACATAGGGGACCGTGTCGTCGCAGTGAGAAATGGCAAAAAGAGGAAGAGCGGGGGCGCTGTGGTCCTTTTATACAAGCAGCGGCGGCGGCGGGCGGCGGTGTCGTCTTCAGCGCCACCTGGTAGCTGCAGCTTCTTCTTGTGTGCGTGTCTTCAAAGACGATGGTGTCAGTGCTGCTGCACTGGCGCAGTAGATGGCGTTAACAGAATTTTATTTTTCTATAAATATTACAGAATTTTATAATAAAGTCTGTCTAGTTTTTTGTATTGCTCCTTTCAGATTAAAATTTTCAGTAACTAAGTTCTTCTTGAAAAGTAAATCACATGACCCGTAACCCAAGACTCATGTCAGAGTTATTAAACCACCAAAGGCTTTTGACGTGGAAACGACTACTTTCATGGAAATTACCTGGGACAAATGGCTTAACGTGCCTTCCGAAGTACGGACCTATCTTAATTTTCGGACAATCAAGTTGATTTGACCTGCAATGTTTGCACGATAAGTTTCCTCACCGGGATTCATACCTAGATCCTCGTAAGTAGTAAAGTCCACCTGGGCCACGGAGGCATTAACTACTTTCAATCTCTAGTGACAGTAAATTATAAAAGTATAAGTACTTACCTACCTAATAACTTAAAAGACATTATACAATCATATCTGTTTTCTTAAGCAAAACATGTAAGTACTTCAAAAAATGTGTATATTTTGCATTGAATTTACAAGACTTTAACGTGACTTAGGTATCATCATCAACAGCTCATATACGTCCCCATCGAGGGGCACATGAATTAAAAATAGCTAAAACTGACTTACACACTTATTGTACTAAGTAACAGAAACGTAACATCATGTTGTGGTTAATGAAAGAAATGAGGCAAAATACATTATGGATGTAGTCTCTGCTCACCCCGTTAAAAAAGAGGTGTGAAATATAATATAATTTGTTAATTTATTTTTATGCGTTTGTATTTGAAAGCCATGAAACTGTACAACTTTCACTTCTTCAATTTAACTTTCAGGAACATAAATATCAAAGTAGGAACAAACAAAATTCATAAAAAACATTCATAAAAAAGAAGTTAATTTAGAGTCATTATTTAAAATATGATTCAAGAAGCCAATTAACTAATATTAAAACTTTTACTGCAACATAATGTGAATAATCAGCACTTCTCTTGTTACAATTGGTAGCGAACTGATATTTTAAGTCAGCAATAAAGTGCCTTATTTTGAAAATGTAATAAGTAACTGCATGTTTTTACTTATTTTTCATATTTATTGTTCATAATTGAAATTCGTAATCACCTTGATGAGCGATGTGATTTCAAACGTTTATATGCATCATCAATCCCCACTCCGTCCGATCAGTAATTTTTGATGACAAATGAAATATTTTTCCTTAAATACCCTTTTCCATTATTTTTTCCACAAATTCTGTTCCTGTAAAGTGGTAGACACGGAAGCAGCAGAACTCCAGCTGAAGAACTCCTGACCCGAAGAAGCAATTCGAAGAAATAATGTAAGTTTATTGTTTTTTATTCAGGTGATTTCGTTAAATTATTATAAGTGCTATTTCATCCACTCGCCAATCACCACTCTTACCTCTTTCTAGTGTTTATTATTTTCAATGGACAACAAATAATTTTAATTTAATTTAGCAGGTCTGACTCCGAAACTGACTTCAACGCGGTGGTGGTGACCAAGCCGCAGCAGACCCGCAAGAAAACCCCAGCCAAGGCGACCGCGGCGAGCAAACGAGCTTCTTCAGACTCTCTAAGGTACTAAAAAAAAAAATTCATACATATTTAAAAAAAAATTAAGTTCATACAGAAAGTTGTCTGCCATACATATTTATATCTAATCATTTGCCTCTTGGTCAGAATACATTTTCATCGTAAGTTTTATTTTTTCTTTCCTTTCCTTCTTTTAATAAGTATAGAATTCATTTTAATTCGTTTACTATTTTGTTCACAGGCCTAGCAAGAAGTCCAAGAAGGGCTTATTTGACATTCTCTCCGCCGAAGAGAGCACTTTGGCTGGCGGATCTACCGAGGGGTCCCAGCTCGCGACGTCGCAGTTCGTGGCGCGGGTCGCACAAGGTCATACCCGGCGCGCGTTGTCGATGACCGGCACTTTCTTCGTGGACTGCAAAGTCTACAAGGCAGACGACATTCGCGACCTGCCCTCGAACCAGCAATACAAGAAGGCACTGGCGAGTATAAAGCTGCAGTGCGACGAGGGCAGCAAGGAGTGGGATGCCCTTCAAGACTTCTTGCGCACAACCAACAAGTTGTTTGAGGGGTGCGAGTCGGTCTTCTTTAATTATAAATAATTAATTTTTGTGTGGGCTAATGAGCCAATTTACTTTTAAATTTTATAACTTTTCATTATTCTATTCATTGGTCTTTATTAGGTTTTAAAAAGGATTTTGTCTGCAAACAAATAAATTTATTACAGCATAACATTTACAACTCGATTCTTTATTCTTGTTCATTTCGAAAATTTAAGTTTTGGTTTAAAATGCCGTTTTGCTCAATTTGCAATACCTCTGTGAAAAACAGAGCTTGGGTAGGTCACTTGCGTAGTAATGAACACAAAAAACATAATACCGCTGAGAGGCATAGTGATGGTATAGAAATACTTCACTCTGCATTTCGCTCTCGTATTGCTTCTTACAAAGTTTTACCTGACGATACAAATCAAGGATCTGTAGACATGTTTTTTAATTCAGTTAAAAATAAAATAAAGCAATTGATAGATGAGAACTTGCAAAAACATACTTGCTTGAAAGTTAACTTCGAATTATTTTCAAAATTTTTGATGTTTAAATATGATTCACAAGAAACAAAGAGTTTTAGCATAAAAAATACTCAAATTTATTTCAATTATGATTTTGATATTTTGTTTTCAACCATTATGAACGCCCATAAGAAAAAAATTGAAGAATTTCAGGGACGTGATAGTGGGTGGGCTTTTTTGTATACTATGCATCTTGAAGTAAATATAAATAAGTACCAAACGTTGGGTGGATCCACATACATTGCATTGCCAAAAAAGCTTTCCGAAATAAAAAAGCATGTCTAAATATCCAAAATAAAGACGAATATTGTTTCCTGTGGTCTGTAATTGCAGCTCTATATCCTGCAATAAACCACCCTAATAGGGTATCATCTTATCCCGATTTTCGTGACTTGCTTAATACCAAGGGAACGTCATTTCCCGTTACATTTTCCGATATTAAAACGTTTGAAAAAAATAATACTGACTTAAGTTTTATCATATAAGGTGCGATGGGGTAAGTTCGTGAATGGGGCAAGTCCGTAAATATGGAATACCCGCCAAATGCGTAGCTTTTTTGTAAGTCTGGCAACATCGCTTAAGACGCCATTTTGTTTTGCTTCTGTCGTCAGTCCGTGTCAATCGGTTCATCGTACCGGTCGCGTGTAATGGCCGTTCTAACAAGGGACGCCATTTTGCATAGAAAGAATTGCATCCGTTCTTACCCCAAACAACTTTTTCCGTTATTTTTGGTAAGTATTTTTGTGTTTTTCTACAGTTATAAAATGTTAGATTGTAAAATGATCATTTCTCTTTTAAATAGGTTAATAAAATAAACCTAAGTATGATTCATACCGAGATCCGAACTTTCCCCACAGTAATTTTTTTGGTTAAACTTCGGACTAAAGATATCCGATCTTATCCCTTATCTTCCTGTGGTTGTCAAACTTAATTTCAATCCGGACTTTACCCTGATTTTTATAGCTCAAGCTTTAAATGAAGTAGGTATGTGACGTTCCATGAACAAAGAGGCCTTAAAAGTTATGCTTTCTCAGAAATCTACAACTCATAAGATATTTAAATAAAAACAGACTAAATTCGTTAAAACCTATTACGGACTCACCTTTTTACGTGGACTCACATGTCTCAGATGTTTATGACCTTCTGTAAGTAAGTACCTACTTAAAGTTCACCAGTGGAATTCGGCAGTGCAGAAAATCAGAGAATGAACAGAAAAGTTATTTGTTCACCAGTAGTATATTATTGGGCATTCTAGACCACCTCCGTTCGCGGCAGGCTCACGCCTGACCTCACTCCGGCAATCTAGAATGCCCAATAATACACTACCCCGCGGTGAGCCTGATCTCACTCCGTTAGCCTAGAACGCCCAATATTACGTTCAGTTATTGTTATTGCTCTTTCCGATAAAAACCCGTTCAGTTACCGATCCGATCCTTGTAAAACAATCAAGATTAGCGTTTGAAAGCCTGTGGTAAGATCATTCACCGACCTATATAAAAAATACTTACCAAATTACCTTTTCCGTAACACCCTATTACTGTTACCATAAAATTACCGTTACCTCTAAATAACATTATACCGTAAGTTACCTTAGTTACTATGTTATACATTACCAAGATTTACCAAGGGATTTACCAAAGGATTTCGGGATAAATGTTGGTAAATAATTTTTACACAAAGCATTCCAAGTACAAGTTACAATTTTATTGACAATTTTTTTTTTTTTTTTTTAAATTAAAAATCTTAGTATTAGGAAGGTTATCGAAAATGTTACATATTGAAAATTCTACAACCACCCTTTTTTGTACTGTCCGTTGAAGTATTTGATCATCACATCGTAAATATTTTTTCTTTGTTAATCTGTGAACAATAAAAACGCATGTTAGTCGTAACGAAATAATATGTGTTTGTATATTAGGTACTCACCTGATCATTATCTTCAGTTAGTATATGCGAACTTCGTGATATCTAAAAAATAAAATAAAAATATGTTAATAAAATTATTACTTGTTATCTTTAAAATTATAGTTATTTGATATTTTAAACTACAAAGTAAACATTTTAATTCGTTTTATGAACTGTATTAACTACGAAAAATAAACTATTTCAGTATCATCATCATCATCATCATAACTTTTTGCTCTTTTTTAATGCTTTGTAGTGTATACAACAAGCTTTCTTGTTTTTATAAATATTTTATAAAGCATTATTTTAAATGCTTACTTATTACCTTTCAATCAGGATAGGAACATGAAGTGTTTGTAAAAGCATCAAAAACGTAGAAAGGATGAATAAAATCGAGCAACTTACATCTTGTAGGGATCCCACATTTTCATTTTTAAATTTTACACTTTTCACTAGACACAGTCTTTTCATTACGACGCGGCGGCGGTGGCGTGGGCGCTGTACTTCCACGTGTAGACTGACGACCACCAACCAACTGTGTGACAATAGGTGCAGCGTGCCTTCCCACGCTCCTATTATAGTCCTGCAGTTGACATATCTTTTTGACTACATCATACAACATCAAATTGATATTACGTTTTGTACAAACTTTGTAATATTTTATCCTGACATCTTACTTAATATCTCAACTTAGATAATAGTTATCCTAATTAAATTTTGGACATTGCAATTAATTAGGATCTTTGTTAAGTTAAAAAGGAATAACTAAAATATATTATTTAACTTCAATTTTAAAAACTAAAGAACTTCAATAAACATAGCCCAATATCAAACTAAGTACAAAGCTTTACTCTACTTATCTATAAAAATAGCATTTAAAATCGAGTTCACCTCCTGGACTATGACATCTTTATTGGACTATAAACATCTTTATCAGCGTTCTGCAAATCTGTCGCTTGGTACAAAAGGTTCATAACTTAAGTTTTGTAGTATTTTAATAATAATTTGTGTTTAATGAAATGAAATGAAATGAAATGAAATGAAATGAAATGAAATGAAATTTATTTGCTGCAAACACGGTAACAAAATAGATCACTTTTATAAAATAGAACATGCGTGTTGCGCCATAATATGGCATGCAAATGTCAGTGTTAAGCGTTTCTAATTAAAAATGAACAATTATTATTATTATTAACAATGATTATTATGTCAAAACAATTAAATAACATTATGTCAAAACAAGAAGATACCTTAAATTAATTACAATAATACCATTAAAATTAAATAAAAATGTCAACTGCAATAAAATAACGCTCACTTAATTATATAAAATGTCATTGCGAAAATTGATAATTTAAAAATTCGTCAACATTGTAAAAACAATTGTCTACAAGTATCTTAAACATAGTGGTTTTAAATTTCGATTCAGACAGAGATTTTATATTATGAGGCAACACGTTAAACACTTTTATACACATGTTATAGCTATTACGTTCGAAACTTTTTGTACGATGAAATGGTACAGCCAAGAGATTTGCGTATCTTGATCTGATCAAAAAGGTAGTCTCCCTCTTTTTAAATAAATATAAATTTTTCTTTACAAATACACAAAGTTCCAAAATATACATGCAAGGTAATGTCAATACATTTAGTTTTTTAAATAAGGGTCTACAGGGCTCAAATGGACCAACACCACACATCGCTCTCACACATTTCTTTTGCATAACAAAAGCTCGTTTCACGTCTACGGAGTTTCCCCAAACAAGTAGACCATATCGCAATGATGAGCACACGTAGCCGTGATATGCTGTGAGGGCTGTCTTTTGGTCACAAATATTTTTTAGACGGTAAAGCGCGTATGTGAACCTAGAGATCTTCTTGCATACTTCATCGACATGCTGTTTCCATGTCAAATATGAGTCAATCGTTATGCCTAAGAATCTTGTAGAAGTAGTTTCTCGTATTGGTGTATTATTATGTGCTATCGACAAGTATAAGGGGCTGCCGTTTTTATTTATAAACTGCATGAAATTGGTCTTCTCTAAGTTTACTCGAAGTTTATTATGTTCTAGCCAGTTAACTACCTTATCAATCGTAGTATTTATTTCGTTCTCGTAATCTAAATTAGTTGATTTAGGTATTAAAATAGACAAATCGTCAGCAAATAGAGTACAGGAATGCTGCGTTATCGTAGGGAGGTCGTTAATATATATTATGAACAACAAAGGTCCCAAAATACTCCCTTGAGGCACGCCAACCTTATTCAATTTAAACGTGGATCGAAACACAGTATATTCTCGATCTTCGTTAAATTCATTCACTTCAACACATTGAGTTCTTTCACTTAAATAATCCTTAATTAGTTCATTAGCTATACCTCGGATTCCATATGTCTCTAATTTAGCCAACAGGATGTCATGACAGACCAAATCAAATGCCCTGCTCATGTCAAAGAAAATAGATGTCATGGGAATTTTTTTATCCATCGTGGTTGATATTTCTTTGACGAGCGAGAAACATGCTGAGGTTGTGGATTTTCCTTTCTGGAATCCGAATTGTTCCGGTGTTATTATTTTATATTTCGTAATAAATGACGTCAATCTGATATGTAAAACTTTTTCCCAGATTTTGTATAAGATAGGTATCAATGTAATAGGGCGATAATTTTCAATATTATCTTTGTTCCCTTTTTTAAATAAGGGTTTGACAATTGATACCTTTAGGCTAGGGGGAAATATGCCGTGTTCAAGTGTCAAATTTATAAGCCGTGCGAGTATCGGAGCGAGGTCCTCTACGCAAGCCTTAATAATTTTTGTACTTATCTCGTCATATCCCGTAGCATTTGTATTTTTCAAAGATTTAATAATTTTCCGTATTTCATGCTCGTCAGTGGGAACCAAAAATATAGATGCGTCATTTTGTTTTAATTGTTTAATATTACATTTTTGTGCTGGTTTTCCGTCAATATTATTAGTCATAGATATAAAGTATTCATTAAAATTGGATGCAATTTCCATAGGATTCTCTATCTTTTTATCATGTATTTTAATATGTCCTATTGTCTTCTTAGAATAATCAAAATTTTTATAATTAATAACATTCCACGAAGCTCGGCATTTGTTTTTTGCAAGGTTTATATATTTTGTATTATTCTGTTTTTGTGTCGAGTCTATGCATTTTTTTAATATACTACTGTATGTTCTGTAGTACTTTTTATTCGAACTAGTTTTATCTCTGTAGTACATCATACGCAGTTTTCTTTTTGTTTTACATGCCCTTTTTAAACCATCTGTAAGCCATTTAGGTTTTACATTAATTCTACATTTAATGTTTACTCTATATTTAGGAAAACATAAATTATACAACAGTTGCAATTCTTCGTGGAAGGATGTAAATATTTGGTGGACATTATCAGACTGAAAGAGTTCATGCCATGGGTAGTTTTTAATAAAATATTTAAATTTGGTTATGTTTTCTTCACTAAAATCTCTTTTAAACTCAAACCAGCTCCTTAATGGCGGATTTTCTCGTTTTTTAACGGGTATGGTTAATAATTGAGCTGTGTCATGATCAGATAAGCATAATGGAATGGTTTTACCTACGGCTTCTTTTATGTTGCTGGCGAATTGATCAATACAGGATTTTTGTCTTGTTGGAGTTTTTATATGCATCTGTAGATTATAACTTTCAAGTATTATTTTTAATTGCTTAGACATTTTAATAGATGAACTTTTATTACTTAAAATATCTATATTCCAATCACCAGTTAAAATAATCTTTTTATTAGATTTCTTTTTTAATACGGTAAGTAATTTTTCTAAATTATCAAAAAATATTTGTACGTTTGATTTGGGAATTCTATAAATACATATCAAAATAATTTTATAATTTACTAGCTCTACCCCGCAACATTCAAACGTTTTTTCAGAAGCAAATTCTTTTACAAAAGGTAACTCTTTTACATCGATAGAATTTCCATATAGAATGCACACTCCACCGCGTCTCTCACTTCTTCTACAGAATGACGAACCCAATCTGTAACCATTAAGTCTAATATTGGGCTCATGTTCTCTTTGAATAAAGGTCTCAGTTAAACAAATCAAATCTAAAGGTTTTTTAAGATGTTGGAACTGATCGTAAACAACTACATCTAGAATATCTTTTTTACTCAAAAATCCCTGAATGTTTTGGTGCATAATATTTAAAACTTGGCCCTCATCCAAATTCATCGTACAAACATCAACGAATGGCACTTCCGCCGGCTTAACGGTAGAGTTGTCGCTATCCACGAAAAAAATTTTTCGAGTTGTACTGCTCTATATAACTTATCATTTCAAATACATCTTCAAGGACAATTTTCATACCAAAACCGTTGATAGTACCACTCCTTTTGCGAAACATTGAAGAGTCGTATTTTAAATTTAAATTTGAATCTATCAAATATGCATAATGATATGCCGCATTATCTTGATATAACATATTATTAAATATTTCGACCCTCCAATTATACAAATTAGGTCCATATTTATAGGTAGGCAAGCATATTATAACATTGGTATGCTGTATAGGTAATAGAGTTTCCCTTATATACGCAATTAACTCATTATCGTTTTTCGTTGAAGTAAAGTCTTCCTCCCCGATAAATATCACACAAAAGTCCTCCAATGTAAAGTTTGCTAGTTTTGAATCGAGCCCTGATAATAGTTGCTTTACTCCTCTATTTGGCAATAAATAATGAAAAAGTTCAAACTTCTCACATGATAATTTTCTAGCTATAGCTAAGGTTCTGTTTTTGTTATTCGTACTTATTATATTAATTTTACTTAAATTCTTACTCTCGGTTTTACTACAAATACTGTTAGTTTCTGACGAAGTCGAGCTTGGGTTCGCGCGAGCCGGGGTTGAGTAATTCGCGGTACATATGTCATTCTGAGTAATGACTGAGTCGTTTGTAGATTTGTTTAGTGTAGTATTGCGCGAAGCAGCATCAGAACATGTAAATTCCATTTTTCGCCTTTCCTGTAAAAACTTGTCTTTAGCACTCTTTTTAAAGCTTTTTGGTTTTTTGGTCGTAGATTTACAAATACTGGTTAATTTCTCTATCTTTTGTTCAAAGTGACCAATTTTTTCCTTTAAGTCACCATTCTCAATTAATAAGTTAGTGTATAGTTTATCCAAAATCTCCATCCTGCTCTCTAACTCCACAATCCTATTTTTTAGTTTGTCCGTGTCATTGTGTTTAATTGTTAATAACTCAGGACAGCTTCATGTTTTAATATAAAGAGAGAGATAAGCAACAATAGAATCAACCACTGGTTTGAAAAGACAGAAAAAATATTTAAACATAATTACAAAATGATATAACATATCGCAAGTAGATCCGTGTTTACACCTTAAATGTGTAAAAATCGAGAGATTAAAAGATTATTTTGTAACTACATAAATTTGAAAGGGTTTAAGGTGACTTTGCATGAGATGGATTATAAACAACAAAAAATCACTTTCACACTTCTTGTAACAGACACACAACGTCATGTTGTTGTCAATAAAAGAGATAAGACAAAGTGCATTCAGGACGTGGTCTCTGCTTACTCTGTTGGTAAAGGGACGTGAATTTATGAAATTCTCAAAGGATTAGGTATATATCTTATTCGAGACTATGATACTCTAAACAGAGATAAACAAATTTTGCACGAAGCACCGAATCTTTATATTCAAAAATAATTGTTTACGTGAACTAAATGAAATTATTAATTTTAACTTTATAAATAATTATTAATTTTGCTTTGTAAATTAATTTTGATCATACCTAAAGAGTAGGTTAGAGTTGATAAGTAGTTACATTTGTTTTAGTTTTCCTGTATTCATAAATGTTGTGATTTCTAATTTAGGATTTGTGAATACACATTAGACCAACACTCTTTCGGTGAAGGAAAATCTCATGAGGAAACATGTACACACACGCCTGCGAAGAAATTCAAAGGCTGTGTGTGAAGTCGACTAACCCGCACTGGGTCAGTGTGGTTAACTGATCACCTTAGTTCAATGTAAGTTCGCACCCCTCTGTGGGACTTATAATATGAACAGATATCATAATAACACAAATTGCATTATACTTTTACTGCAACTTGGGATCAGGTTAAAGCTCATATTTTGCTACATTAGTATGAACTACAAAAGCACAATAGATTTTATCGCAAAAAGCATTATGTTATACTAACCTTCATTGCAAGTGTACCTTTATACTTTATGACATTAAGGTTTAAATTGTTATACTTTAATTACGATTTTATGCCTTAGACAACTATTTTCAAAAATAATGTTGAATTTCTTCGTCAACAATAAAGTGCATAATTTTAAAAAGTAATATGTCAAATGACGTTGTTCACGTTTTTGATGTAATTTTTCATACAAATGTTAAGTAATCAGATTTGAAATTAGCTTCACGAGCATTGTAGTTCTATACCATTTTAAAACTTATTAATCCCCACCCGGACCGATGAATAATTTATGCTGACAAATTGAAATGGATTCGTTAAATACCCATTTCCATACTTTCCCACACATTATTTCGCTCCTGACAAGTGACAAGTTGAGAAGTGCAACTAAAAATCTCTGAAGAAATTTATTAAAATATCAATATCCAGAAAAATGTACGTAAGTGTATTTTAATTTTCTGAAACAATTATTTATTTTTATACATCTGAAGTGTAATATTTAAATAATCATAATTATTTTTGATCGTAGGTCTGACTCTGATTCTGAGTTTCGCACTCCAACGGTGAGCAAGCCACATCACCGGACTGCTGCAGCCAATATTCCTACTGCCACCGCCGCTTCGAGGAAAAGAAAATCTGAGGCTGATTCGGAATTTGAAATTACTTCGGAGACGACCCAACCACAGCAACGCGTCCCTACTGCTGCTGCGAAGAAGAGGAAGTTCGACGAATCTATCAGGTAATTTCTAGTTTGTTTTATTTCGTGTTTTTAATCGTATTAAAAAAGGAAGTTTTCTGCGTACCTATGTTTGTATGCAGAAACCACTCAACCGGTTTTATGATTTCTTCACTAGGTACCTAATTTTATGAACAGTTTCTAATACTCGTATAAAATATTGTTGTGTTGTAGATTTTTCATTATTTGACTGCTCTGTAGCCTATTTGGTAATACGTCTCCCTTATAGTTCAGGGCTGCGGGTTCGAATCCCGCCCAGGACAAATATTTGTGTGACGAGCACTTGTGTTTTATTTTATATTAATTTTGTATAATATTTAATTATGTTTGTGTATCACCTGTCCGATACCTACCTATAGTAAGGCTCTGTCACTTTTCTTAGATTAAAATAATGTATCACCCAACTATCAAAAATATGTTTTTTACAGTTTACATAGCATACTTATAAATCCCATTTTAGAATATTCATTAGAACTTAATCAATACTTTATTTACAGGTCTACTAAGAAGCAAAAGAAGGATATCTTCTCCATTATATCCGCTCAAGAAACCGCTATATCGAGCGATAGCCCTCGCTTTGAAACCTCATCCTTCATAACTAGAGTATCACACGGAAATAGCCGCCGCTCTCTATCATTGGCCGGAGAATTTTTCATAGATCTTAAGGTCTATAAGGTTGAGGATGTGCGTGGAACGCAACGAGATCAGCGCTATAAAAAAGCTCTTGCGTCCGTAAAGCTGCAAATCGACGAAGGATCTAAGGAGTGGGTTGCGTTACAAGAGTTTTTGGCCATTGTCAATAAAACTTTCGAGGCCTGCGAATCTACTTTTTTTAATTACACGTGAGTGAATTACACTTTTACCTGCAAAGAAGAAAGAAGTGAAGTGTGAATCCAGTTTTATATAAAGTAGTTTTAAACAGTTTTGATTGATTTTTATCCATAATTAGTACTTAATTTTAAAATAGATATTATGACTATCAATATATTTTCAAATTAATAATACTTACTTTATTTCTATTTTTATTGAGTTCTAAAATATTATTTTGCTAAACTTACTTATAACCTAAAATCTACAATACAACACAAAATTATAAAACTTACTTAACCTATGAAACCATTTCACTTATCCAAACTTATAAAGAAATTAATTTAGGTTTGAATAAAATGCCTTTCTGCTCAGTTTGCAACATCTCTGTTAAAAAAAAGTTTTGGGTAGGTCACATACGTAGCAATGTACACAAACAAAACAATGTTACAGAAATGCATAGCGCTGGTATTGAAATTGTGGCCTCGGCATTTCGCTCACGTATTGCTTCATACAAAGTTTTAGCGGATGAGTCAAATCGAGGTTCTTTAGACATGTTTTTGAATTCTATAAAATCTAAACTAAAGTTACTTTTAGACGAGAACGTACAAAAACATACGTGTCTAAAAGTGAATGTTGAACTTTTTTCAATATTTTTGTTGTTTAAAAACGATACACAAGAATTGAAATCTCAAAGTACAAAAAATATTTCAATTTTTCTTACTTATGACTTTGAGAGTTTATTTCAAAAAATTTCAAGTAATTTGAAAAAGAAACTAGAAGAATTTCAGGAACGTGACAGTGGGTGGGCTTTTTTATACACTTCTCATCTGGAAGTCAACATAAACAAGTACCAGCCGTTGCGCGGGTCTACCTTCATTGAATTACCTAAAGTAATAAGGAATAAAAAAGCATGTCTAAATATTCACAATAAGGATGACTTTTGTTTTCTGTGGTGCGTTGTGGCTGCTCTATATCCTGCAGAAAGTCATCCTGACAGAGTATCCTCATATCCAGACTTTCGTAGTGTACTTAATACAAAAGGAATGTATTGTCCTGTTTCATTCTGCGATATACATATTTTTGAAAAAAATAACCCCGGTTTAAGTTTTATCATTTACGGTCTGAAAAATAATAAAACTATCGTTGGACCCCTTTATAAATCAGAAAATCAACGCGGTACAAAAACTATTCATTTGTTATATTTAGAACAGGGTACAAAAGCTCATTACTGCCTTATTAAAGATTTATCGCGACTTGTGCGAGAGCAAATTACGAGCCACCATGGTAAACTTTTTTTTTGCGACTCATGTTTAGTTTTCTTTAACTCTTGTGCAGAGGCAGAGAACCATGTTTGTGGAGGCGTTGCCACAATATTGCCTGAAAAAGGATCAGTAATTAAATTCAAAAACTATGATAGGAAACAAGACGTTCCTTTTGTAATTTACGCGGATTTTGAATCCATGTTAGAAACATGCGAGAGCGTGACGTCAGCGACACAATCCAAAACTTCTAACACAACAATATTAAATCACCATGTGCCAGTAGCGTTTGGATATCACATTGTGTGTTCTATGGATCCTAACTATAACAAATATGTTTCATATCGGGGCGCTGACTGTGTTGAAAAATTTGTTTCTGCTATATCTCAAGATGCTTGTGAAATTTATAACACGTTATCGAAAAACACACCAATCATTTTTAATGAAAATGATATGATAAATTTTGAAAATGCGACTATTTGTCACATTTGTGACAAATATCTATTTGGTGATAAAGTTAGAGACCATTGTCACCTAACAGGTATATATCGCGGTGCAGCTCATAGCTATTGCAACTTACAGTTTAAAGTCCCTAATTTTGTGCCAGTTTTCTTTCACAACTTAGCAGGATACGATTGTCACTTATTTATCAAAACTTTGGGTCAAACTCATGGACAAGTCAAAATAATTCCAAAAACAAAAGAAAACTACATTTCTTTTACAAAATTAATTCAAGTGTCAGATAAAGATTTTTTTCCTTTGCGATTTGTTGATTCATTCAAATTTTTAGGTACAAGTTTGGATAAACTTGTTGAGTCAATGAAAAAAGAAGACTTAGAACATTTGCGTTCATATTATCCTGATGCAACTCAGTTTCATCTGCTTTCACGTAAAGGTGTTTATCCTTATGAGTATGTAAACAAATGGTCATGTTATAATGATCAAGCTCTTCCAAGCAAAGATGATTTTTTTAGCTCGCTTACAAACGAGGAGATATCAGATACTGACTATTTGCACGCAAAGTCGGTTTGGTCTGAGTTCAATATACAGACTTTGGGTCAGTATACTGACTTGTATCTCAAAACAGACGTCTTGCTTCTAAGCGATGTATTTGAACATTTTAGAAAAACATGTAAAAGGCATTATCAGTTAGACCCAGCTTTTTATTTAACAGCCCCAAGTTTGTCTTTTGATGCAATGTTATATAAAACACAAGTTGAATTAGAGCTCATCGATGATCTATCAATGATAAGAATGATCCAATCCGGTATCAGAGGAGGTGTGTGCATGTGTTCCCACAGACACGCTAAAGCAAATAATAAGTACATGTCTGATTACGACTCCAAAAAACCTGATTCTTTTATCGTGTATACTGATTGTGTAAATTTGTATGGATACAGTATGTGTCAAGCAATGCCCCATTCAGATTTTAAATTTCTAACACAAAATGAAATCGATACTTTAAACGTAAATAATATTTCAGATAATTCTGACAAGGGCTATTTTCTAGAGGTTGACCTCGAATATCCAAAACACTTGCATCAGAAGCATAACGACTTGCCATTTTGTCCTGAGAAATGTGTACCGCCCGGCGGAAAAGCTTCAAAGCTTGTGCCAAATCTTTATGATAAATATAATTATGTAATGCATTATGTGCATTTGAAAAAATGTCTTAAACATGGATTAATATTAAAAAAAATCCACCGCGCCATTTCTTTTAATCAAGGATCTTACTTAAAATATTATATTGATTTAAATACAAAATTACGACAACAAGCACGGTCCACTTTTGAACAAGATTTTTTTAAGCTTCTTATCAATAGTATTTTTGGAAAAACAATCGAAAATACTGAAAAAAGGGTAAAAGTCTATCTAGCAAATCAATGGTCTGATCAGGACAACAAAACAAAAAAGAAAATCACTGCTGATTCACTGATTGCCAGACCAAATTTTCATAGCGCTTCAATTTTCAGCGAAAACTTGGTTGCAATACAACTTAGACCTGATCAAGTTACACTAGACAAACCTTTTTACATTGGATTTTCAGTGTTAGAAGTATCAAAAGCGCATATGTACGATTTTCATTACTCAATATTTCAACCGATCTACGGAAATCGTTTGCGGATGTGTTATACAGACACAGACAGTTTGATATATCATATAGACACCAATGATTTCTATGATGACTTGAAAACCTATTTCGTGGATTATTTTGACACGAGTAATTTTGACCCGTCTAATGTTTACAATATTCCACTTGTAAACAAAAAGATCCCTGGCATGTTCAAAGATGAATTAGGTGGAAAAATTGTTCATGAATTTGTAGGCTTACGTTCAAAATTGTACTGTGTAAAAGCTGAGGATTGTGAAATAAAAAGAGCTAAAGGAATAAAGAGATGTGTTGTTCGAGATTTTAGTATTACAGATTACAAGAATACTTTATTTACAGGTGACGTAGTGCGCAAAAAAAATGTGCTATTTAATACAATAAAGCACGAGATATTTACTCGTAGTGTTAATAAAGTGGCACTATCTTCTAACGACGACAAGCGCTTGATATCCACAGACAGAGTATCCACTAAAGCATGGGGACATATCGACATACTTTCAATATGAAAAGTCACTCATATTTAGCGAATATTTGTATTCTTAAGCGTACATATGATTATAAAAATATATATGTAAAAATAGGGCTTTGGGCGGACATTGAATTCAAACCTAAAATTTTGGTATTAGAAGACGATAATGAAGTGGTTTCTATCTCTGAAAATGAATTTTACTATTGCAACAAACTGAATTCATCAGATTTGTACGACTATTTATATTGTAATAAATTTTGTGATATACACATTATTCCAAAATTAATAGAAACTTTATCTCTTTACTCAAATTGTTTGTACTTGTATTTAAAATATCTGTGTAGCTTAAATAATGATATAATAAACTGTATTACAAAAATTAAATATATTATTAAGCAGTATGCTTTATTTTCTCATAAAGTTATACATGAAGTTCTTATGAATAATTGTGATGAGAATTCTCTTATTGAAAATGAAATGTTAACTATAGGTTTGGATTATTTTATGTTTGATATGATTTTAAAATTGTAATTTTTTAAATTAATATAGGTTTTTGTCTATGTAATTTACTTTGTTTCATTGTATTATCTATAAGACCCTGCATACACATATATCAAGTTACACAAATCATGTCAAGACATGAAAAGTGATGATCGCGCGGCGGCGGCGTCCGCGTCGCTATGGTCATGTATAAAGACAAGTTATAACATGTCTACTAGTGCAGCGTAGGGCGACGCGGGTGACGGCGACGATGCATATGGATGGTGTCTTATTCATTATTATACAGATAGGTAAATGAATCATGTAACTATGGTACACACTAATCTTCATTTCTTTACTCGTGCTCATAGCGTTCGGTTCGCTACCGTTATGTCAGAATCACGAAAAAGTTCTGTGCAAACTCAAACGAGTTACGTTGCTGCGATGAGTAATGACATCCCCAAATACGTGTTACGTGCAGAACTTTTAAAATGTGTCGAATCAGAAACTGAAGTTCAAGTGGTGGCAAATTCGAAAGCACAATATTTAGTTTATGATGAAAGTGATAATATATTGTACAAAACAACACAGTTGCTGTGGCAGATTAGTGCAGAGCTCGGTGTGAGGAACGAAAAATCGTGCCACATAGATATAACTCGGTAAGTCTTAGCTAGCAAATATTATAATATTTAATTTTATTTTTTTATCTTTTGTTAATTTCTCCATTAAATTTAAACTGTTACAGGCAGTTGTAAATGAACAGAATATTTGGAACGCACACCGTCACGTCGCATTGCCACCACCGCTGTTGACTGCGCCGAGGCGAGCTTGTACGACGAGCATGCAGCGAACCGAACGCAATCAATAAGATTCATGATAATTATTGTAAAATAAATTACCTACTTATAAGAACCTAGTTAAAACCTAGCCTAGCCTAACCTAGTTATAAGAACCTTACCTAGTTTTAAGAATTATTTGCAGAAATGAGAAATAAAATATAGCATTAATTAAAATAATTTTCTTTTTATTCTCTTATGGTACTAATAACAATTTACTACAATAAAAACAAAGAAAAAAATAATTAACAAAAGAAGTAGTCTTAAATAATATATTACATCAAAATCAAATATAGAACTTATATAACATTATCAAGCTTATTTATATTTTATTAAAAAAACTTGAACTGATACATATTATTATCAAAATACCATTTCCGTAAGCAAATACTGTTTTTAAGTGCACATTGTTTCTTATGGATAATACAGTTCAATTCACAACTTTTATATTTTTCATGTAACACAGTCAAATTTGGACATCCTTTTTCACCAAAGTCTGTAATATTAAAATTTTCGCAGATTTTTTTAATCCATTTTACTTTTTCACATCCTTTAACGAAAATACTCTTATTTTCTAAATATAATTGAATAAATCGTCCAAACTCTTTATAGTCAATGAAGCCTTCACTCCAAAATATGCCTCTATTTCTTTCTAACCAATTAACTTGCTTCTTCTCTTCTTTTGTTAAGGTTGAGTAGGCATATGGAGGTTTAACTACAAATACTTGGGTCCAGTCATTAGTTGCTATTGCTAGCTCTTTAATAATAAATTCATTCTTAGAATCCTTGAATCCTTGTAAGTCAACAAATATCGGTTGTTGATTCATTATGATATTTTTCTAACAATACTGCTTAAAGGTTTGTATTCAAAAATGCAGTCGTTAAGTATTAGACAATAAGCAGAGGTTTTATCAGGTATGTCTTGATCTGCTTCAATTTCCAGTCTTACATCAACTGAACCCTTCAATGACTCTTGCTGACGACAGCAGTCAATAACAAACAAAGGCGCTATATCTTTAAATTCTTTCAAACTTAACAACGGTTCTGCTCGACGTCCGTAATACGATTGTTGGAATCTACAATATTGTTCGTATAATAAAGACACTTTTTGATCTGAGAAACTTATGTTCAAGTTTTCATATGGAAAGTAGACAGAATTTAAAAATATTTTTACGTCTGTTAAATTACAATGATCAAATTCAGACATAGAACTCTTCGCGTTTTGCTTGCGATCAGTTTGCAGACCTAGTATAACATATCGAGGCTTTTCTATCTGTGAAGACGTTTTTATAGACCAAGTATGTTTTCGGGTTCTTGGAAGTAATGGATACTCATACAAGTCCCAATTTCTAAACGCAAGAGTTATATCTTGGTCTCTTTCTAAATTTTTCAATAAAGCGATCTTCTCACGGTCAGACACTTTCACGTGTGGTACTCGCCAAACTATTTTGTTTATAATTATGTCATCCAATACTTCCTTTTCGCCTAGTTTTATGGCATTTAAATTTGTGTTGCTTCTTAACAACACCAATTCATGCTTACAATTCATAATTATCTTTTTATAATCTTCTGCAAAACCTAGAACTTTATCTAATGGTATGGATACAGAAAATATACCGCTGTTCTGAATCGAGGTACCGTTCAAAGACCATCCCCAAACCTTCGCAGGCTTGGATTCGCTCTCCGTCATTGACAAATATGATTTCATAATCGTTGTGATGCCAGCATTTTTGATTTTATCTATTTCAATTCCATTTAATTCGTAACGAATCTCTTGAAATAAAAACAATATAGGATTATTTACAAAACTAAAAGTGTTCACTGATGCTCGAGTTTCATTGTGGTAAACTTTTACTTGTCCTTCCAAATATAAAGTACTGGCAGAAGGTAAGACGTATAAATCTTGTTGGTTGATAGGTATTCGGATTTCATCATTCTTGTTGAAACTTGTCACGTATGGCTTGTACGAGTGCAATTCAAAGCTCTCTATACTGTTATCGGACACTGGAGATTCTAACACATTTAAAATACTAATTTTAACAAGCCAATTAATTTAAGGAATTCTTTATTTGTTTTCGTTAGTTTTTTTATATTCTTCGTATGACGTGTTGGTTTTTGAGTTGCAACTTTTATACTGACAGATTTTTGAGGTTTGCTCCTGGTTTTGTTATAGTCGATCATTTTTTCTCAAATGTAAGTACAACTGTATTTCTTCACCACGTAAATTTACAAAGTTATTATTAGCGTCTAGTAGTTTTATATTTATTTCACTTATTGATTGTTGGTTGACAGGAAAATATATCAAGTTTTTAGGTATTTCCACTACACGATAGCCAGGTGGTACTGTAGGTGCAAATTCATAAATTATATGCCTTGGTTTACCGTTCACAAATGAGCCACTTACAATGTCACATTCGATTCGCACTATGGTTGTAGACAAAATGCTTACTGGAAATCGGGATTCGTGTATTATACAGGGTGTCTCAGAACGATCCAACTATTACAATGCTATATAGTTAAAATAAAAACTTTTTGTAACTAATATTTATTAATACCATCAAACAGAAAAATAATGAAATTTTACTTTTTAAATATGACATTGTTCAAATGGCGTCCGTTTAGTTGTCGGCATTCCTCGAATCTTTCACGAACATTACGGAAGATTTTTCTTAGAAGTTGTCGAGAAATCAAGCTTATCTTTTCTTCGATATTTCTTTTTAAATGTGCCAAATTTCGTGGATTGTCCTCGTAGACAACGCTCTTAAGATAACCCCATAAAAAAAAATCTGGTGGGGTCAGATCGGGGCTTCGAGGCGGCCACTCAATGTCACCCCTCCGTGAAATGACCTTTTCAGGGAAGATTTCGTGTAATGCTGCTAGTGAATTGTTAGTGGTATGTGCCGTCGCTCCATCTTGCTGGAACCATGTCAACTGATTGTAATGTTCACATTCTTGCAGTCGAGGAGCAAGAAAATTGCGTATCATGTCGATATAGCGTGGTGAATTTACTGTGACTGCTCTGCCTCTGTAGTCCTCAAAAAAATAAGGCCCAATGATGCAGTTTGCTGACATAGCGACCCACACGGTTACTTTGGGGCTATGCAACGGGCGTTGATGCAACATCATTGGGTTAGATTCTGCCCAAAAGCGACAATTCTGGCGGTTTACATAACCATCCAGGTGGAAATGCGCTTCGTCACTAAAGAAAATGTTGTCAAAACTGTTAAATCTCTCCAACATTACATTCACATAATTGAGTCTTGTAACGAAATCGTTTTCATTCAGAGCTTGCACAATTTGAATTTTGTATGCCTTAAGATGCAAATCAGATCGCATGATGCGGTGAATCGTCGCTCTAGATAGTCCTAATTGTGACTCGCGCTTCCTGACGCTGACCCGAGGCTGTTGCCTTACTGAATTTGCAACTAACTCTATGTTTTCCGGTGTTCTTGCAGTTCGTGGACGGCCATGGTGGGTGTCGCCAATAGTGTTTCCGGTAGTGTTAAAAGTCTGGATCCAAGCGAGTATTGTTGCATTGCTTGGTGCTTCCCCAATATTCCGCAATCCATAATGAAGTCGGAATAACCGTCGAACACGAATCAGAGATCGATTGTTTTCATAATAAGCACGAACACAAAACGAACGATGTTCTCCCGCGTAAATCATGGCGGCAATTAAAAATTTAAGAACGGATCAGGCACAGGACACTCACTACATACAGCCAATTCGCTTAATTTGCGTTTCGTTCACTCTCGAAATAGTCGGATCGTTCTGAGACACCCTGTATTAGCTTTTAGCGTCTCCTTCCCAAAACCAAATAAATTGCCGCACGAATTTTCTTTCTCAAAATGAATGTCCTTAGAACATTGTAACTGAACTTTCAGTGTATTATTATTTGATGATAATTTTAGTACACAATCTTTTACATTAGCTCGTAAAAAATCGCTGATATCTTGTAGTTCATAAGATCCCTCTGGTATCTCAAGAATTTTATAGTCATCGTAATAAAACTTATTATTTTTTGCATCGATGTTTGGTATGGAATTAAAGGTTGAGAAATATAATAATGCACATTCATATCCAGTACTTAGTTCCAGAGGAGGTGAATAATTTGTGGACAACACAGATTTATGTCCAGTTATAGACAGCGTGAAAGCCATGGTTGAAATGATAGAGTTTTCCTATAACATTGGCTTTTTATTTATGATTTTTCCAAAATTTTCTTAAAAAGTGTATACATAAATGTCCACAATTAACAGTATCAAAACTTTGAAATTGTACATGATTGTAACTAATCGTAACGCCTTTCATATATTTTATGAATTTTAATGGAGGTTTCAAATTACCGAAGCTATTAAAATATTCACAATGGTTGTTAATTTTAACATAAGCTACCCAATGTGTGCCTTCATTTTTTGAAATATCTTAATTTAGTATCGCACTTTCAACTTTTTTTGGTTTTTTCGGTAATGTGTCTCTCATATATACATCTCTAAAGTAAGGTATATCATAGGTATGTTTTATTAAATCAAAATTAGTGAGAGCACGTTTGGGTAGCCTATTCTTTAGTTTTTTGAACTGTTAACAAATAGTCCTGTTCCTTTTTTGTAAGGTTTGATGTATAACCCTTTTCCAATAGCAATTGACTCCATCGTCTTATTATGCCTCTCAGATTCTTTTAAATTTTTTTGAGCAGATTTATAATCATTAACTGCTTTTGCAATACCTGCAGCTCCTCCGACCAATGAACCCAAAGCAGAGAGTCCAGCAAATATAGGTATAAGGGGCAATATGCCTCCAGTTTTTGGAATAGATATTATGCGCGGCAACTTTATTCCTTTGTTCTTCTTAAAGATTTTTTTTGCTGCTGCATATGCAATTTTTATTGCTATACTTTTATCTTTACATTTCAAGTTCTTCAATTTAGAACGAATTTTACTAACAACTCTCTTAAAAGTATTGATGCCTGCTCCGGCTTTCAATTTGGCTTTCATTATGTTTTTTACTAACCAAGAATCAATTTTTTCCCTTTTGCTTGCATCTTTAGATTGTAATCTCTTTTTTGCCATTTCAATTAATTCTAAATCAGCTTTATGACGCAAGTTTAAATCTTTATTTGTGTACGCAATGTCGTGGTGCATACAAGCTGTGTCCAATTTATTAATACCTCTGTCACCTCGTATCAAACGTTGTTTTAATTTAGTACCAGGACCACAAAATTGGTAACCTGGTAAATGCAACTCAACTGGTAAATTATTTATAATATTATTCAGAAGACCGGCACCGCTCATTGATGGAAGTTAAATGAATATTATTTTAAAAGAATTTTGTTTTATACTTTACTAAACAAGTTCGTTCCAACTATTTTCTTTTTCATCAAGTCCAAGCCACTTTACAAAAAGTTTATCTTTTTTCCTTTTAATTACCTTTTCAATAAGATATATATCGGGAATTTTGTTTTTTGTAGTTCATATTCGTAAAAAGCTCCTTGAATTTTCTCTTTATGCATGTCTTCAACTAAGTAAGTAACAGGGTTCGTTGCATTAACTTTTATAATTTTATAAGAAGTGTATCAAATTGTAGCTATGATGTTGTTATACTAACAGAAACATGGCTAAACAGTAGTGTCTCTGATGCTGAACTTTTCGACAACAACTATGTTGTTTATCGGCGCGACCGTGAGTCATCAATTTTCAATAAAAATAAAGAAGGCGGAGGTGTGTTACTCGCTGTCTCGGCAAAATTTAATTCATCTCGCTTGCTAAATTACGAGAGTTCTTGTGAAGACCTATGGGTCAGCGTCGAGTTGTCGAGGGGAGTCAGCATACAGATTTGTGCGGTGTATTTGCCTCCGCCAATTAGACGTGAAATATTGGAATGTTTTGTTGATGCCTTCAACAATGTGGCCGTTAACTTGAATAATGTTTTTTTAGCTGGTGATTTTAATCTTAGTTGTATTACTTGGACTAAATCCGATAGTGCCTTGTCTCTGTCGTATAATTGCAATGGTTCTTCTTTAGCACATATATTAACTGATTTTATTTCTTTAAATAATCTTTTTCAGTATAATGATATTTTGAACAATAGGAACAGGATTTTGGATCTAGTTTTAAGCAGTTTTCATAATGTCAAAATCCATTTGTGTAATAATCCTTTAGTCAAAATAGACCCTCAACACCCACCCTTAGATATAGAGATACCATTAACTTCGTCTCCTACACTCAAAGTTAATACGGAAGAATATAAACTAAACTATTTTAAGGCTGATTATGAATTGTTAATAAAGAAATTGGATGAGATAGATTGGGCGCTAGAATTTAAATTATGTTCAAATGTTAGTGATATGGTTAAATTATTTTATAATAAACTAGACGATATTATTAAAGTGCACGTACCTAAGTCTAAATTAAGAAATCACAGAAAAGCACCTTGGTCTACACAAAAATTAATCAAACTATTAAAGGAAAAAGAAAAAATTCTAAAAAAGTGTAAAATATTTAAAAATCCGTTAGATCAAATCTCATTAAAAATTATTAGTAAAAGATGTGAAAGTTTGTCTCTTATCTGTTATAATGACTACATTAGTAAAATCGAAAGCAGCATCAGCAGTAACCCAAAGTATTTCTGGTCATACTCGAAATCAAAGCGTAGCTCTACAAACCCACTACCAGCTAAAATGTTTCATAACGACAAATCGGCTAGTGACGGTACAGGTATCTGCCATTTGTTTGCTACACATTTTTCATCAGTGTTTGCTGATTCTCACTTGACCAATTTTCATATTCCCGAAAATCATTCGGTTCACCATATTGGCAATATCCACATTACACAAAAAGTGATACTCAAAAAATTAAAAAGACTTGACTTAACCAAGGGTGCCGGTCCCGACAACATACCTCCTTTGTTCGTTATTAGATGCGCCTCAGCTCTTAGTGTACCATTGTACTATATTTATAATGCCTCACTCAGCACAGGCGTATTTCCTGGAGTCTGGAAGATGGCCAAGGTTGTGCCTATTTTTAAGGGTGGCGACGCAAATGATGTTGCCAACTACAGGCCAATTTCAATTTTGTCAATTTTTGCCAAAGTGTTTGAGGCATTAGTTTATCCGCACTTGCAATATTTCTTTAAACAATCGCTAACGGAATATCAGCATGGTTTCGTCAGTTCAAGATCCACAAATACTAATCTTGTAAGCTACAATAACTACCTCGTACAAGCAGTGGATAGTGGCAAACAAGTCGATGCCATATACACAGACTTTTCTAAAGCCTTTGATAGGGTTTGCCATGATGTGCTTATATTTAAGTTGTCAAAGTACGGCATCCACGGTTCCATTCTTAATTGGTTTCGTACTTATCTAAGAGACCGATATCAGTATGTGGTTGCCAAAGGTTTTAAATCCCATTGTTATGTTGCAAAATCTGGCGTTCCTCAAGGGTCAATTCTCGGCCCATGGCTTTTTAATTTGTTCATAAACGACATCACGGGCATTTTTGAATTCAGCAAAGTCTATCTTTTTGCAGACGACCTTAAACTGGCCAGAGTTGTCGAAAACAGGCAAGATAGTGGACTTTTGCAGCAGGATATTGACTCTCTTGCCAGATGGTGCATAGTGAATGGCATGTCTCTTAATACGGGAAAATGTTTCCACATTAAATTCACTCGAAAACACAACTATTATAACTCTAGCTACAATATTAATGGTGTCACTTTAGGAGAGGTTTCTGTGATCCGTGATTTGGGTGTCTTGTTTGATAGCAAATTAACCTTTCTCCCACATATGGACCAAATCATCAATAAAGCTAGTAAAGTGCTTGGTTTTGTGATTAGAAATACCAAACTTTTTAAAAAACCGTCTACCAAAATCATCATTTATAATGCTTATGTTCGTAGTATTCTAGAGTACTGCTGTGTGGTGTGGGCGCCTAACTATAATGTACATCAACTGCGTATTGAACGCATACAAAAACGTTTTCTCAAACACTTAGCTTTTTGTGATAACAAATATAAACAACTTACCTCCTATGTAAAGAGACTTGAATATTATAAAGTAGATAAACTATCAACGAGAAGACTATACATAGACTTAGTTTTTCTCTACAAAATCTTCAGAGGTCATTTTGACTGTCCAAAACTCGTACGTAGCTTCCAAATATACGTTCCGCGTCGCTGTCCTCGTCGCCCCACTGGTCTGTTCGTGACGCCATTCTCTAAAACTAACCTCAGGAAATACTCACCCATATCTAGATTAAGCCGCAACTACAACTCTTTGGGGGATACAGTAGACATCTTTAACGATTCTATTAGTTGCTTCAGATCCAAAGTCCTGTCCATTGTTAGGAGTTAGCATAGGGCAACGTCTCTTTCTCCTTTTTACTTGTGGTTAATATGTTACTATTATTTTTAATATGTACTTACTTAGTCTAACTAAAAAACTACCCCTACTTTTATAGCACGATGCATACCTACCTGTATTTGTGAATGATGTGGCTACCTTAACAAGAAATGCATTCAGTTTTAGATATTTTGTAATTGTTTTTATTATTGTAAGTATTATTGTAATTTCTACTGGTGGTCCAAAATAAAATAAAATAAAAAATAAAATAAAATAAAAAAATAAAAATATTTCTGTAGACCAATTGGGTGTATACCCTTTAGCAAATTCGGTTTTATACTTGCTGATGCGCACTTTATCACCGACTTTATATTTATTTTTATGTGATCTATCTTTTATTTGCGATTTGTAGATATTTTCTTTAACAAGGTGCTCGTTTGTAACATTAACATCAACAGGTTTATATTTAGTAGTGTGATGAACACTGTTATTGTAGGACCACACAATTGATTTGAGATAATTTCCTATCCAATGATATTTACCATGAAAGCTAAAATGTTTGTAAAGTTTTGTTTTTAAAGTTCTTATCAGTCTTTCAACAATAGCTGCTTTTTTTGTAGAAAATGATGAATAATGGTTAATTTTAAATTGTTTCATTAAATTGAGAAACAGTGAATTATAAAACTCTTTTCCCAAATCCGTTTGCAAATTCATAGGACAACGACCTGATTCTGTTAAAATTTTTTTCATGGCCTTAAACATTTCTTCTTTTGTTTTCGCTTTTATAGGTACAGCCCAAGCAAATTTAGACAATGCATCGATAACAACAAGTATATACTTCAACCCTTTATTCTCATTAGAATATTTCTGCATATCAATAAGGTCAGCTTGCCATAGGTCATCAATTCCTTTAATAATTGTAGAACGACGCATAAAATTTTTCCTTGCTGGTTTATGAAGCTCGTTAACAACAAAAAGTTTACTCATTTTGCGCTTTCGGAGCACGTTTCTTTAGCATTAGGTCAATTTCAGCCTTGGTGTAATAATTTGCAGCAAAAACTTTGTCAAGTTTCTCTTTAAACTGTTGTAAGGATAAGTCCAATGTATTTTTCACATTGATGTCAACTTCCTGTTTTCGATAATATTTTTTTAACACGTGTTCAACAAATTGTTTACTTGTCGCTTCGTCGTCAAATACTGGCGTCGGAAGACCAAGCAATCTATTTTGTTTTAAATCA
Organism: Carpatolechia fugitivella; assembly: GCA_951230895.1. Classification (NCBI taxonomy): domain Eukaryota; kingdom Metazoa; phylum Arthropoda; class Insecta; order Lepidoptera; family Gelechiidae; genus Carpatolechia; species Carpatolechia fugitivella. The sequence continues at coordinate 13,346,347 of OX579654.1, read as the reverse complement.
TAATGTCCTGTATCAGACTTCACTAAGGCATCGTTAATTATATCTACGTAATCCATTAAACGTAAACGTTTATGCACGTGATGACCAAATTTATCCACATTCATTTTATTAGGGCACTAGGTGTTTGCTATAAGAAATACGAAAATCAACTAAAGCATTCCAATTGGTATCATATTTTTTAAGCAATAATTTTTGCTTCCCGTAACTCTTCAATAATAGATATTATTTCATTGTCAAGTCCGGTGTTGCCAGCATCTCTAGAAGCTATCAACAATTTTAATCTTTCTACTAATTCATTTGGATCGTCCCAGTATATATAATCAGTATTTTCTTAAACTTTTTTTAACACCGGTAGACCCGTTCCTTGTGCTAAGCTTTCAGTGCTTGTACCGTCGTACTTTGAAAATTTGAAGAGGGGTTTGATGATGTTATTATATTTTAAACCTTTATTACTTTTAATAGGTTTTTTTGGATCAAAATCTCTGCGATGAGCATTTGTTTCCAACAACATTCGTTTATAATATTGCTTATCACTTTCAGTTATCAAATCAAGATTCGGTACGTTTTGAGTTAACAGTTGCATTAGCCCCATTGTTTTTTTATAATTATTACCACCAATGTTTATATGATCATCTTCGTCATAAACTCTTACATTACCCATCATAAGCTTCCCACGTTCTGAACGTAGACCAAATGTTACATTCGGTATAATGTCTGAAGATAAAGACCATGATAGAGTCTGTCTGTTTGGACTTGATTCAGAACTAAGAGATTTAAAAGAGTCATTAG